>JARHVA010002434.1:1172500-1572500 GCA_037957365.1 Torreya grandis | reverse complement strand
TACATGCCAATACTCTGAAGAGAGATAAAGACCGATGTAGTTCTCCCTTCCTAAATGCTGGTGAAATTCTAATTAAATCTAGTATGTTACTTGACTTGACTAATGTTAATGTGATTGAGATTGTATATCTAAGTAATATGAGATTAGGAATGTTGTAGATGGTAATATGTAGAAGTAGGGCAAAATCGGAATTGATAACCTCAATTGTGCATAACTTATTCTAAGTTTGCATATGTAATTTGCATTTAATTTCCATCCACTTGTTAGTTGGATAAAATTCAAGTATTATTTGGGTGCTTTTGTAGGTGCTAAAAAAGGTCTAGGCCAACCCTATGAGGTTTGAGATTAATAAAGATATATGTTTGTGAAAAAGAGGGAAAGGATAATTGTGTTAATAATGGGACACTAGTGCCATGTGGTGCTACTATCCCTATTATGTTGCTAGTGTCCAAGTGGTAATACCTAAGTCACAAAGGGTTAATATGTAAGAATGAGGATATGAGACTGCTTTAAGGATGACTAGGGATGCTTATGGCTCGTGTGAAGCCTAGATAAGTGTGAACATAGGCCCTAGGATAAGTTTAAGCCTAAGATAAGTATAAGTGGTCTCAAGTAACACTCTTATCACTCAAGTATCACTCTTATGTGATTAAATTCCCCCCCCCCCCCCTTTATTTTAGAAATGAATCAAAGTTAAATGACTAGGATAAAGGAAAAGGAAACACACCTAGACTTACCTAAGAGGTGAAGCCCATGAATATAGATCTGATTATGTAAAGCTTGTTCCAATGCATTTCCTACAAGTGAAACATGTATAAATAAATCCTTACTTAAGATATATTAAAATTAAAGATAAAACTAAGTAAATAAATAGAACTAAGTAAAATTGAGTAAAGGGATCAGAGAGAATAAAGGAATGAATACACCTCACTAGGTACATGAACCAATGCATAAACTTGATAAAAATCTATGTGTTTGCATGTAAATAGTGATCAATAGATGAATAGATTAAATTGAGATAATGGCTTACTCAATCCTCATGTGTGGGTGGCTCAATAACTCTATCTAGTTTCGACTCCATCATTTCCCACCCCTACTTGGTGGATCATGATATATGAATAGCTTGTATTGGACTAATGGTGTGTCCAATCATATCATGTAGGTGGATCAATAAATCAAGTAACTATGAGTCCATCATTACCTACCCATGTTTAGTAGATGAATTTGAAAATGAAAATGCATGATGTAACTAGAAATGTCTAACTAGAGATTTCTAATTGGAGATGTCAACTCTATAGCTACTTGGCTATATTAAGTAGCTTCAAGCCACTTGGGAATGAAAACCACTATAGATGGAGTAAGGCATGAAACTTTTGTGCAACCTATAATATGATGTATAATGTATAAAATATAGAGAATGATAAAGGATTTTGTAATTCCATCTAACAAAACCATGTGTAAGTAAGCACACAAAAACAATGTGCCATGCACATGCCCCCAAATGTGATATATGAGCATATGTATTTTGGATTGAGTTGTAATAATTTGTATATGAGTATCTAAAAAATAAATGGGAATGGTCATGCCACACATGATGCCCCCAAATTTGATCAAACTAGTATGAATCTGAGTTAAACCCCCAAATTTGATCAAACTAGTATGAATCTGAGTTAAACTTAGCAAAATCAGTAAATCTATAATTGAACCAATTCAAACCTAGATTATACCCACTATAATTTTCTAGCCAATATATATTTTTATGAATCTGAGAATATTATATAGTAGTACCATATATTATACATAGTTCCATATGTCACTAGTGTCCCAATCTGGTCGCTAATGTCTAACTATTCTGATATCTATAGAACTATATTTATCTTTATGTCATAATTTTTCTTTATGTTTACCTGAGCCTGATTTGTATAATATGAGCTTGTATTCTAAAAAATTTACTATGAGTGTATTATGGAGCTTGATCTCTATGACAAACCCCTATGAATACCCCTTATTTTCAGTGAGTTGTTGAACCTGTTTAATAACTATCCTTAAAATAAAATAAAATCTAAAATATGTGTTTTAGTTGGATCATATATGATATCTATGTAATAATCCATTATAATGTGCATACATAACATCATAATGTAATATAATCTAAGCATAATTTGGTAATTTGTGATGTATGTTATGTATAGAATTCATAAGGATGTCAAGATAGATATAACAATGTATGTAACAATAAATTTGAGTAATAATTAAGTAGTTGCCTAGGGGATGGGTCATGATGTCCATCATGGCACCCAAGTAGGAAGGGGAGATGAATGATGTCCCTCATGGAATCTAAAATTGGAGTTTGTAACAAACAATATACAAGTTTCATGGCTATGACACATATAATAAATCATACATATAATACACATGAGGTAGGCAAAGTAGGCCAAGGGGCCAAAATAGAATCGACAAGGGCACATGTCACTAAATCTGAGAAATCAAGACTTAAAATCACATGTTAAAATGTCCACATATGCAAACAAGCAAGTTTGCTTACAGCCACATAGAAGGGCATGTAAAAATGTCTACATACACAATCAATAAAACACACACAATGACATGTGCACATATACAAAACATACATAATGTGAAAATATGTGATGTAGATCCAAAGAGCAATGCCATGTTTAAAATCCCTCGAATATAATAAGCATCGAAATACAATTAATTATAAACTAGTAGATCTAAAAATTAAAGTATGCATGAACATGGAATATAAATCTATGTAAGATCCAAGATGTACATATACTAAGTCTAAATTAGTGACATCTGACAAAAAAATAAGTGTAGCATGATCAATATCAAGATATAAAAATCTTAAATTATGATATAGAGTTTTAGAAAGATATAACCTAGTAATCAAAACTATGTATAGGGTTCCCAAAATCGGTGAATGTGTCAAATGAAGAACCTATTTACCAATTTATATGCATCTAGTGGATAGATAATAGCAAATATGGATTTATGTAGTGGCCATGAGTTATATATAAATATGTAATCAATTGACAACAACAATTGAAATAAGTATCTATGATAAAAATGACTATATTAGGATGGCTAGCATATGTAGTGTCTAGAAAATATAAGAAATGTAAACAAGGCAATGCATAAAATCTATAATTTTTTATTTTTTGAGTAAATATTTGAACATTTTTATGTTTTATCATATTATATTTTTTTTATATTTCTAAATATAAGCTATCTACAAGTAACATGAAAATGAAACTATAGACAAGGAGCAAGAGATAAATAAACTCTGTACAAGAAGGGAGGAACATAATAACTGATGAGTCTCATGAGAGACTCATTATGAATGTGGTTTGTGTCAAAAATAGGAATGTTAAACTCTCATGAATTGTGATTGATAGCTTGTAGTTTAATGGTGTTGCAGTATGAATCTAAGTATTGTTCATTATTGAAATCATAATAAACATAATAACCTGGAATGTTAGTGTTGACTTATGTCGTATATAGATGAGCATAGGAAATTGCCTCATATTGTGGAGTTAACCTTTGTGAATTGTGTTTAGAAATAATGATTTTGATTTTTCCCTTTAAAAATATGCATATTATAGGCATATGGTGTTGTGGAGGCTCTTTTTATAGAAATCCTCTTGTGGGAATGTTTGTTGGCTTTACATGATTTTGACTTTGTAACTAAAGTTATTGATCTTTCTTTAACATTTCCTATGTATCTATATATTTTGCCTTGATAATTGATATCTATGAATGATTTAAATTAGGATGTTCAATAAATCCCAACCTTATTGACCAACGTTATCAACTGCTAGAATAGGAGTAGTGGTTCCTTGGGCCTGCTTGCCCAAACCTTGACCATGATAATCAAACTATTACGGATATTATTAACCAAACCCATACTACTTTGAATGTTGAACCTTATTTTAGAGAGATATATTTGCATTTTTTACTTGATTTACCTATGATTTTTGTACTATTTCTTTCTTTGATTATATTTTTGTGAACCTTTTATTGTTCTAAATTATGTTTTGGTAACAATTTTTTTACTGTTTCTGAATTTGACACTTTTTGAATTTGTAGATGTGCTATTGTTTGTTGTTTATATGATGTGTCAATATTTGAGTCATTTGTATCCATTACATATTTTATTTTTATTTTCAATTCTAAATATGAATTGGTGTGGTTCTCATACATTCTATTATATGCATAATAATATTTGGATCTCCTCACTAGGTGTAGAGGAGGTAAGTTGATCAACTTAACTTTAATCATTTCCCCTAGTATCTCACTTAAAATCTTAGTGTACCCTTTTAGTATTTTTTAATCTCTTTTAATATATGCACTATGTTGTACATTATTATTTGAATAAATAAGTGTGTGTAGACACCGAAATCGTGTCGACTCCCCTGGTCATTCCTCGTCTTCTTTCTTCTTCGCCTATTGAACCCTTGCCGATCACTTGTTTCACCAGCATTGACCCTGGCAGCATGTAAAGAGGAGCACAGAGCGAAAGGTAGACTCTATCCCCATTATGCATCTGCCGACGACGGTCTTTACCCGACCGATGTCGCCGACGTCGGTCACCTATCGGCCGATGTCGGCAATCCTACCGACGTCAGTCACCTTCCCCTTGTCCGTTATCAGTTACCATTCGGTTTCCCGAAACGGTTGACGAACCGTTTCTGGAACCGTCCCCGTCCCCCACCTTCATCAACCTCCGCCAGCCATTCGAACCAGATCCCCGAACGCTGATCAACCAAACGCTAAGCAACCAACCTGCGAATTCCTCCACGAACCTGCAAACTCCGAGCAATCATCGACACTACGACATCAACTAATCTGCACACCATGGCTTTCATCGGGTCTTCTACCAGGTAAGTCTTTATTCTGTTTATTTCATTTTATTTTCTTAGTTATTATTTATATTCTGTTATCCCTGCCTCTGTCCTCAAACCCCCCGGACTCTGTTCCGACCTCGTCCCAACCTCGTCCCTGTCCTTATCAAACCCTACCCTGATCATATCAGACCCTGTCCCGACTGTTCAGACCTATCCCGACTCTGTTCAAACCCCCCAGACTCTCCCTGAACCTGTCCCGACTCTCTCAGAACCTGTCCCGAACCGTTTCCCAGAACCTGCCCCTACCGACGCCGGTCACTACCCCGACCGACGACGGCACATTAACCGACGTCGGCACCTTCCTTAACCGACGCCGGCACCACAGAGACCGACGCCGGCAACTGTGTAGAACAGTGCCGCATATCAGGTACGCCTTTTATTTTCTGTCATTTATTTCTGTCATTATCATCTACTTTCGTCCAATATTATGCTCTTTTTTATCAGTGGGTTGATATCCTTCTAGGGAGTCTTCGTACTTCCGGGATCGGGCGTTCGCCTGACAACCCACCATATCTCTTATTAACGTTTTTCCGTGTTTAGCCTTTTCTTCGCAAGTGTCATTCCTCCACAGCAAAAGAGGAGAATCTTTCAACGTCTGATTTCGGTGCGCACGACTATATCAGGTACTTCTAGCCTTAACCATCTTTCAGTTTCTTATTTCTTCTTTGAATGTAGAAAGCAATTTTGCATTAGAAACATTCTGGCACGCCCGGTGGGACCCTAGGTCCTCCTTGGGTTCTTTCTTTCTTTCGTTCATTTAGGTGCATTAGGTTTCTTCCTTTTCGCCTCCTTTTCGTCTCTTCTTAAACAACATCATAAGCAGAACTAAAACGAACACTTCTTTCTTTCTTGCATTTCTAGACTAGCTAAAACTCATATTCTTCGACTCTTTCTCCATTCGTCTTCATACGAACAAACATTTCGACTTGGACATTAAAACACTTTGCATTCATTTTTGTTTGCCTGCATCTTTTAGACCACACATAGTAATTAAACCGCATATTGAATTAATCTAGATCACTTGATGTTACACGACCAAACCACCTGCACAAAACAAACATAAAACTTACCTGAGACAAGGCCCGATTGGGATTTCATCACCCAGCGGATACCTTACCCGTCCCGGTGACCCTACTTGGATTTCATCACCAAGGGGGAAGCCCACTCCGTTCTCTGGCAGAGGATAAACTCTAGTGGAAGTATATTTTGGCTAAGCGAAACCAGCTAACCACTGGAATCGTGAAGTGAGGGGAGCTTGCTCCTTAGCACCAGGCCTGTACGGAAGCTAACACAGATTTCTTGAGCGCCTTAACAAAACCCGAAACCATCCATAGACTGCTTCTTCTAGGACCCATTTTTCAGCCAATCTTCCTCTACACACACATTCTAAGGCATAAGCCACTATGATCCTAATAATTTACTTCTAGGGTTTTAGGAGCTGTTTGTGTCTTCATCTTTTTGGTTCTTATCTGCTTGTTTGAGCTTGTAAGGACGTTCTTCCTTGTCTTGAATGGTTCTGACTCGTAGCCAAGCCAAGGCTCTAGTCGATCACGCGAGGCATCATCCTCTTCCATCTACCCCGCCTACAACCAACCCTACAATGGAGTTCAACTCGGAAACCGAAAGAACTCCTACCAGACCATCTCCGTCCCAAACGCCTATTATTCCAGAAGGGGACCAAGACTTCGCACGATTCTTGGACCTCAACACCAAAGCCCTGCAACACTATCTCGCAAATAGCCAAACGCGAGACCCCTTTGGCAATCCAATTTATGGAATGCCGACTTCTCTCCTCACAACTGCAATCGTATCAACAACGTCCGTAGTCCAACCCTTAGACACCCAGGCTGTTGCCTCAACCACTGACCAACCTTTCACCAACCATCCAAGTGTGGCCTCTCCTTCCGTCGTTGGGCCCACTTTCACCGGGGTTTCGGCCCCCAATCAATCTCAGTCCACTCAACCACTTTCTACCCCCTTTCAAAACCTGGTCGTCTCTATTCCGCCCACTCTTACTCCTATCAACACTAGGGTGGCTACCCATCCGTTAGCCCATGTTACCCCTAACCAACCTCCCATGACAACATCAAACCTAGCCATGCCTTCCATCCAATCATCCTTAGTCACTTCTTCCGTCCCTACGACTAGTCATCCGTACGTTGCGCCCTTATTGGTACAACCGACTACGTCGTACACCTCTTCCAGCCTCTTTCAAGCGCCTCACAATCTAAGAGGTGCTCCACCCGTCAATTCGTCAGTAGATATTATCAAGATGCTGATGGATAAAATGTCCAACCTAGAGACCTCCATTACCGGCTCACGCAACACTCTCTCGTACGAACAAATCTGTAATGAACCCATCCATCCTTCTGTCCCCATCAGACCATATCCCAGCCAGTGGGAACTTCCTAAGTTTTCTCGTTTCCAGAGTAAGGAAGACCCACAACAACATTTACGGGCATTCAGACATGCCTGTTACCTTATCGCCCACGACGATGCATTGCTTTTACGCACGTTTCCCATGTCTCTCTCGGGTGCTGCACTTGATTGGTACAGCTCTCTTCCTAGCTATTCCATCCTCACGTTCACTCAGTTGGCCCAGCGCTTCCTCGATCATTTCTCCATCAATATCACCAAGAAGGTCTCTATCACAGACCTCTATTCTATTCGCCAGTTCGAGGATGAATCTATTGCTAATTTTGTCGCTCGGTGGAGGAGCCTTATCAATCAACTTTCATTTTCTTTACCTCAGCCTGAGCTTATTGAACTTTTCTCTCAAGCCTGTGCTAAACATATTTCTTCTACCTTGAGGGTTCAAACCTTCCGCACTTTTGACGAAGCCTTCACGATGGCTCGTAAACTTGAGTTACGTGCCATTGAGGAGAATAAAGTCAAGTTGCGGAGTAAGAATCCCAACTCCAAAACCAATGACCCTTCTTCTAAGCCCTCCTCGTCCAATCCTAAATCTAAAGCTTTAGCAAATGCTGTGGTTGTTAGATCTTCCTCTTCTTCGCCTTCAACTAATCAATCTGAACCATCCACGTCCATGAGCGCCACTCGTCAATTTCAGAAGAGATACATACAGCGACAGTTTACTCCACTTGGAGAATCATACGCGTCTGTGCTGGAAAAACTCGTCAAACAAGGGGCCATTAATCTCCCTCAGATCCGACCTCCACCACAATTTGATCCCTCACGCGCCATCCCTGCGTGGTATAAGGAGAATGACTTCTGCCACTACCACCGTGTTAAAGGTCATGACACGGGCAACTGTAAAACCCTTAAAAACATAGTTCAAGACATGTTGGAAAAGGGTGACCTCATCCTCAACAATCCTAACGCCCCTCCTAATCAGGGTATCGATATCTTCAAACAACCATTCCCTAATCATCCACCAACCCAAAACAACGTCCAGACCTTGACTAACAATACCCATGAACATAATATTCGAACATTCAATACGGTCTTGCCCCTCATTTCTAACCAACCCCAAGAGGTGAGTTCATCCATCAGTCCATCACATGTGGACGAACCTCTTTCTCCGGCTAGTTCTCCCTCAACTTCTCTAATTTTGGAGGACGCCTCGACCTTACCAGCACCGCCAGTTTCACCATCTTCCTTCTTGCTGCCCATGGAGGACCCAACCTTTCCTACTCCTCGGCCACAAGTGGAGGGCACTATCATCCCTGCCCTTTACCCGCTTGAGGAGCTTCATTCACCAGTTTCTTCTCCACCCAGAGAAGAACCTCTCTCTCCTTCATCTCCGACCGAACATGAACCTGTCACAACTTCACCATGCTTTGGACCCGAGACTATTACATCCGTCTTACCTTCAGTCCCACAACCATTGGCATCTTCTCAAGAGCCTAAACCTCATCCCGCATCTTCTCAGCCATTTTCCCGACTAGTGGAGAGACTCGAACTTCTCCCTTCTAGGAAAGTGGAACATCAGGGATTGTGGGACCGTCTCACAGCTCTTCAACAAGCCCGGGCCCTCTCATCTCATACCGCTAATCCACCCATGACGGAACCTCCTAAGATTATCAACAAAAATCCAATCTCTATTTCCAAACCGTCTACATCTTCATCAACTTCATCAAAACCAAAACCCTCATCTACTCCGCCTAAACCTATCAAATCACTTGGCGTTCGCCCCGTCTCCAACCTCACTCATCCACAAGTGAAGGTGGACTTAACCCAAACTTCAACTAATAGTAGTCTTCAACCCAAATCTCAAAAGACTGCCAAACCACAGAGGCGAACGCCTCCTCTTCCGTCACCATTGCCCTCCATTTTGGGCCCGCATCCTTCAACCTTAACCAGAATCCTTCCCGCTTCAACCTCTAACCAAAACCGGTTGCCTCCTTTGCTTCCTTTACCTACCACTAGCCTACCCTCTCCCAAAAGGGTGATACCTCTCACGAAGAGTGTACCGTCTCCGCCTGTCATCGCACCATCAACCCAGAAGGTGGTACGAAAACCTCCTCCATTTTCGCCCAAGCAAAAGTCACCGACATCGCATACATCGATGAGCATGGACCCTTTAGTGGGCTCATACTCTTTGATCTTGCAACGACTTTTGCAAACCTCTAGCATAACTCTTCCACCCATCAAGCCCTTTCAACCTCTCAGGTCTAAACCTTCCTGGTTCGACGACACGAAGATTTGTTTATATCATCGTACACCAGGACATGACACTGAGACTTGCTGTGCCCTCAAGGCTGTCATTCACCGTTATCTGGAGAAAGACACTCTTCTCTTTGAGGACACTTTCGACCGCCCCCCGACTCCTTCTCACAACCCTTCAACCTCTTCAAACCCATCCACATCTTATCAACCGATTACAACCCCTTCATCATCTTCACCTCCCATCTTTGAAATCAATGCCATTCACATCACCACTAGGTCACAAAAGGATAAGGCGAAAGAAAAATCCGCCATTCCTTGGACCTACCCTTTTGTCAATCCACCTCAACTGCCTAAGCCTAAGATTTCTATCCTTGGCGCGCCTCAACCCTCTTCTTCTTCTTCTTCCTCTTCCGGACCAATCCACGACTCCATGTTGAAACAGCTTCACCAGACGCCTGTGAAGATGTCCCTCTACGATCTAGTCCAAACCTCACCTCAACATCGTCAGGCCCTCATCCAAGCCCTGAAGGCAGCAGAGGTCCAACCTGAGGATCCCCAGCCACTTGCTGCCCTTGTCCACTCCTTAGCCCCTGTTGCCTCCATAACATTCAGCGATTCTGAAATTCCTACATCCAACATGGAAGATCAGGACGCCGCCCTCTTCATCACTGCCTACATCGATCGGACACGCATTAAACGCGTTATGATCGATGGGGGCGCTAGCATCAACATCATCTCCACTCATGCCTTTGATCAGTTGGCTCTTCCCAAGAATTGCGTCTCCAAAACTGACGCGATCTTGCGCTCTTTCAACGACACTACTGCCACGACCATTGGCACCGTCATCCTTCATATCCGCGTTGGTCCACGCACAGTCCCGGAGCTCTTCTACATTATCGAAGGAGAGTTCCAATACAACATCTTGCTGGGCCGACCCTGGATCTGTGCCATGGCCTGTGTCCCCTCCACCCTGCACCGTTGTGTGAAGTTTGAGCATGACGGACAAGTCCACACCATTCCCGCTGACCCTTCACCTTTCAAAACATGCAATACCACTTACCGTCCAAACGATGTCCTCATTCCTATCAAGCCGTCAACCTCGGCACCGCCTCCATCCGCGGAAGCTTCAACCAGTTCGCAACAGGCGGTCGCCCTTACACCTCCCCTTCAAGCGACGACCACAGACCCCATGGAAGACGTCTTCCAAAGACTTTCATTGGGAGAGTATCGCTTGCTGGCTTTAGACATGTTCCAAACTCCACAAGAGTATGGACGCCTTCATCACAGCCCCAGCTACGACCATCGGATTGGGATGATCATACCTTATGGTCCCCCTCACCTCCGCACCAACCTCATCTATGGAGGGCTTAATCAAGCTCCTACTGACGGTAATCCTCTTTCTTCACCCCAACCTTTCACATCAGATTTTTCGTTTCTTGGCAACCCCGCCTTTGCACATACTTACCTTTACAGGTGTGCATGGAAGGGTTTTGGTTTCGGACGCTATGAGCAGGGCTCCCATCAGCCTATCCAACCGCTCAACGATGATGACACCAAGAAACGGTATGGTCTGGGATATCACGACCCCACTCAAGACCCTGTAGACCTTTATCCTGAACCAATCCTCGACCAATCTCCTCCACATTCGCCTATTTCGCCACCTTCACCTACGGAGTCAGTGGTTTCCATTCCTCCTATTTTTTTTTTCCATAAACACCATCCGCCTGGACCCCTTGACTTATCAGCTCAATGGGGTATCCAAGTCTCTCCCTCTCATTCTTCCCACCATGATCGAAGATGAGTCGGCAACCATTCACACTGTTCACTGCGTTGATGATGACGCCATTCTTTCCTACATGGGCGCTGATGATTCTTTCATCCAGCGCTCCCTTCCTTCTGAGACCCAGGTTATGTTAAATGAATTAACCATTGACATTAACCTTCCTTCTTCTGATGTTCCTCATGTCTTAAAGATCGGCCAATCTTTAGACGCTCAGGAGCAGCTTGACTATACCCAGTTCCTCTCCGACCATAGCAAGGCCTTTACCTGGACTTACAGTGATATGCCTGGCATCGACCCCACCATCGTTACCCATAACATTGTCACCAAACCAGAGGCTAAGCCTGTCAGGCAAAAGCTTCGAAAGATGCATCCTCGCGTTTCCCTCCTTATCAAGGAGGAGCTTCAGCGGCTCCTTTCTGTCTCCTTCATCCAGCCTATCGATTATCCACAGTGGGTCTCTAACATCGTCCCAGTCACCAAGGCAACTGGGGGGATTCGGATCTGCACAGACTATCGTGACCTTAATCTAGCCTGTCCTAAAGACGACTTTCCTCTTCCTAACATTGACCAGCTTGTTGATCTTACGGCCGGCCATGAGATGCTATCTCTTATGGACGGGTTTTCAGGATACAATCAAATTCTGATTGCTCCGGAAGATCAGCACAAGACTACTTTCATCACCCCATGGGGGACCTTTTGCTATCGAGTCATGCCTTTCGGCTTGAAGAACGCAGGCGCCACTTATCAGCGTGCCATGACTTACATTTTCCACGATCTCCTCCACAAAATCATGGAGGACTATGTGGATGACCTTCTCGGCAAATCTAAATTTTGCCGTGACCATCTGACCATTCTCAACATCATCTTTTCTCATCTTCTTCAGTACAATGTCCGTCTTAACCCCAAGAAATGTGTCTTTGGGGTCCTCTCTGGCAAGCTTCTCGGCTTCATCGTTTCCTTCCGTGGCATCGAGATAGATCCCGCCAAGATTCGCGCTATCCTCGAAATGCCTCCCCCGACCAATCTCAAGTAGCTTTGCAGTTTGCAAGGCAAGCTCCAGTCTATTCGTCGCTTCATCTCGCAGCTTTCTGACCGCTGCCAACCTTTTCATCATCTCCTTAAGAGGGACGTCATTTTTACATGGGATAAGGACTGTCAAGAGGCTTTTGAAGCCTTAAAACGCTATCTGGTCTCTCCACTAGTTCTCATTCCACCTAGAGACGACCAACCTTTCTACCTTTATATCTCAGCCACTCACCATTCGTTAGGTGCCATGATCGTGCACCGAGACGAGCATCACCGCGAGCAAGCCGTTTATTATATCAGCCGAACACTGGTCGACTATGAAACTCGGTATACCCATATCGAGAAACTCTGTTTGGCGTTAGTCTTTGCTGCTACTAAGCTTCGCCACTATCTTCTCAGTCACAAAACCTTTGTCATCACCCACACCGACCCTCTCAAGTATATGCACTCCAAGCCATATCAGAATCAACGTATGGCTCGGTGGCTCATGCTGCTTGCTAAGTTCGATCTCGAATTCATCCAGCAGAAATCTATCAAAGGGTAAACCATCGCTGATCAACTAGCCGATGCCCCTCTTCCTGACACTCAACCTTCGCAGTGTGAATTCCCTGACGAGTCTATCGCTGCGCTTTCCTCCGACGACACCACCTATCAGATGACTATGTTCTTTGACGGATCCAAATGTCAACTAGGTGGAGGTGCTGGGGTCATTCTCATCCCACTCGAAGGGGAGCCCATGCCTTTGTCTTTTAAACTCGACTTTGATTGTACCAATAATATGGCCGAATACGAGGCCTTAATTTTGGGACTTCAGACCGCTCTCTCTCTCAGCATCAAGTCCATCAATATCTTCGGCGACTCGCAGCTCGTCGTCAATCAGGTCAACGGTTCATACCTCTGTAAAAATGAAATTTTGCAAAGGTACAAAAATCGTGCTGACCTTCTCCTTGCATCTTTCGACCATTTCCTCTTGCAGACTGTTCCTCGATCCACGAACAAGTTTGCTGACACTATGGCTTCTCTCGCTTCCCATATCCCATCTTCCTCATCTGCATCCAGACTTTTTGTCACGGTGCGTCGTGTGCCGTTGCCTTCATATATCTCTCCTCACATTCATCATGTCAACACTATAGACCCTAGCCCGCAAGATGCTTGGTATAAGCAACTTGTGGACTTCTTATCTCTCTCTATCATTCCTCCCAACCTCTCTAGTAATGCACGACGAGCTTTTATCAAGCGTACTGCTCGCTATACCATGCTAGGGGGTCTTCTCTATAAGCGAGGCTTTGACGGCCTCCTTCTTCGTTGTCTCACCTCCACTGAAGCATCTCACGCCATCCACCAAGTCCACGATGGGATTTGTGGCGGGCATTTCAGTGGAAATTCGGTTGCCAAGCGCATCCTTCGTCTAGGCTATTATTGGCCTACCCTTCATCAAGACTGTAGCGATTATGTTCGGCGTTGCATCAAGTGTCAGCAACACTCTAACTTGCTTCATCTCCCCAGCCACGCCTTACAAGTTGCTCAGGATTTCTGGCCTTTCTCTCAGTGGGGTTTAGATCTCATCAGTGAGATTAACCCTCATTCGTCTCTTCGTCATCAATCCATCATCACAGCCACTCAATATTTCACCAAGTGGGTGGAAGCCATTCCTCTCGTCTCCACAAAAGCCGACAAGATCGTCGACTTCATCAACACCCACATCATCTGTCGTTTCGGTGTCCCTCATAAAATCATCACTGATAACGGCAAGTCCTTCAAAAACAAAACTGTCCAAAAGCTATGCGACTCCTTCGGCATCAAACTCAGTTTCTCTTCGCCTTACTACCCACAAGCAAATGGGCAGGCCGAGGCTTCCAACAAAATTCTCACCAAAATTCTCATGAAAGTAGTCAGTGACACAGGCAGGGATTGGCACATTCACATTCCCTTCGCTTTGTGGGCTTACCGCACTAGCATCTGAACCTCTACGGGTGCTACCCCTTTTTCTCTTGTGTACGGAACAGAGGCTGTTTTACCTCTCGAAGTACAGATCCCGTCTCTCCGCATTTCTCTACATGATATCCTTTCCAATGATGACTTTCGTCAAGATCGCTTAGCTCAACTTGAGTTACTTGACGAACACCGTCTTGCTGCCCTTAATCATCTCCATGTCTATCAACATCGCATCAAGCGCACCTATGACAAAAATCTGCGAGAACGAGATTTCAACATCGGAGACCTCGTCCTCAAAGAGAATCAACACGTGACCAATATGGAGCGAAGTAAACGAGGCAAGTTTGCTCCTAATTGGCTCGGACCCTTTATTATCACGCACAAGTATGGATCAGGGACTTACCGTCTGTCTTCTCTTGATGGACGCCCAGAACCTGAGCCTCTTAATGCGTTGCATCTGCGACCGTTCTACTGCTAGTCGAGTATTCGTCCACTTGACACTTAACTTGAGCTCGTCCCTTGAGCAATCCCCGTCCTCTTTATCCTACTTCCTTTCAACCCTATTCCTCTTAACAACTCCTATAACCCTTTTATGATGTATGGATGCTTTGTCCTACTAAAAGGGAGCCCTTGACCTTCTACAGTCTTGTCCATGACTCACATTTCTATCAAAACAAATCAAGATGTCAAAACATATCCATGGTCACTATATCTATATCAAAATCAAAAAAACAGACTGCTCCCTCGAAGGATAGCTGTACTATCATTGCTGTAATAAATAGACTGTTCCCTCGAAGGACAGCTATTCAAAAGCCTTTTTATTAAACAAAAATCTAGACCACTCCCTCGAAGGATGGCTATGACTACTCTGGCAATAAACAGCAACTTATTTTAGAAGCTTCCCGCATTGATCAGCTTCGCAACCTGACCACCAAGCAAATGACATCTCTATGCAGGCTTCCCGCATCGATCAGTCCGCCTCTCAAAAAAAAAAAAAAAAAAAAAAAAAAAAAAAAAAAAAATGAGTCATGGACTTGGCTTGTAGTTGTCTCAGGGCCTCCTATAAAAAGGGGCAAAGTTATCTCTGCTCTTAAAACGGGTTACCCTCTTTCCTCCTCCTATTACCTACTCAAGGGACTTCGAGCTCACTTTAATGTCTAAGTGATTCGATTACCGCTCTAACATAACTATGGTCAACGACGTCACGCATGAATGGGGCTCTTGGTTCTTATAACCCCTATCTATGCCGTCTTTTTGGTCCTTGTCAATGAAAGAGCAATTTGCCTTTCATCTTCTTCTGCCCTTTGGTCACATTCACCTTCATCACTTGTCGATCAACTCAGCTCAACTCTCTTTTCAAACCATCAACATGACCTTGCCTATTCACCCTAGTTTCTATGGACACCAATACACATGGAAACTATCGACTCGCCCCAATTTATGTTAAGCATAAACCAATACTTGCTGAAGCATAAATAGACCTCAATTCATTTTTAGCATACATCCATCACGCAAATGGAATATTGCTAGGGATGAAAAACCCCTCAACCAATGTTGCAGAATACACCATTTGGAAAAGGCTGCAACATCTTTTTTTTCCTCACCATCCCTTTGACCCTTCCTCCCTTCTAGGGAGAACTACATCGGCCTGAGGCCCTATCACCAGGGCTATGTAGGCAGCACTCAGTTGACATGGGGTCTTCTGGGGTTAGCTCGGCCGCATCCTTTCATCCTTTCGTCCATTCATCCATCCCTCGACCACCAACCATTGGAGATCATGCCTATCTCCTCCGACCTCGATCACTTCCAAGATGTTGTTGCCTTGGTTGTTTTTGCATGTATGCTACCTCATGACTGGTTAGTAGAATTGTGCGCAGACCTTTTTAGACCCTCACAAGTATCGGATCGCACACCGGTTGATCCACACTACTTGTGACTTTTTCACGTTTCTAGGAGCACTTCCTGAGCCCAGGATACCTGGAACGCGATGACCCATTTGGAGCTTCAGCTTAGATTGAGTGACCCGATCAGCAGACGATTAAATGCTGGGGCCCGGTTACTTCAATTTTGGCACTCCTCGACCCTTGACCTGCGACACTTTGGCCTGACCATCTCGTGCAGTGGTATGCGCGCAATCCCGACCTTTGCAGCGTTCACCCTCACCCCTTTTTTCATCCACTCTTTATCAAATCAGCACCCGATTCCTGGTTCCCTTTCCTCGACTCCTGCTTTGAGGGGGAATACCTCATCCTTACTCGGGGAATTTCGCTTCCTATTTTTGTCTTGCAGTTCATTCGAACAACCAACAAGACGAAATCAACCTTATCCCTCACCTGGGGCACTCACTCCTATTTTTGTCTTGCAGTTCGTCCAGAACAACCAACAAGACAAAAAGGGGCAAATGTAGACACCGAAATCGTGTCGACTCCCCTGGTCATTCCTCGTCTTCTTTCTTCTTCGCCTATTGAACCCTTGCCGATCACTTGTTTCACTAGCATTGACCCTGGCAGCATGTAAAGAGGAGCACAGAGCGAAAGGTAGACTCTATCCCCATTATGCATCTGCCGACGACGGTCTTTACCCGACCGATGTCGCCGACGTCGGTCACCTATCGGCCGACGTCGGCAATCCTGCCGACGTCGGTCACCTTCCCCTTGTCCGTTATCAGTTACCATTCAGTTTCCCGAAACGGTTGACGAACCATTTCTGGAACCGTCCCCGTCCCCCGCCTTCATCAACCTCCGCCAGCCATTCAAACCAGATCCCCGAACGCTGATCAACCGAACGCTGAGCAACCAACCTGCGAATTCCTCCACGAACCTGCAAACTCCGAGCAATCATCGACACTACGACATCAACTAATCTGCACACCATGGCTTTCATCGGGTCTTCTACCAGGTAAGTCTTTATTCTGTTTATTTCATTTTCTTTTCTTAGTTATTATTTATATTTTGTTATCCCTGCCTCTGTCCTCAAACCCCCCAGACTCTGTTCCGACCTCGTCCCAACCTCGTCCCTGTCCTTATCAAACCCTACCCTAATCATATCAGACCCTGTCCCGACTGTTCAGACCTATCCCGACTCTGTTCAAACCCCCCAGACTCTCCCTGAACCTGTCCCGACTCTCTCAGAACCTGTCCCGAACCGTTTCCCAGAACCTGCCCCTACCGACGCCGGTCACTACCCCGACCGACGACGGCACATTAACCGACGTCGGCACCTTCCTTAACCGACGCCGACACCACAGAGACCGACGCTGGCAACTGTGCAGAATAGTGCCGCATATCAGGTATGCCTTTTATTTTCTGTCATTTATTTCTGTCATTATCATCTACTTTCGTCCAATATTATGCTCTTTTTTATCAGTGGGTTGATATCCTTCTAGGGAGTCTTCGTACTTCTGGGATCGGGCGTTCGCCTGACAACCCACCATATCTCTTATTAACGTTTTTCCGTGTTTAGCCTTTTCTTCGCAGGTGTCATTCCTCCACAACAAAAGAGGAGAATCTTTCAACGTCTGATTTCGGTGCGCACGACTATATCAGGTACTTCTAGCCTTAACCATCTTTCAGTTTCTTATTTCTTCTTTGAATGTAGAAAGCAATTTTGCATTAGAAACAGTGTGTTAGGCACAATGTTTCTACGTGTAGATGCATATACCTGGTTTATACTATCATGTTATAAAGACTGTGTGCATGTAATTTAAATTGCCAATAATGTGACCTTTTCACTTAATAACTAATTTTAATATTTTAATTATTATATTAACATGTTCATACTGATAATTGTATCCCTTAAAGTCTCACAAGTGTAAACCCTAGTTGTTTTAATTATGTAGGCACACATCATGTAGGGGAGAGGTGTAGATAGGCTAAGTATGGGCATTAGTAACAATAGTATAGGTTACTTCATCTTCTAGAGTAGTGATAGCATGGAATTATATATAGGTAAATTATCTAGCACCCTGATGGAGATAAGGAGGACAATGAGATTCTTTCATGTGCATAAGATATGACATTGAAACTTGAAACATAATTTTTAGCTTATTTAATAGATCCTCTATGTAGGTAAGGGTTTGTTTCTTAATTAAATTCTTCATAAGAAAATAATAACATGTTAGAGATATAATGAAATATTACATGTATTGAAATTAATATAAAGTTTTGCCTATACATGTGTTTATGTATTTTTTGAATTCATTCCGAATTAGAGGAAATAATCATTTAAATGAAAGCATTAAACATTGCAAAAAAAAGTGATAAAATTATTTTTTCATGATTCTCATGATTATATCACATAAAAATTAGAAGATATATGGATCTAAAATTTGAGTGTGAGTCTTAGAAGGATGGAATCATAAACCCTAAGGTTATCTAGGGTTAGGGTTTATACAATATTTAAATTAAGTTAGGTTTACCAAATGTTTTAACCTTTTAGGACTTCTATGAATGTAAATCATATGTTGTTAAAGAGATAATAATAGTAAATGAGGTTATAAATATGAAATAAGTAATAAAATGATTTGTTACATAATCGACTAAACTTGGCCTTTCTAAAAATAGTAATAAATAATGCAAATAAGAACTTAACATGAAAATGACTGAGATAAATGATTTGGAGACTAAAAACTGAGGTAGAGGCTAGTCTAAGTGTCATAAATAGGATCCAAGTATCAAAACCCATCCTAGATAGTAACACCCTAATTGGATAGTAGTTCCATGTGTTGTTAGTGTTTATTTTTTGGAGGTAGTTTCCTCTATGTAGGGCTATCTTGAGTTTCTTGGTGCACTTATGTCCCTATATATAAGGTTTGTTCCTACATGCATGAGTTTTTAAAACCTATAGATTATCTATTTTGATATATTTTATGAGAAAACCCTAATCATCCATATTATTATGGCATCTGGTTGATACATTCTTACAAGTGTGTTTGTTATTAGATTAGGATGGACATCCTTAACACCCCATTGTGGTGAGAGTTACATGTATACCAATACTTTGAAGAGGGATAAAACCCAATGTAGTTCTCCCCACTTAAGTGTTGGTGCAATTTCAAGTGAAACTAGGAAGATAGTTGACTTTAGTGATTTGAATGTGTTTGAGATTTGAAATCTAAGTAATCTAAGCTTAGTAATGTTGTAGATGGTAGTATTCATAAGTAGGACATAATAAATATTGATAACCTTAATTATGTTGAACTTGTTTTGTGTTTTCATATGTAATTTGCATCTAATTTCCATCTACTAGTTAGATGGATAAAATTCATGTATATATATTATTTTGGTGTTTGTGTCAGTTCTAAAAGAAGTCTAGGATTACCCTAGGAGGTTTAAGTTTTGAAAAGGTATCCATTTATGAAAACAAGAGGGAAAGTATAGTAGCACCAATAATGGGACACTATCACCTAGAACTAATATCCCTATTATGGTTTTAGTGTCCAAGTGGTAGGAATTAAGGCATGAAAGGCCATGATTCAAGAATGAGGGTCTAAGATTACTTTAGGGATGACTAGGGACACATATGACCTATACAAAGGCTAGATAAGTGTGAAAATAGGCCTTGGGATAGGTCTAAGGCTAATATTTGGATTGGTGGTCTCAAGTAATACTCTTAAAACTCAAGTGTCACTTATATATGTTTATAACTATACTCAACCCCTTTAACAACCTAGGGCTTAAACTCCATAACTCTAAAAAGTTAAATCATTTGGTGAACTTGACATACTTCAAATAGTGCAAAAACCCTAACCCTAGACAACCCTAGGGTTTATGTTTCCATCCTTATAGGACCCATATCTAGATTTTAGATCCCTATATTTTCTAATTTACATTTCATATAATCATGATAATAGTGACAGATGAAGTTAATTACTTTTTTATACAATTTTTTATAAATTGTCTTGCATGCTTGTTTCCTTTCATCTAGAATGAATGCAAAGATGACATAAACACATATGTACGTGATTCTTTAAATTAATTAAAATATATGTCAAATTTCATAGCATTTTATATTTATCTTATGTGCAATTCCATTAAGAATCAAACCATTACACACATAAATTATTTAGTATATAATGTAACAAATATTTTTTATGTTTCAATGTCATTTATTATGCACAGGAAAGTATCTCCTTCTCCTCCTCATCTCCATGAGAGTGATAGATACTTTCTCTCTAACTAGGTCCATGTTATCACTCTTGTATGAAATGAAGCATCCTATAATATTTTTATTAATGCCCCTACTTGCCATATCCATGCCTCCACCTCCCCTATAAGGTGTGTGTCTATATGTTCAATCAAAAGCAACTAGGGTTGGCACTTTTGAGAATCTAAGGGATCAAATTATCAATATGAGAAACCTAATATCAAAATTACAGAATCAAAATTAGTTATTAATTAAAAAGGTCACATTATTGGAAAATTAAATTACATGTATGAAGTCTTCATAATATGCTAGTCTTCATCATGTATATTCATCTACACCTAGGAAAGATGTGCCCATCACTCTTTCATATCTAAATTATAAAGCACAACACAATGCATCTTTTATAAGTGATTAAAAAATATTACAAGGGTCCAATAAGATTTCAAGTGAGGTACTAATGGAAATTATTAATAATAAGTACCAAAATACCTCCTCTACATCCCACAAGGATATCAAGATACTATTGTGCATACCATAGAACACATGGTCGTCACACAGATTCATGTTTGGCATTGAAAAATCATATACAAAAGATAATTTCTAATGATGACCCTATACAGGATAAATCATTTAATCAATCCATAGTGCTATAGTAACACATTAAAAGTGTAAAATTAAGGAAAAGTACAAAAGTGGTTACTAAAGCATAAAAAAGAATAAGAAAAGGTTCATAAAATAAAATTTAAATAATAAATAATACAACAAGCATAATTAAATCAAGTAAAAGATGTAAATATAAAACAATTTGATTATCATGGTCGAGGTATGGGTAAGCAGGTCCAAGGCATCACTAATCCTATTCTAGCAATTGATAATGTTGGTTAACAAGGTCTGGGATTTATCAAACATCCCCTAAGGTAAACTAGTCACAAACATAGTTTATCAAGGGACAAGATCAAGATAAAAATGTGATATTAAAAAAGTAACAGCCACTTAAATTATAAAGTTAAATTCAAGTTATTCAAGAGAGCATTCTTAAGAGATGGTTTCTATGCCAAAGAGTCCAAATCAACCAATTCATACAAAAGTAATAGTTTCAACTGAGGCTCCAAAGTAGGTGACCAAAAATAATTCAAAATTTATGGAGCCTTTGATTATTTTTCCAATCATATATGGAAAATAATATACCAATGTTCTAATCAATAATTATATCAAAATTAATGTTTGTGGCATGACACTCATATAGTCTCTTGGATATGACAAGGAACATTTGGGAAATAGAACTTTATCTAAATCATTTATTGGATCTATTGATCTTCATTGAATAGTTGGACCAAATACATTTTTAGTGGTATTCCATGTATGTCCTAATTTTATGTAATATAGTATCGAATTAGGTACATCATGGATTAAAAAAATGGGGGAAACATTGGATAGATATTCCAACCACATCACCTTTTCACATGAGATTGTAATGATCACAGTTTCCAGAGATAACAAGATTTATTCCAAAAAAGATCTTCCATAATAAGATATGCCTACATTAGGCACAATTTCAAATGAAACAACCGCATAAGATATTACAAAACATAATTTAGAAAGGTTAATTCCATAGTATGAGGTAATTCCATATGCTCATCCAAATACAATAGAAGTCAACACTAATATTCCATTCATTCAAAATCAAGATGATAATGATGAGAGAAATAATTCAAGTTATTATTATTACCAACATACTAATAATGAAGAATACTAAGATTCACATTGCATCTCAATTCAACTAAAACATATCAATCACACTGCATAAGAGGTCATCAGTCTTATTTTTTACACAAGATCCATTGAGGTTGGGTCTCTCATGAGACGCATTTATTAGTAGTATCCCTCCTTACTTGTACATAGATTTCATTCTCCCATATTAATTGTACACATTCTCTTTTTCATATTGATTATACATATATTATACTTAGAAAACACCAAAACATTCAAATATTTACTTAGAAAATATAAATTATATATTGTGTGCATTTACATGTTCACATTTTTTATACTTGATAGGTACTACATATGTTATTTATCTTAGTATAGTCAGTTTTATCACACATAAATGCTTCACATGTGTTTGAGTAGTTTTTATGGTTTTTCAATGTGATCTATCTAACTACTAAAAATAAATTATAAGTAGGGTTTTAGATTTACCTGGAGATAAAGGTTGGTTGCGCACCATTAATCAAGCTTTGTGAGATCTCCTCTTTGGCTGGGAGGAATGACCTATAATACACCACACTTAAAAAATGGATTAATAGATAAATGAGTGGGTTGTTTGTTATAAACCAATCCTAAGAAGTAGCACACTTTATCAGATGGATGTCAACCCACTATTTTCAATTAAGATGGATAATAAAGATAAAAGATAAATATTACAAGCTATAAATGATGTAAAAAGATAATTTGATAAAGATAAATGATTATGGATTATTCAAGATAATAGATAAAATATATAAGATAATAGATGCAGGTATAAACAACACCAACATACAACTTAATAAAGATTAGATAAATGTAGACTATCTATGATTAAGAGATAAGATAAATGGATTATTCAAGGACAAGATGTATAAATGCTTTGCTAAGTTTCATTAATGGATATCAAAAAATTAAGAGAGATATTTAGAAAATAGCATATAGTTTTAATTGATGTTGAAGATGTAAAAAAAACCATTTAAAGGGTTTTTTATAGTCTGATAGGGATCGATGATGATCCTAGAGGATTGATGTTAATTCTATAGGATTGACATATATTTAGATGAATTAATGTCAATTTTGTGTAAAAGTATTGAACTATAAATAGACTATAATGACGGCCTATATTATTGATAAAATAATAAAAATTGAATGTAAAATAGACATAGACAAACATAGAAGATAGTATATTTAAAATATAAATAAATTTAAGGTACAAAACTAACCTTTGATGGTTGAAAATTAAATTGACAATATGAGATAGATAAACCTATAAAAATCTTTGATAAGCTCTCCAACAAAAGTTCCATAAGATAACAAGTTGTTGATAAAGTTCATATGCAAGTTACAATGAGATTTCAATAGCATTTCAGGTTCTAAAATTATAGTCACATTCCCTCCTAAGCAATGGAGGTCTGTTTTATAAATGGATCGACATCGATCCTAACCAATCGATGTCGATCATGAAATATCGACATCAATTTACCAAAAATGGGTGAAGCTGAATGAAAAGTTGTTCCAATGGGTTGGCATAGGGTAAACGAGAGTTAAGAGGACTTTCGAGGTTGTTCAGATTATTTTAACCATGGGATAAGTTTTTGAGAACGTTTATTATGTTTTGGTTTTATTTGATTTTTAGGATTTTTGGTTATTTAAAATATTTTGAGTGGTTATGGATGGTAAATAGTAATTAATAAGATTAAGTATCATGGGTAAAAATGGGGTATATACATAAAATAGTGGACATTTAGTTTCTTATAGTTTAAGTTATATTTTATGTATATAATTTCAAGATGTTTGAGAGGGGTTTTGGACCTCCAAAAGTTAAGATACAAAATATATATATTTGGAGGTTTCTACCACATTTCAGACTTAGCTTATTTCAAGATTTTAGTGTATGGCAAAGATTTCTAGCATCTACATTTAATTATTAAAGCAATATCTTAAAAGATGGAAAAATAGGGAAAGGGTGATAAATTATGGGATATACATTTTCCCTTTTTTATGGAATGTTCAAGAGAATCGAGCCATGAGACAAAAATATAGAAGTAGAACTTGAATAAATGCCCCCAGCATGTTGTAGTTTGATATGAGAATATTTCCCCCTCAAACTGAGAGCCAACAAAGGGAAAAGGAGATGGATACTAGTTTGACAAAAGGGTAGAGGAAAGGGGAGATAATATAAAATGGATACAATAAAATGAAAATATATAAATGGAGGTTGAAAAACTAAATGCACAAATGTGGCTTGGACAAATGGATTAGTATCCAACACAAAAATCAAGTGACAAAAAATGTCAATGCATCAAACACTAGGGTTAAGCTCAAATGAGGACCAAGGTAAATATACAATAATATTTGTGACCAAATAAGACATAAATTTTATATGAAGCACATGGGCTTAAGATTTGGCACCAAGATAATAAATGATAGACAAAACTAAACCTAAGCTGTCTGGGCTTATAAAGGGGCTTCAACTATAAACTTATGTTTTAAGGTGAAATACTCAAGCTGACTTAGGATATGGGACCAACAGGGGTCAGACTTCCACTAATCCAAGGTTTTAGTTTTTTGGTAATTAAGGATGAAATAAATGCAAAAAAAGATGACTTAATTAGCCAAGGACAAAAATGTGACTACTACAAAATTCAAAATCAAAGCATAAATAAAGAGATTGATATGAATTCATATGAATCACAATCACTTTTCAATGTTGGTATGGCTAATGGTATGCTAAGATGGAAATGGATGGGTGAAATGGCATCATACAAAGGCTGCGACCTAGTCCTAAAAGATGCAAATTTGGATAAGCAAGAAGAGAATGAACACAAAGGTTCAACTCTTCTAGAATGGGTTTGGATTAAGGAAAAAGAGAAAAAGGGGACCCTTTTCAACAAGTTATCAACATGGACCATAGTGAATATGGGGTTTATAAAAAATTAAACTCTTTAAGGCTTTGTACTTGACACCCTTGCGAAGGTAAATAAACAATTTTAACAAAATTGTAAAAGGCAAGCTTAGATTTATTTGATTGGGTAAAAGAGGTGTGACATGTATGAAATAGATATGGGTATACCACCCACCTTGTGTAAAAGGCAATGTATTTATACGTGACTTAGGATGATCCATGGGTTAATCCACACTTTACATATAGGAGGCAGATTAATCGATACAGGAAGTCTACAAAATTGGAGAAGACTGATCAAGGCAGGAAGCCTTCCATGGGATATATTGGATTTTGAATTTTTGATTTAATGTCCTTTTTTTATTTTGGTTTGAGATATTTTGGGAAGTTGATCGATGTAGGAAGCCTCTAGTTACTTTGCTTTTGCCAAAACTATAACTAGCCATCCTTTAAAGGAGTGGTCTAACTTTTAATTTATTTGATCATTGTCCTTCAAGGGATCAGTGTATTCTATTTATGAAACTTATAATACTTGGTAGTTATCATTCAAGGGAGCAATCTGTAATTTTGACAATGACCCTTTTGAGTAATATATCCCAAAAAATTTGATTTTTTTTTTGATGTGAATTAACCTAGGCTAGTCTTGGTCACCTTTTAGAGAGCAAAAATAAAACATAAGGGGGGAAGTCAATTTTAAATGGACTTAATATGGGAATTCAAAAGACAATGACCATGGGGTTCCTTCTTAAAAAGATGGAATGTGTCCATGAGAAACATGCTATGATTAGATCCGAGGTGCTCACATTTAAGATTAGGCTAAGTGTCTATAATAGAAAAACCACATGATTCTTTCCATCAATTATTCTTGACAATGGATAATGGGTGAGAATGGGTTTAAAGGACTTTTGGTGGATGATAAAGATCAAAGAAAAATCTTGCATTAGACAAAAAATGTAAAAGGATCCTTGACCATGAAGGATGCAAGTGTAAAGACACCTAAAGGGGGATAATTTTTAAAATACCCCATACTTACATGATCCACATCAACTCAAAGTAGAAAAAGCTTTCCCCACTGGGAAAATAAATCTTAGCAGATGGTTAAAGGAATCCCAAAGGGGTGAAGGCATATTCATCCATTTTTGATGACTTGTTAGTTGTTAGTTGATAGAGAACTTAAGACACAGGTAGGGGTTCAAGTGGGATGACCCTTACAATGCCAAGAGGGTAGAGAGATAGTTGATTTAGACTATGCTTCAAAAGATTGTGAGGTTGAAAACTTAAAATTAAATGGATGGAATGGTTTTTAAATGTATAAAAATCCAATAAAAAGATTTGATTGTCCCTATCAAGAGCTTCAATGTAGTGCCTAAAAAGGGCTTACAATGTTTAGGATTCTAACCTAAACCTAATGACTTGTATTTATGAAGCCTTTTGGACTGTGGATGTAGTTGATTGTTTAGGCTAGTTTTGGTGATAGATTTAGGGATATTTAAAACATGACTTTTTTGATACTAAAGATAATTAATGGTTTATATAAAGAGGCTGATAAATTGATCGATTAACATGTTTTTGGGTTGCATTATATTTGGTGATGGATTTATAAGATTGACAAAGTAAGGTATACAGTGGATGGAATTGGTTGATTTGGGCTGAAAATAAGATGAGGCAACAAAACTTTGACTCTCACCTAAAATGAAAAGAATCAAAGGTAACAATCTTGTCACTGTCAAATCGATGAGGGTGAGCAAACTATAGAGTGAGTGAATTGGATTGACTGATTCAGGTGGCTAACCTGATTTATTGGGGTTGAGAGGTTCCTTTACTATAGTAGCTAATTATGGGTGGATAGGTTGAATTTGATCCACAAGGGGGTTGATGACAATAAGGTCTTGATTTATAGCTATGTTTGGAGGAAGATGTGAAACTTGAATGGACTCAATAGATGGGTTGGATAAGGTTTTGACAACTTCCTTAGTAATAGGTTTATTATGGATGGTTTTAGATATAAATACACCATGGCTTGAAGGATTTTGACTAGAAATGGGCAAGGTAACTGACACAAGAGGATGACTAACAACAAATTATTTATTATGCAAGGGATTGGGATTAACCAACACAAGATTACCATGATCAACCAAGTATTGGACCAACCATTTGAAAGATTTACATCTTTCCATTGTATGAACCATGATACGATGATAGGGGCAAAATTAATTTCATTTATACCAAGGTGGAATGAAATCATATGGTCCTAATACAACAAGTTTGATAGGAGGGAGCTGGATTATTGATGTTTTAAGTAACTTTTCCAGCATATAAATATATGTTTCCCCCAATGGAGTATATCATTGGGTAGGAGGTTTTGGAAATAGTTATAATGATTGTCCCTATAAAGAGGATGAACTAGTTAATTGGATTGGTACAGTTATGGACATGACAAGGCTGATTGGATAGGATGTAAAGCTTGGGGTAAGGATTCATAAGGTTGGGGATATTACGAAAAGGTGTTTGGATAATAGTTAAATGATCTAGGATAAGGCATAGACTAAGGTTGACCTGGCTTAACCAAATGCTAAAAATTAACACTATAGAGTAGTGAGAGTTCACTTTGTCCCTTAGGTGTTACAGTATAAACAGAGTAATTTATATACTCATGAGATGGAAGAAAAACATACACTATATGATTGGCAAGGTAATCACTCAATGATTGAGGACTATTATCAAAGTTTTTGGTGAAGGTTTCATAGGAGATCCCAAAGGTTTTACCCATTGGTAAGGATGAGGATCTAATAGTTCATGAACCTATTACCAAGTTAGATCTATAAGGTTGGATAAGCAGAGTGGGTTATATGACAGTGGAATATTTCAAACCTTACACACTCAAACAAATATAAGACAATAAAAGGTGATAAAAAGAACATACACTAGAAATGTTAAATGGTTATAATTCCTTGATTTTGTTACTTATGCGAGACTTAATTGGTCTTGGATAGGGTGCTAGGAATAGATGTCTAAGGATGGTTTCAGTATGTTTAGGAACAAACCCTCTATATACCCTAAGGTATGTGAGGTGTAATCTATACTAGTGATTGTATGTGGATTTGTACTTGGGGATTTCTCCACTCACATCATAATCCCATAGCTAGTGTGGATGCTTAGCCAAGATATAACACTCAACTAGGTTTTATACTCAGCTAGAGTACTAAGTTGGCACTCCACTTGATGATTAAATCCAAGTGAAAACACTGGGAATAAAGCTCCCTGATTGGTGATGAAATCCAAGTTGGTTCACTATGTCAATTTTTGATGTGTGATTTTAGTCATTTATGGTTTGGTTGTGTGTGATTAATTTCTAGACTAATGGATTAATTAACCACCTAATTAATCTAGATAGACTAATTCAAGTAAACAAACTATGAATACAGTTCATTTTTAAGCCAAAAGAAGATTTTGATTTGATTTGGATGTAGACAAAGAATTTAAGTCAATACAAAATAAATACAATCCTATGCCTATGATAATTTTACTTTAAGAAAATAAAATACAGTGAAAGTTATTTGATTGAAATTAAATGTATAAGAAGATGAAATTCACTAATGTAACTACATGCACAAGAAAGAACAAAAGAAAGGGATCCACTATTAGTCCCACCAGGTGTGCCAAAATGTTTAAGTAGTTTTTATGTTTTTTCAATGTGATCTAATTAACTACTAAAAACAAAGTATAAGTAGGGTTTTAGAGTTACCTAGAGATGAAGGTTGGTTTCACACCATTGATCAAGATTTTTGAGAACTCCTCTTTAGCTAGGGAGGAATGCCCTGTAATACATCACACTTAATAAAAAAATGGATTAATAGATAAATGAGTGGGTTGCCTAGTTACAAACTAGTCCCAAGAAGCAATACGCTTTCTCAGATGGATGTCAGCCCACTAGTTTCAATTAAGAAGGATAATAAAGATAAAAGATAAAGATAACAAGATATAATTAATTTGTAAAAAGATAATTTGATAAAGATAAATGATTATGGATTATTCAAGATAATAGATAAAATATACAAGATAATAGATGCAAGTATAAACAACACCAACATACAACTTAATAAAGATTAGATAAATGCAGACTATCTATGATTAAGAGATAAGATAAATGGATTATTCAAGGACAAGATGTATAAATTCTATGCTAAGTTTCATTGATGGATATCGGGACATATTAAGAGATATATTTAGAAAACAACATATAGTTTTAATAGATGTTGAAGATGCAAAACAAAATGTTTAAAGGGTATTTTTATAGTCTGATAGGGATCGACAATGATCCTATAGGATCAACATCGATTTTACAAGATCAACATCGATTCTATGTAGAAGTGTTGAACTATAAATAGACTATAATGATGGCCTATATTATTGATAAAATAATAAAAACTAAATGTAAAATAGACATAGATAGACATAGAAGATAGTAGATTTAAAATATAAATAAATTTAAAGTGTAACACTAACCTTTGATGGCTGAAAATGAACTTGACAAGATGAGATAGAGAAACTTACAAAAACCTTTGATAAGATATCTAACAAAAGTTCCATAATATATCAGGTTATTGATAAAGTCCATACGCAAGTTGTAATGAGATTTTAATGGCATTTTAGGTTCCAAAATTGCAGTCATGTTCCCTCTCGAGCAATGGAGGTCTGTTGTATAAGTAGATTGTCGTCAATCCTAAATGATTGATATTGATCATAGAGGATCGACATCGATTTACCAAAAATGGGTGAAGCTAAATGAAAAGCCATTCCAATGGGTTAGAATTAGGTAAATGATGGTTAAAAGGACTTCTGAGGTTGTTTGGGTTATTTTAACCATGGGATAAGTTTGTTAGAAGGTTGATTTGGTTTTATTTTATGTTTAGGATTTAGTTTCTTATACTTTAAGTTATATTTTATGTATATACTTATAGGATGTTTAAGAGGGGTTTGGGACCTCCAGGAGTTAAGATGCAAAATATAGATTTTTGGAGGTTTCTATAACATTTCAGACTTAGCTTATTTCAGGATTTTAGGTTATGGTGCAGATTTATAGCGTCTATATTTAATTATTAAAGAAATAGCCTAAAAGATGGTAGAATAGGGTAATGGTGATAAATTTTTGCATCTACAACTTGTTCTTTTCTAGTGTTTACAAATTCTTACAGGACCTAGGTCCACCACACATATCCATATTTTTTACTATCTACCCATTAGGGGCATATACATAAATACACGGATTCCTCATTGATACATAAACCCATTTGGGGGTATATTATACATAGTTTTTTTTGTTTGATTACAAATTTATAAACTTTATATCATAGATTTGTCATTGTTATATCTTGATATTGATCATCCTACACTACTCAGATCTTTTCTCATCTATTACTAATTTAGAATTAGTTTATGTACATATTTTATCTTATATAGAGTTGTACAACATGTTTATACATAATTTCATTTCTAGATTTCCTAGTTTAGAATTGATTATGTCTCTTTGATCCTAAATATATCTAAATGCATTTGCATATGCCATTATTCTATGACTCTATGCCACTTCTTTTCATTATATGTATGATTTAGTCATATGTTCATGTCCTTATGTGTGCCTTATTAATTGTGTTTGTGTAAATTTGAACATGTCCTTCCATGTGTCTCTACACTAAATTTATTTCTATTTTAATATATGGACATTTAAACATGTCCTTGTATGTCTTTCTTTCTAAGATTTAGTGACATGTTCCCATGTCCTTTGTATTGTGGCCCCTTGGCCTAATTTGCATGCCTCATAGATTTTTTATGTATGATTTAATTTATGAATAATTTCCATGAAACTTTTCTCTTTATTATTGTACACTCTATTTTTAGATTCCATGAGGGACCTCATGTATCTCCTCTTCCTTGGGTTTTTTTATGGACATCATTCTCCCACCCCTAGGTAAAAATTCAATTTATTTCTTAGTTTTATTTTTCATATACATGATTGCATTGTTATATTCATCTTGATAGCCTTGTGAATGTTATATCTAATAAAAATCATACATTAAAAACTTATGCTTAGATTATCTCACATTCCAATGTCATGTATGCATATTATATTTATTTATTACATGGATATTGTATATGTTCTAGCTAACACACATATTGCATAAATTTTTATTTTGAGGAAAATTATTTCACAAGTTCAATAACTCCACTCAAAAGAGGGGGAATTACCATAGTTTTATCATAAATATTAGGATATTCAAATGTACTTAGAGTACAATTTTTAGAACATAAGAACAAAATACAAAAATCAGTTTCAGGAAAACACTATAGGAAATAGTCACACAATTATTAGTTTAAGTTGCACATTAATCATTAAAATTGGACATTAGTTCCCAAAGTGGGACACTAATTCCATTGTAATTATTTTCAATATATGGTGTTAGTGTCTAGTAGCTTTAGCTTTAATAAATTATAGATTGGTGAGAAAAGTATAGTAGGTACAATTTAGGTTTGCACAGGTTTAGTTACAGATTACCAATTTTTAATCAATTATCATATATTCATACCAGTTTGCTTTTATTGGGGCATCATGCGTGGTATGATCATTCACATTTCATGTTTAGATGCTCAAATACAAATTATTACAACTCAATCAAGAATGCATATGCACATATATAATATTTGGGGGTATGTGCATGGCATATTGTTTCCATATGCTCAACATTGCTCCAATTGATAATATGGAATGGCAAACTTCCATTCATTCTCTATGATATTAATTCAAATTCTTTTTTCACCAGCATAATATAGATACCATTCACACCATCACAATCTAGATTGATGCCTTACTCTATCTATAGTGGTTAGTATTACCAAGTGACCTAGAGCTATTTTTACATTTTAGATATTCCATGTGGTTTAGAGCTATATTACATAGTTTTAGTTATATCATATTATTTTAGTTTTAGCTACACATACACACATGGGTAGGAAATGATGGATTCATAGTCTACTTGAATTCTTGAGGCACCTACATGATAGGGTTGGACACACCATTAGTCAAATCTAATATGTTCATAGTTCATGATCTACCTAATAGGTGTAGGAAATAATGGAGCCATAGCCTACTTGAACTGTTGATCCACCCACACATGTGTATTGACAATCCATTCAACTCAGTCCAAGTTATTCACTGATTCATCACTAGATACATGCACACACAAGTTTTCACTAGGTTTATGCATTAGTTCAAATACTCAGTGAGCTATATTCATTCACTTCCTCTCTCTTACCTCTTTACTCAATTTTTTAATTTTTTTAAATCTCTTAAGTAAGTATTGATCTATGCATTTTTCATTTATAAGGCATGCAATGGATCACACTTCACACACTCATATCCTTATTCATAGGCTTTACCTCTTCCGTATGTCTAGGTATGTTTCTTTTCCTTTATCCCAGCCTTTTCACTTTATTCCATTTATATAATAAAGGAGGATAAAATGTAGTCATCTAAAATTCCACTTGAGTGCTAAGAGTATTACATGAGACCACCTATCCACATCTTCTCCCTAGACCTATTTTAGGTCCTATTTAGACACTTATCTAGCCTTTATATAGGCTAAATACATCACTAAATTAGTACTAGACCCTCAATTTAGCATCGTGTCCCATAGTTCCTTAATTTATGCCACCTATAGACTAGCATCATAACTTGGGTAGTAATGCCAATGCATCTCGTGTCCCAATTTGGGCACTATTATATTTTTCCCACATTGTGTCACCAATGGATATCTTTTCAAATAAAAAACCACTTAAGGCTAGCCTAGACCTATTTTAAGGCCTACACAAGCACTAGTATAATATATAGACATGACTTTTATCCCTTTATTTACTAGATGCAAATAACACAAATTAGCTCAAAACTAGTTATGCATAATCAAGGTTATCAATCCCTATTCTACCTTACTTCTGCATACATTTATCTACAACCATCCCAAGATCAGAAGAGATATATTTTTAGTCTTTGACATCACTCAAAGTACTAAAACTAGCCTTCATACTATCTTCACTTAGAATTTCACCAATACTTAGGTGGGTATAACTACACTTGGCTTGATCCCTCAAAATATTGGTATGTAAGCATCTCTCATCACAACTAGGCATTAAGGATGTCAAACCTACCACTATAACATCACACTTTCTTAATTGTCCTAATTGAATTCCATAATAATATTTAGGTCTATTATTTAATTAAAAATCAATAAAAATAGGTCATCAATAGGGAGTCAAAACATGTGCACATAGAAATAAGCTTGGCATACTCTGACACAAGTGCATCGATAATTTTAGAGAAGTTATAAGTAAAAGACATTATTTCCATTAGTGATACTATATAGTTTGGTTGCTACTATCCAATAAGGGTTTTGACACTTGTACCTTATCCATGACACTAAGATCAAATTTTATCCAATGTTATGGTCTTTATATCTTTTATCTCAGTCAATTTTGAGCTAACTACTTATTTGCATAATTTATTGCTATATTTAGAAAGTTAAAACTAGGAAAATTCTATTAAAAATTAGTTTTTATATTTATTAGATATTTTATACCCTGATTTATTTTACTTGGCCCATTTAACAACCTAGGGCTTAAATTTTATAACCCTAAAAAGTTAAATCAAAAGCCTAATTGGAGGCTAGTAAGGGTGAAAATTATATTTTCTTGGTTTTATAAGTTGACTAAAGTTTTAAAACTATTTTATGGCTATTTTATAAGTGTTTTATAAACTGACAAGTCTTTGAAATGTCTCCAAAGGTATAACTGACCCACAACCCTAAGATTTTCTAATTAGGCTTTATAGCTTATATGATAATTTCTAGTGTATTTCAAGACTCAAATATAAGTGAAGTTTTTTTATTATTATAAATCATAAAAGAGGCCCTTAAAAACTTTTAAAATAATTGGTGGTTATTAAATAGGTCATATATCTTGAAAGAGTCATGTCAATCATAAAAAGTGAGTCCTAGTCAAGTACGTCTAGAAGAATGTTTTATGTTTCTTGATCCAAACCAAGTAAATATAAAGTTATCAATCTAAATTTGGATCTATATGAGATGTTTAAGAATGATATATCCATTGACACATTATGTTTACCCTTCAATTGTACTTAGAAGTTTTCTAAAAAAGCCTAGTTGGAAACTTGTCAAGTGCAAGGCTTGTGTGAAATTATGTAAGCCCTACATCATTTTTGGTATTAGAGATTAGGGAAAAAACTTGATGAAAGTTTAGAATAAATATGTAATTTTTTGTGAATACTGGTATTAGTAAGAAGTGACTAAAAAGTAAATTGAGACAAGAAGGTAAAGAGAGGTTCTTGAAAACATTGAAGAAGAAAAGGATTTTAGTGGAAAAACTATAGCCCTACATCCATTGAGACTTGAAAAGTGAATATTAGGGAAAAAAATATAATATTAGAGAGAAGGTATAAGGTGAATAAGGACAAAAAATACAAAAATATTGGGTTTAGAGGAAGGTAACCTAGGTGAGGTATCTAACAAGGTGAGAAAGAACTATTGAGGAAGAAGAGGCCCATTAAGGCCTAAATTGAAAAATATAGAATAAAGTGAGCATATTGAGTCTCAGAGTAAGTAAGAACAGATTGAGAAAATAAATGGATATTAAGATGAAGGTATTTGTATAAGGATAATACCAAAAAAAGGTAAAAGAGGATGCCAAGAAGGAGTTAGACATGGAGAAAGAGATAGTTGAGCTAAAGGAGAGGTTGAATCTTATAATGGAGATGCTACAAGAAGTAGAAAACCAAATTTATGGTTGGAAACTAAAAATAAAAGTCAAATGGCCTATATATATATTGATTGCAAGGAGGATAAGTCATATATTATCTACCTTGGTTAAATAAGAAAGAAAGAAGTTAAGAGCCCATAGAGGCATGAATAAATGAGTTAAAGGTAGAAAATTATATTAAAACTAATAATTGGAGGTAGATCAATCAATATTCATTTGGGAACTAGAGAGAGGACTAATGTTTGATGAAGAAGAGGTGGATGCAATAAAAGATAAAAGTCTCATAGGATACTTAATAATCTTGGTCAAGCATGAAGGAGAGATGCAATCCTAGATGCATAAAAAGGGGCAAATGAGCCTCAAATTTTTCAATCTAATTATCTAAATAAGTATGTGATTACAAGTGAATAATATGAAGGTGAACAGGAACAAGAAGCTACCATAAATGATAAAGAGCCAAGATTGTCTCTAAAATCTAAATGCAAAGCAAATAAAAGTCATGGACCTCAAATAAAATAAATACAAGACAAATAAAAGGAATGTTGTATGATTCTTCAAGATGGAGTATATGGTATTTAGGAAGGTAGCCTCATATCATGTTCGATGGATATCAAAAATAGTTTTTAAGGTGAAGAAAAAAAGGTTTCAATATAAATAAGTATATCTTTTTATATAATAATCTCAAGGAGGATAAATTTTAGGTCTTGAAGGAGTATAAATTTAAATATAAATAATGCATCCAAAACAAGAGTATGATCTTCATGATGACTATAGCAAGGAAAGTTTAAGAGATCAATATTTTATACCTACAAGGGAACAATAAATCAAGAGAATGATGTAAGATCTGTATATAACATCAATGGATATGGTTATGATTATACTCAAGGACAAATCAGGTAAAGGAGCAAAAGAAGAGACCATGAGCATTTTACTAGCCATTCAAGGAAGGAAGGTTGGAGAGAAAGATAAAGAAAAGATGGAGTTTTTAGGATCAGGGTAGCATATAATAATTTTTAAAAAAGATACAGGTGTAGTGATCCTTATAAGAACCATATGTCATATTGAAGGAACTTTAAATATCCACAATGGAGAATAAGATCAATTTATCAATGACGAGAAGGATATAAGAGAATTGGAACAAGAAAATAGATCTCTAGAATGGCCCATACATCCTACTTTTTTCATTTTATTATGTTATTATAATGATGGTTATGTAGGTATTAAGATTGAAGATAAATAATACCATAATAATGATGGTATAAGAGTAATAATAAGGTCATATTGGTTCAAGCTAGAAAGAGAGTGGAACAATAAAGCCTTTCAAGGTCTCAAGAGGTATGACACCAAAGCTAAGATAATGATGGCCAAGGAGAAAAGTTTAATTGATATTCATTCTAAGATAACCATGATGGATTTGATTCCACAAACATTTGAGTCATGTAATAAATTTTAAGTTAATATATTGTCATACATTTTCCCATTTAATCACCATGAGAAATAAGTGATTTATGAGGCATAAAGAGTTTTAAGGCAATCTTTATTCAAATTAGTTGGTAAAGTAATGAGTTCAATAAGGAATTTGTTTTTGAAGTCATTTTAAATGGTTGGGAAATAATATTGTGTGTGAAATTCCTAAAATGTCATAAATAATGGTATAATGAAAGATAAAGGTTATTAAAACCTTTTCAATGCCATCAAATTATTGTGATAGTGATAAATGCATGGAAACTTGGCTTAGATTAGGTATTAAATGATACATTGAGGCATGAAAAAAGGTTAATTGAGGAATATTCCATGGTATATGGTACTGATCTCATTTTTAATTATGTAGAGATAAGAAAATAAGATGAGAGAAAGCAAATGGATGACAAATTTAACTTGAAAGGTGTATAACAGACTTGGAGAAGAAACATGCACCTAGAGAACCAAGGAAACATCATGAAGGTCAACAAACACAAAAATAAAAATAATATATAAATATAAAAAATAAATGGAATTCAAAACATGGGACATAGACTAGTATTCAGTCCAAGAACGAGCTCTTAAAGTCATAGAAAAACAATGTTTCAAGGTCATCATGAACCAAAATATTGAAAGTTGTGTATGGAATATTATTTATTGAATTAAAATTGAGTTGAAAAGTGTATAGGAAGTTAAATAATGGTCCAATAATAATAAAAAGGCCTCATATTTGAGTAGGAACAGTCAAAATTCAACATTGGGATTAGTCTCTAGAGGTAGGTGCATCATCCCAAAGAAAATTGAGGCTAAAGGATATTTTAAACCAAAGTAGTGAGTAACAATAAAGTATCCTCCCAACCACTTCTATCAACTCATAACTTCCTAGAAACACCATTTACAATATTTATTTGGAATAAATGGGAGAGAACATAGGAAATGTACTAAATTCTGGTGGAAATACACAAAATAAGGTTAATCCACCTAAAAAGACCTTCATTATCTCATAATTCTAAAACAAGATGACTATGTATAAATTAATAACATATCCCCATCCATACTTCTAAAATTTAGTGGATTATGTAAAAAATATCCTAATTAATTTCTATTTGAATTTAAGATCTTGTGTCAAACTTATGATTGCATAATTGACAATCACAAGTTGATATTATTCCCTTCTACACTCAAAGATTTGACCATGATATGGTTCATGGGTTTACAAACAAATTTCATTCACCCATGGGATGATATGTAAAAGTATTCTTGGATAAGTATCAGGATCACTATAGTGTGAAGGATAAAAAACAATAATTCTTCTACATAAAATAGAAGGAAGATGAGAATTTACAGACTATCTTGAATGCTTCCTTTTTGCACATAGAATATGTGGGTATGATCTAGAATAATATTTAATAAAAAAAAAATATAAAATATGTTGGATGATGATGTTATGGAATATATGAACCACATGTGAAAAGGAGATATAAACAAACTTGGTCTCAATGATAGATAAATTGTGTAAGAATTACTCAAGAACTATAGGGAGTGCTAAAATTTTGAAAATAAGGAGTGGTACTAATGTAGTAAATATAATGGAATAATTATCCAACCTAAAGACAAATATTTAAGTGAAATTAAACATTCTTTTATATGGCCTGCAATCCAAATCCAATGTTACCACTAAGCCACTAGCCATGTATTTCCCTACATGTAGGTTGAAGCATGCCCTCTGAGATTATCGTCTGGATGGAAATGATATGTGTGGGATATATGATGTAATATATAATGAAACCAAGAACTATTCCTTCCTACCTATCCTAAAATAACAACTAAAATAGGTGGAATAACAAATATAAGAGATCAACTTCATACAAAAATAGGGAAACTATATTGAGTATTATCATTGATATCAAAGGTGCATCTTATGAAGGTTGATGTCAAAAGGTGACTATGCCTAGCTGGCAGTGTGTGATGTGATAGAATGCATTAAGATAGTTTTTTATGAGAGAGTGATGTCATGAGATAAATAAAAATATATAATTTGAAGGAAACTAATGTCTTATGGTTACATGAAGGTACAGGTCAATGATGTCAAAGTATATAGGAAGCTTAGTCATGAGCCTAGTCATGACATGAAGAGGTATTCGAATGAAAATGAATGAACAAGGGAATGTGAAGGTTGTATAACACTATATTATAATGTATGTGAGGCATTGAAGCATTCATGATAGTTTTAGGGTAAACCTATAGGGGTAAGAACTTTAGACTAAGCTGACACCTAAACCTCTCTTAGACCCTAACTAGCCTAATGAGGTATGAGTGAGAATTGAGAGAGGTGAGATAATATTTTTTAGTCATGTTGACAAATTTTGAGGTCATGGTTTGAATTAAATTGCATAGATAAGTGTTTTAGGCCTTACCAAATTTATAGAATGGGGTCTCAAATCCCAAGAAGCACTTTTAGATGTTCATTGTCACATTTAACCTTTTCATTTGAATATAATATATTAAGGAGAGATGGTTAAGTTCCCTAGTTAATATCTCCAAGAATTGGTTTTATATTCAATGGGTAGTCCTTTATGGATAATCGTTAACACCAAAACCTATGTTAAACCTCCCTAAAACCCTAATAAGGACCCAATGTGAAATATATTTTTCAAATCATCTTATAATGGATTAAATTACCTATAAAATCTATTTTATCATGTATTCAACTCTCCTAGGTATCTATAAGTGGTGTTGGTTAGTCAAATGAGAGAGAAAATGCATAGATACATTCTTGTTTATCAAGAATGAAGGAGGATGAAAACATTTCCTCTTATCTATTAAGAGTAGATGAAGTGGAAAATGTCATCATAGGTCTAGGAGAGAATTTAAAAGAATAAAAAGTACTATAAAAGTAACAAAGATCCCTGACATTTAATTTTAACTCAAAAGTGTCTACTTTAGAGGAGATCAAAGATCTTAACTTACTACAGATGGATGAGCTTCATCAATCTACAAATATGAGAAAATAAAATGGATGGGAGAATAATATAAAGATTCATTTTTCATATTCATGATGAATTTTTGATAGGTTCTAGACTTCAAATGTTCTAATTTGGTCATTGAAGTTAGCCAATCGCAAATAGACCTAATTATTAAAATAATGCAAAACCCAAGTAGAGATGAGAAGATGGATTTGAGGGTATAAACATGTCATATTGATAAATCAAAGTGAATGAATATTTTATTTATGAATTTTAATTCATTTTTATTCTTTTAATAATTTTTGGAGTTCTGTGAATATGGTGAAAATGTTGCTCATAAAATGACCTATCTAGTTTAGATAAGATTATGTGATATAAGGTCAATAAATTGGTCTATAAAACCAATATTTTCCATTAGAACATATTATTTTTATATCCTAGTATGGTATTTATATCTCATAGGACCATTTCCATACATTGGGATTCATGAAAAGTGTCTACATAGGTGTTGGAGGTCTAAGTCAACATGACTAGTTTTTTAGGTAAATTGGTAGTTCTAAGTGAGTGAGTTGTAGAGATGTTCTTAAGCCTTTATATCTTGATTTAAATTGTTAAAAATATTTTTTAATTACCTTGAGTTCATGGATAACATATCTACATGTTTAATTTGTCATATTTCAATATCGTAATAGTTTTGAATATTCATTTTTTCAAGACAAACTTTTGAGGTACACATGCCTAATAAGATAATTTGTCCTAAAAGATCTTTCATGGTATGAGAAAACAATAAAAGTCTAAAAAATAATTTAAAAGATAATTATAGGTAATTTTATAATTTATTTAATGATTTTTTATTATTTTATAATTACATATAGTCCTAAGAGGATCAATCTTTGATGTTAAGAAGACAGACCTAATGCAATTAGGTCTCCATGAGACCTAAAAGAGAAATGAGGCTTAATTGAGTTGTTTCAGACCAAAATGGGTTAAATATGCATTTTAATAATGTTAATAATATTTTATAATATCTTTTTTATTTCCTACCTAATATGTTTAAGGTGTGTGGTTGACCAAGTGGTGTTTTACCATGAGACTTGTATATATACAAAGTAGTTTATGTCTATTTTAATATAAGAATAGAAGTGAATAAAATATTTATTTATAGAGTATAAGAAAGTCTTGAAACCATAAAATAATATAATATCATAGGTTTGGTGATCTAAATTTCATGATGTGGGTAAGTTGGTGTTGAGTTATCCAAGGATTTGGTGCTTCCTTGCAAGTAGGTGCTTGTTAAAGCCTAGTCAAGTGGGTGCTTGACTTCATTGGGATTGGTGCTCCAATTTGAGTTGGTAATCGACAAAATTTTATCTTTTGGTTATATTAATATATTCCATTTTTATTTATCACATTGGTTTTTCTTCCCCTTTAGGGTTTCCCACTCATATGTGTGTTTTCTTATGTTATGCTCATGTGAATGGTCTTTATACATTGCTAAATCTTAATGTTGATTTCATATTTCATGAATGATTATATATAATTGAAATAAATTTTTTGGTACATTGATTTACCCCCCATCTCAATAATTTTATTTCCAAAAATTGGTATTAGATCTTGGTACTTTTAATCAGGCCTAATAGATTAAAGGAGATCCTAGAAGCACATGCATATCTAGTCATCAAGTGCAAAGAGGTTTCTAAACTAATAAGTATCCTCTCTTTACTGTGAATAACTATGAATTTTGGAGAATAATAATTAATACATATCTAATGTCCTTAGGATATGACATATGATAATATATTTTTTATGGTTTCATTCCACCTTCTACACCACCAACTGACATAGTAGGCAAGAATAAAAGTGAGAATAACTCTAAGAAAATGAAACCCATCTTGTTTGGTATTTTAGAGGTATAATTTGTAAATTTCATGTATTGTGATATATACAAAGGTAATTGTGAAAAAATTTATACCATCTATGAAGGAGACACCAAATTCAAGCTAGAAATTTTGCAAACTCATTGAAGTTAGTTTGAAAGTCTAATAATGAAGGAGGATGAAAACATTGCATCTTATATTTTAAGAGTATATGAATTTTTAAATGTCATCATAGGTATATGAGATAATATATAAGAATAAAAATTACTATAAAAGGAACAAAAATCCCTAACATTTAATTTTAACTCAAAAGTGTCTATTTTGGAGGAGATCAAAGATCTTAACATAATATAGATGGATGAACTTCATGGCATATTGAATGCCTATGAAATGAGAATAAGTGATGGAAGACCTTCCAAGAAGGAAGCTACATTCAAATATGATAAAAATACACAAGGTAAAAATGCCAAGGATGATGTCAAAATAGACATTGATGATGACAAGATAGAATCCATGTTTGTCAAAAAAACTAAGGAAAAGATTTGGCAAGTATGAGGTCAATTTGACATTAAAGTGGTTTAACTATGGTAATATTGGTCATTTTTTATATAAATGTCCTAACAAGGATAATAATTAACATGATGAACATCATGGTGATGATAAGAAGGTCTATAATCCTGACAAGAGCAATAAAATTTTCAAGAAGTATGAAGGAAAGAAAGGGTCATTCAAGAACAAGAGAATTTTATATACCAAAGAAGATATTAGATCATCTAATGTAAGTAACATAAGTACATCTAATAGTGATGATGATAGTAGTGATCATGATAATAATGAAACCTTATTCATGGCTATAGAAATGGATAATAAGGGTTATTCAAAAGGGAAATATCTTATAGATTGCAAAGAATCAGATGAAGAAGAGGTTAAGGTGAACCTTGAGGAAAAATTTGGTGAGTGATCTAGAGGATTTAAATTTCTAAATAAGGAATAATATAAAACTAAGATCATTGGCTAAGCGTTATGAGTAAAAAACAAATCTATCTGAAGAAAGACTAAGAAAAAACATAAATGAACATGAGGAGATCATCAAATAGTTGGAAAATCAAATTAAATTTATCACTAAAATTCTTAAAACCAAGGATGAAGAATGAATCAAGTTTGGAATATAAATGGAGTCCTTGAAGGTAAAATTGGATTAACCAAAAATCAAGTTGAAGACACATCAAAAACTTGAAAAGAGTACTGAAGTTCTTGGTGATATTTTGAATAATCAAATTTCTCTACATGAAAATATATATCTTGGGTTCAAATAAGATAGAAAAGGAAATGAGGAGAGTCAGACCTCAAAGAATAATTAATCATCAATAAATGATGGTACTAACAAAGTAAAGATGTATGCAAAAACTCTCAAATCTGAGACTGAAGTTGATCATCAACAAGTAAAGAAGAACTTGAATCCTTCAAGAGATAAAAAAGTTATAAGTGCATCATTCAAAATTAGATATACAAGGTATGTTAATCCTTTCAATGATTACTATTTATCATGTAATCAATATGGATATAGGGTTGTGGACTATAGACATCATACTAGAATAAATTATTTGTGGAGGAATAGGATGAATACACATATCTACAATACAAAAATTATTCTATGATATAATTGTGATTAAAGAGGACATATTTCAAGGTATTTAAAGTTAAGGCATATGATTAATATTATTTAACATAAAAGGTTATATGGTCATACCACTAAGAAGTGGATTAAGGAAATGGACCCTTTAGAAAAAGTGGAGGAACATAAGACTAAAGGAAAATAATCTGTGCTAGATCATAATACCTTTAACATTAAATATGAATGCATGAAATGGTATATATATAGTGGTTAATCAAGTCATATGATAGGAGAGAAAAATAAGTTCATCTCATTGAAGAATAATGATGTAGGAATATTAAGATTTGGAGGTAACACAACTACCAATATAGTTGGCAAAGGTATCTTGTGTTTGGAAAATGGGAAGACCAACATAGATAATATGTTATATGTGAAAGGTTTTAAAATAACCTAATTATTGGAAGTCAAATGTGAAACCAAGGACACATACTAAAATTTCAAGATAGAGGGTGTGATATAAGGAGAGCCAAATCAGGAAGGCTAATTCCCAAAGCTAAGATAACTGAGAACAATCTATATATCTTGAATGAGATCAAGAAGGAGAGATGCTTTATGATCAATATGAATGAAATTTATCTATGGCATAAAGAGTTAGGCCACCTAAACTTTAAACATCTGGTCAAGATAATCTATACGAAGTCTATAAAGAACATGCCTAAAATCACCAAATCTACAAACACACTTTGAAATGCATGTTAACATGGTAAGCTAACTAGAAGAAGGTTCAAGTCCAAAGAGTAATATACAACAAGAACTTTGGAGATAATACACACTACTATTTACAGGCCTACAAGGATCCAAAATATTGAAGGAGATAACTACTTCATGTTACTTATAGATGACTACACAAGAATGACTTGGGTAGCGTTCTTGAAATAAGAGTTAGAAGCCCTTGATAAGTTCAAGGGATTCAAATCTTTTCTTGAGAATGAGAAGAATGGAAAGATAAAATACTTGAGATCTGATAGAGGAGGAGAGTTTTGGTCCAATGTATTTGATGACTTATATGAGGTCCATGGGATAAGGAAATAGTTCTTAGTAGTTAGAACACCGTAGCAGAATGAAGTAGTGGAAAGAAAGAATAGGATAGTTCAAGAGATAGAAAGAAATATGATAAATGATTTAAGCTTAGCTGATGGATACTAGATAGAGGTAATGAACACTTTAGTCTACATTCAAAATAGAAGATAGATAAAGAATAATGGAAATAAAACCTATTATGAAATATGCAAAGGTAGACCTACTAATGTGGAACACTTTTAGAGTGTTTAGAGGTAAATTAATTCATCAAAAGAGATGAGGAAGGATTAAGTAACTTTGATTATATTTTTGATGGAGGTATATTCTTGGGATATTCATCAATAAGCTCATCTTATAGATTCTATAACAAGAGGTTATAAAAGATAGTGGAAAGCACCAATGTAAAGATTGATAAGACAAAAAAATCATAATCACAATCAAATGATACATTAGATAATCTAGACTTTAATAATGAAAAGGAAAAAATAGATATTGATGAGTAAGAATAAGTTTAGTAAAGACAAGACTCAAAAGGCCCCTCGATATAGATTCAAAGAGATCATCTTAAATCACAAATAAGAATAAGGATGGTACATAACCTTAATTTAGAGAATGTTTAACTATTGTCTAAAATTGAACCTAATAACCTTGTAGAATCAAGCAAAGACAAGTTTTACATAGGTGCTATAATTGATGAGTTATAACTGATAGAAAAGAATGAGACTTGGGAACTAGTTCCCAAGCCTAAAGACAAGAATGTTATTGGCACAAAATGGTTTTTTAGGAATAAGTTGAATGAATATGGAGAAGTCACTAGGAACAAGGCTAGATTGGTATGAAAGGAGTATGTCCAAGTAGAAGGGGTATATTTTGAGGAGATTATTTATGCTAGAATTTTCAATTTTATGACTAAGAAGAAATAAAGAGATAAAAGTTATGAAAATGGTAAAAGAGATATGATATAAAAACCTGGAAGAAATGTGCACATGAAGTATATGAAGTGGATAACTCTTCTTTGGATAGGGGAAGATAACCTACATAAGAAATCACTCAAAGTAAGCTTATATTTTCGACAAGGAGGAAGGGTGGATTGCCTAGTTGGTGCTAGATCCACGACAACTAGAGCTATCTATTGAGGCTATTAATCCAAACCCATAAAGTAAGTTAATGTTGAAAGTAGATAATGAAATAAATCATACATAAAATTGAACAAGATGAATACTTTATTAATATAAGATAAATATCTAATAAACTAACATAAAGAGAAGGTTAATTTATCAAATGAAGTGTTTGGTTCTATTTTGGTGTAAGATAGAAAGTGGAAAAAGTAGGGTTTGTTCAAGGGTTTAGTTAAATTGTATAAAAATGGGTGTCTTAGGTCAAAAGGCTAACCATTGGTCGGTATAGGAAATCACCACCATTTAGGCAACCATCAATAGTTATTGGCAATCATCGCCAGTTACCTATTAGGACTAGGAAAGTCAAAAGGGTCTAAGGGTAGAAGGGTGAGATAAAATTTAATCTAATGTAGAAGGTATATTCAGGATCTGAGAATGGTAAGGTGGAGATATAGGTACTCTAATATGAGATCAGAGGTCTAATAGGAAGGATTTAAAAAGGTAATATCTAGAGAGGAATATCCAAGTAGAATGAAGAAATACAAATGAATATCTTACCTGATCTAAAGTGATTTTGATATCATAATGTTATATAAATGAGAGCTATAAGAAATTTGCCAAAGGTTTAGGTTGGTGATTTTTGGAGAAACCTACGAGAAGAATCTTTGAATGATTAGAAGACTTGAGTACCTATATGAAGATACCCTAAATGTAGAATTTGGATACTGATTTGTGGATCTTCTTCTCCTCTTCCTCACTTCTTTTTATAAGTTAAATGTGATGGAGTAATAAGATAAGATTGTAGGTTATGAGGTGTTTTTGATGTGTTAGAAGATAGATCAGGGAAAAACTATTAAATTTGTGTCTGATTGCCTCAAGAACAATTGTTGATGAGTTACCATCTTAGGGATCTAACCATCAATAGTTAGGGTAACCATCGATGATTGCCTTAACCATTGATAGTTAAGGTACTAAAAAAAAGTGGGTTAAAAAATGTTTAAAGGGGTTAAAGGGTCAAAAAGAAGATAGTTACGGTGAAAGGGATAATTGGTTAGTAAACCAACCAATGTAATATAAGGTGAGGGTTAAGAGGGTTTATAAGTTAGTTAGGTTGCTAACTAGACCCAAGGTGAGGTTAGGTTAAATGGGTTAGGTGAAAGGATTATTTTAAGATAGGTTATTTTGACTTTATCGATGTAGTTGAAATAAGTGAAAGAGAAGCCTGAGGTGTTTGGATAATTAGGACTATGTGTGCAATTTTTTAGTGTCTACATTTTGCCCCTTTTTTGTTCTGTAGCTTATATCTATAAGGTAAAAAATAAAAAAAAGGATGGTGTCAGTTGAAGGTTGGTTAAATTTCTATTAGACCCTTTTGACTTTCCTAGTCCTAATAGGTATCTTGATCACGTGATGTCAAGTAAGCTCAAATCCCTTTATTTGTGGAGGAAAAAAGAGGAAATGGATAAAAGGTAGTGGGTGATATGTAATGGGTGAGTTAAAATGGGTGACATTGTGTGGATGAATTACCCCTTTCTTGGTGACCTAAGATCTATGATAGACAAGTCCATATCATGTTCTAGATGTAGATTTATTGATGTAAAAAGTCTACTAATGCTATAAAAAAGAGGGAAAGCTGAGTAAAACTTTCTTGAGAAAACTTGTATTGCTTTTGAGAAAGGGTTTATTTTGCCTTTTTTCTCTTGCTTTTGAGAAGTCTATGAAGATGATCAATGTGGGAAGCTTTAAATTATTGTATTTAATTTTTTTTACTTATCCATCCTTTGAGGGAGAGGTCTAATTTTTTATTTCTTCAATTTTGATAGTTGTCCTTTGAGGAAGCAATCTATTCTTTAATCAAGCTAGATATGGGGATGATTTTCCTTTAAGGGATTAGTCTTTGAATTATATAAATAGTTTGTGACCCAAACTATTATTTTGGTATTGCAAATGGTAGAAATTATAGTTTTTAGACATGGACAAGTCTATGTAGGTCTAGAGGTTTTACTTTATGAAGGAAAAGCCATAACATAAGGAGTTAAAAGAAGGATGAATGGTGAAAATGGTTTAAGAGATGATGGTCATGGGATTCCATCCAAAAATGGATGAAAAGTATTCATGAGGATCATGCCATGGGTAGAGCCGTGGTATCCTTACTTAGGATTAGGTAAAGTTCTATGATAGATAATCACATGATCCTATTTTAATTAGTTGTCCTTAAAGGGAAGGGGATGAAGGTGATAAGAAATAAGGTATGAGCTTACATTAGACACCAAGGTGATAAGTAACTTGGTTTAACTGAAGAGTAAACGTGTAAAGGAAAAAGTACTTGAGAAGGTTGAGGTTTTGTATGCCCCAAATCCATGCTTGCAGAAATGGTTGATGTCCATCAAGAGAGTGGATGTCCCCGAACTGCTTTTCAACACTTAATTAAGTGTGGAAGGGATTGATATGGATAAAAGAGGTGAATTTGGATTGGTGATAGCTTGGTGGAGAGAGTGACTCTCAAAAAGGTTGAGGAGAAAATGACTCGTAATGGTTAGGTTAATGGTGTCAAAATGGTTTGCTCCAATTTTATGTACCACATGGTGGAAGAGATGGATAAATGTTACCTTAGAATGGGTAGATAAGGTGGGGAAAGGTGAAGCTCCAAATAGGTTGGTAAAGAAGGAGAAATGTAATCTCCAAATGGTAGGGAGAGGGTGACTCCTAAGTTGGTGGGGAAAGCAACTCCCTTGAATTGAAGGTGGGGAAAGTAATTCCCCCAAATGGGTTTGGGTTGGTAGGGTGAAGGAGAGAAGAACTCAAAAAAGGAGGGGAAATTAAATCCCCAAAATGGTTTAGTTTGGTAGGGTAAAGGAGAAAGGAACTCCAAAAAAAAGGAGGGGAAAGTAAATCCCCCAAATGGTTCAATTTGGTAGGGTAAAAGAGAAAGGAACTCCAAATGGTCTAAGGTTAGTTGGTTAATAGGTTGGGTTAATTGGTTAAGGTATGGTTAGCTAATTAATAAATGGTCCAATCCTTATGGAGGGAAAGTTCCCCCTACTTTTCTCCATCCATGGGTGGTCAAAGATGGGGAAAAGATCCCAAAGAGGAAGTGCGGGTTAATATGAAGGTTGAGGAGGGGTGAGGATGCCTTCCTCCATCTCCAAAGGGGGTGTTAGTGGTTAGTTTTTAGTTATTAATTGGTTCATGTTAAGGGTGGTGGTTTAGGTGGAATTTCCTCTATTGCTCAAAGGCTAGGAAGACAAGGTTGGATTAGGTTTAGGTAGGTAAGGGTAGGTTTGATGGGTTGAACTTTGTATTGGTTTTTAGGTAGGTTGGTTATGGTTGAGTTAAAAGGTATGTATATGAGGATTAATTGATTGGGTATAAGAGTTAGTTTGATGGGTTGGAAGAGGTAAAATAAATATTTCATGCAGTGTGCTGGTTGGGTTGGTTTGAAAGGTAATGTTGAGTAAGGTAAGGTGGAGAAAATGATTGTGGATAAAGTTTTATCAATGGAAAGTTTGGATTGGTTAATGATTGATAATGTTAGGTTAATGTTAGGGTAAATAGGGTTGATGCTTGTTAAGGTAGGTTCATTAGAAGTGAGTGAAAAATATTGGTGGGTTTGTTCCCCATAAGTGAGAGAGATAGATTGGTCAATTGGGTCCCCATAAGTGAGGGGAAGTGGTTAATTAGTTCATTTTATCAGTTGAAAGAGGTAATAGAAATGATTTAGTTATTTTGTTGGTTGGGTTAATTTGATAGGTGATGTTAGATGTATAATGATAGGTAAGGTTAGATCGATGATAATTTTGGTTGGGTCAATGGTTGATAACGTTGGGTTGAATATTGGTAAGGAAGATTCCCCATAAGAGGGAGAAGAAGATTGGTTGGTGGATTCCACATGAGTGAAAGAAAAGGGTTGATTGGTTTATTTGATGTAGGTGAGTGAAAAAGATAGGTTGGTTGGTTCCATGTAAGTGATTTTGGAAGAAATTGGATAAGTTTCCACTTGGTTGGTAAGTGGTTAGGGTGAAGGTTAAATTATGAATTCTTTAGTTGTGGATGAACTAAGAACCAAATCTAGTAGAAGGGCATCATCATGTTGAGGACTTTGATCATAGGTTTCCTCAACAAAGAGTGAGTGAAGAGGTTGAATGATTGATTACTTGAATATATCTAAGGCTATATTAGGGGGAACATAGAGAATGCCTTTTGAGACCTCCTTGCGATCGATGAGGTTTTGGATGAGCATCCTAAAGGAGCCACACCTATCAATGTTATGTTCATTGCTGCAATGATAGGGGAAAAACTCATTCTCTTAAAATCAAATTGGCTTTGAAGGAGAACTTTTGATGGGCTTGATTGGAGGAAGGTTAATGGAATAAGCCTCCAATAGTTTATCAAGGATGGAGGAATAAGACTCCCTCAATGAAGTGTATCACTTAGAAGGAGGGTACGACAATGACTCTTGAGGTGAAGAGTTAGTTGGTTGGTTTGATGAAATTGATTATTTGAATAAATTGGGTTGGAATGATGAGTTGGGTTGGGTTGATTGGGTTGAGAGGGTAGATTGGTTGAATATGTTAAATTGAGTTAAGGGTTTTGATTGAAGAAGAGGTCATGTTGAGATTAAATAATATAGCCTAAGTCTTGATGTTGAGATAAATAAAGCTATTCTAAAATGGGTTGGAGTGATTGACATGTGGTTAGGGTATTTGTCTTAATGGTTGATGGGATTGAATAGTTTAAAGTTGGGTTTGGTTAGGATAATTATCAAATTGGTGTTGAGGGGTTGTTGTTTGAATATGAGGAGGGTGAAATGGTTGTTGATGAGTGGTTGAAAGGTTTTAGTTGAAGTTTGATTGATGATAGGTGAGATTTGGTGGGTCATGGGTACTAAAAATGGTTGATTCCATTTTGTTAAGCTAGTTTCATAACATTTTAACTACCTCAAGTGGTGGTTGACAATTTTTTATTTGGTTGGGGGTGAGATTTGATGGGTAATTGATAGAATTGGATTGGTTAGGGGTAATATCGGGTTAGGAGTTATTGGTGAAGTGACCAACATGATCTTGATTTTGAAGTGGAAAGGTCCCCATAAAGTGGTATTAGGGGATTGGAGTGAAGGGGGAGTAGGGTGATCAAATTTTTGATGAGTTTGAGGGGGTTGAGATGTGGGTTGAAATGAGTAATCCAAATATGGGTTATGTTTAAATGGTTGAGGTTGGGTTTGGCTATAATAAGGTTCAAGTGATTAAGGTTGAAGGTGTTGATGAGTTGTGTGCTAGTAGAGGTAATGATTAAATGGTTGTTGAGAAGTGAGATGGGGTTAGTCATAGGTAAGATCATGAGAACAAGTGGATCATGATTAAATATATCACACTAAGGTGAGCTGATTTTTCTCCATGACCCTAGTAAATTTAGGATCTCTAGGAGAGAAGATAGGAGGGTTCTCCATTGAATAAAGTAAATGGAGGCATGATAGATAGATAAGATAATGGAAAGTAAGTTTCTTATAAATCACATAAAGAGAAGATAAGAAGAAATCAAATTAATCAAATCATATACTAGAAGTGCATTTAAACTTAAGATTCATTTTAATCTCCCTTTTTGCTTATGCCTTAAGTTGTGAAAGAGTGTTAGAAGACTTGGCTTGTAGAGTGGGTACTATAAGAGAAGTCTAAGGTTGGTTTCAAGTTTATTATGACTCTCGAAGAAAATTTGTACTAAAAAAACAAGTGTGTGGCTTGGTATTAGGGCTTACTCCCCTCACTTTATGCACCCGAAGTCGATCCAAGGTGCTTAACCAATATATCATTTTCAGATTTTATACTCAACTAGAGAACTGAGTTGGTCCTCCTCCTGGTAATGACCTCTAAGTAAGATCACCAGAAAGGGTAAGGTGATCTATTAGGTGATGAAATCCTAGTTAGGACTTGTATCAAGTATGTTATGATGTTCAAATTGTGATGTGGTTTGGTTTGTGTAACATAAGTAATCTAAGGTTCAATTATGTTGCCTTTCATTAAACTATGTGAGCTAATTAAGACAAGTAAACTAATGTATGTAGAGATTTATTTTATACCCAAAATAAATTTTCATATTTCATTTGATGAGCATATAATAAATAATAAAGGTAACTAGGGTCCCACCGAGTTTTCCAAATTGTTTATGCTAGAATATTCACTTTTATGACTAAGAAGACATAAAGAGATAAAAGCTATGAAAAGGGTAAAAGAGATATGATAGAAAAACCTAGTAGAAATGCACTCATGAACTAGATGAAGTGGAGAACTATTATTTGGCTATGGAAAGATGACCTACATAAGAAAGCACTCAAATCAATCTTGTTTTTTAGACAAGGAAGAAGGGTTGATTGCCTAGGTGGTGCTAGATCCAAGACGATTGGAGGTATCTATGGAGGCTGTCAGTCCACACCCATAAAACAAGTCAATGCTGAAAGTAGATGAATGAAATTAAGGATACATAAAAGTAAATAAGATGAATACTTTTCTAATGTAAGCTAAATATCTAATAAACTAACATAAAGAGAAGGTTAATTTATCAATGAAGTGTTTGGTTCTAGTCTAGTCTAAGATAAAAAGTGAAAAAAACAAAGTTTGGTCAAGGGTTTGGTTAAAAGCTAAAAATATGAGCACCTTGGGTTAGAAGGATAACTATCATTGGTTATAGGTAACCATTTCTAGTTAGGCATCCATATATGGTTCTTGGAAACTATCACCAATTACCTGTTAAGATTGGGAAAGTCAAAAATGTATATGGGCAGAAGGGTGAGATCAAACTCAATCTGATGCAGAAGGTCTATTTGAGATCTAAGAATGGTAAGGTGAAGAGATAGGTGATCTTAGATGAGATAAAAGGTATAATAGGAAGTATTTAAAGAGGTAAGATCCAGATAGGAATATCTAAGTAGAATGAAGAAAGATAAATGAATAGCTTACCTGATCTAAAATTATTTTGATAGCATAATGGTATGTAAAGGAGAGATAGAAGAAATTAGCCAGAGGTTCAGGTTGGTGGCTGCTAGAGAAACCTATGTGAAGAATCTTTAAATTCCTAGAATACTTGAGTACTTATATGAAGATAGCCTAAATGTATAATTTGGATATTGATTCGTGGATCTTGTTATCCTCTTGCTCACTTCTTTTTATAAGCAAAAGGTGGAGATAAAAGATAATATTGTAGGTTATGAGGTGTTTATGATGTGTTAGAAGATAGATTAGGCAAAAAATATTAAGTTAATGTCTAATTTCCTCAAGAATAGCTGGTGATGAGTTACCATCTCAGGGACCTAAGCATCAATGGTTAAGGTAATTGTTGATGCTTGCCTTAACCATCAGTGGTCGAGGTACCAAATAGAAGTGGGTTAAAAAAGATTAAAAGGGGTTAAAGGGTCAAAAAGAGGCTAGTTAGGGTGAAATGGTTAGTTGTTTAGTAAACTAACCAATGTAATCTAGGGTGAGGGTTAAGAGGGTTAACAAGGTAAGTTAAGTCATCTAAGTGGCTAACTAGACCCAAGGTGAGGTTAGGTTAAGGGATTAGTTCAAGATAGGTTATTTTGACTTTATTGATATAGTCAAAATAAGTGAAAGAGAAGTTTGAGGCATTTCAACAATTAGGATTGTGTGTACAATTTTCTAGTGTCTACAGAGACCTTTACTCTAGTATCAATATTAGAGGCTATTAGATTGTTTCTAACATATTCAAGATTCAAAGGGTTCAAGGTGTACCAGATGGATGTCAAATCTAATTTTAGGAATGAAAACATGAAAGAAGAGATATACATAGAGTAACCTAAGGGTTTCTCATTATCAGGTAATAAAGACTATGTTTGTAAATTGAGAAAGGCTCATTATGGTCTATAGCAAGCTCCTAGAACTTGGTACACTAGATTAGATAGGTATATATTAGACCAAGGATCCAAAATAGGAGTTGCATATAGTAATATGTACATAAAGATAAAAGATGACCATCAGTTGATAGTAGTTATCTATGTGGATGGCATCATATTTGGTGGAAACAATGAGAATATGACTAACGCCTTTACATATGTGATGAAGAAGGAGTTTGAGATGTCCATGTTAGGAGAACTAGCATTCTTTCTTAGGTTATAAATCAATCAATCAAAAATAGGTATATTCATTTCACAATATAAGTACATAAGAGAGATGTTGAAGAAGTTTGAAATGGAAGACTGTAAGGCAATTAACACACCTATGATCACAAGGTATAAGTTGATCAAGTAATATAAATCTCCAAGGGTAAATTAGATATCATATAGGTCAATAATTGGAAGTTTTTTATACACTATTACCTTTAGACATGCCATTATGAAAGTAGTAGGTCTTGTGGGAATATTTCAAGCAGACCAAAAGGAAAATCATTTGTAAGCAATTAAAAGGATACTTAGGTATCTAAAGGGTATTGTGGAGTTTGGGTTATGGTATCTAAAGAGCAAGGAGTTTTATTTAGTAGCCTATACAAATTCATATTGGGTAGGGAGTCTAGATGATAGGAAGAGCACTAGTGGATGAGCCTTCTACTTAGGAGAGTGCCTAGTGTCATAGATAAGCAAGAAGTATCCATTAGTGGCATTATCTACTTGTGAGGATGAACACATTGGAATACCTTCATGTTTCACTCAGGTCCTATAGATGAGACAAATCTTAAAAGACTACAAGGTTGAGAATGATAATACTATCCCTCTTTATTGTGACAATACAAGTGTTGTAAGCATTTCAAAGAATCTTATCATACACTTAATAACTAATCACATTACCATTAAGTATCATTTCTTGAGAGAGCAAGTAAGTGAACAAAGTGTTAAACTTGAATATGTTTCTTCAAAGGATTAGATTGTAATAATTTTGACCAAGCCACTTCCAAAGGCAAAATTTCAACATCTAAGATAGGAATTGGGTGTAGTTCCTACTCATAGAAGTAATTAACGTAGACAAGTACTTAGGGGGAGTTAACTAGGTGGTTAATTATATATAAGAGTAGGTGAGTAGTGCTAATAAATTATGCATGGAGATAGGGGATCATGTTTGTATGGTGCCTCATGAACTCATAATCCTATATGTTGAGTGTTTTGGCTATAAGAGGTGTGATCCAAGAATTTGCATACATCTATTTATCATTTATGTCAAAAGGAGAAAAAAATAGAATGAGGGAGAAACTGTCTATTAAAATAAGGTTCTAATATTTTTTTCCATCAATGATAAAAGAGGAGATTGTTTAGTATTATCATTGATGTCAAAGGCACATCTTGTGACTATTGATATCAAGGGTGACTAAGCCTAGCTAGAAATGTGTGATGTGATAGAATACATTAAGAGAGTATTTTCATGAGAGAGTGATGTCATGAAATAAAGATAAAGAGAGAATTTTAAGGCAACTAATGTCTTATGGTTGCATGAAGGTACAGGTCATTGATGTCAGAGTGAATATGAATCCTAATCATGAGCTTAGTCATGACATGAAAAGGTATGTGCATGAAAATGAATGAAATTATCATGTAAATATTTTATGTCACTCTTTGAGAATTTATTTTATGCATTAAATCATTCATGAGAGTTTCAGGGTGAGCCTATAGGGGTAGGACCTTTAGACTAAGCTTATACTTAGACCTCTATTAGACCCTATCTTGACTAATGAGGTATTGAGAATGGATTTAAAGGAAAATATGAATATGTGAGAATGGAAAGAGGTGAGAAAAGTTATTTTAGGCATGATCACTATTTTTGAGGTTATGATTTGAAGGAAATTGCATAAATCAGTGTTTTAAACCTTCATGAGTTCATAAAATTAGGTCTCAAGACTTGAGAATCACTTTCTAACATTCGTTGGCATGTGTAACCTCTACATTGGAATTTTATTATTTAAATATATATGGGTAAGTTTCCTATATAATATCTCCAAGAATTGGTTTTGATTTAATGGGTATTCCTTTATGAATAATTGTGAACACCAAAACTTGTGTTAAACCACCCTAAAACCCTAATAAGGACCCAATGTAAAATATATTGTTTAAATAATCTAAATATGGATTTAAATGCTTATAAAAATATATTTTATCATGTATTCAACTCTCCTAGGTATCTCTAATTTTTGGTGGTTAGTCAAATGAGAGAGAAAATGCATAGATAAAGGCTTGTTTGTCAAGAAATTATTGTAGCTCTCAGAAGTTGTATTCGTCAAGAAGATAAAATGGATGGAAGAATAATATAAAGACTTATTTTTCATGTCCATTATGATTTATGTATAGGTTATATCCTTCAAATTTTCTAATTTGTTCATCTAAGTTATCTAGTCATAAACAAACCTAATGATGTAAATAACACAAAACCTAAGTAGAGATGAGAAGATGGATTTGAAGGTTTGATCATGTTAGATTGATGGATAAATTTGATTAAAGAGTTAATTTATGAATTATGATTCATTTTAATTATTTTAATAAGTTTTTTAAGTCAGTTAATATGGTGAAAACATTGCTCACAAAATAACCTATCTTGTTCAAATTACACTGTGATATATGGTCAAGATATTGGTCTGCAAGACCAATATTTTCCATTAGACCATATGATATTTATATCTAAGGATGGTTTGGATATCTCATAGTACCATTTACATTCATCATTATTAATTAAAAGTGTATACATAGGTGTTGGAGGTCTAAGTCACCATGACTAGTTTTTGAGGTAAATTGGCAGTTCTGAGTGAGTGAGTTGTAGAGATGTTCTTGAGCCTTTGTCTCCTACGTTAAAGTGTTAAAATAATTTTTTTATGAAACTTAGGTCATGTATTATACACACACACACACATACATATATAAATATATATATATATATATATATACATATATATATATGCATACATATATATATATATATATATACATATACATATATATACATATATACATATATATATACATATATATATATATATGTAAATGTATATGTATATGTATATATATGTATATATATACATATATATATATATATACATATATATATATATATATGTATATATATATATATATATGTATATATATATATATGTATGTATATATATATATATATACATATATATATATATACATATACATATATACATATATATATATACATATATATATACATAAATATATATATACATACATATATATATATATATATATATATATATATATATATATATATATATACATATATATATGTATGTATGTATGTGTGTGTGTGTGTATATATATATATATATATATATATATATATATATGTACATATATATATGTATGTATGTATGTGTGTATATATATATATATATATATATATATATATATACACACATACATACATATATATATAATTTTTCATATTTTAGTATATTAAGAGTGTTTGAGCTTCATTTTTTTAAGATGGATTTTTGAGGTACATAGGCCTAATAAGATAGATTGTCCTAAAAGAGATTTCATGGTACAAGTGAAGGATACATGTATAACCAAGCATTGGAAATGTTATTAGAGATCATTATATAAGTTATTTAATGGTTTTTTATTTTTGGATCAGCCCATATTTTCCTAATAGGATCAAGCTTTGACACTAAGAAGATAGACCTAATCTAATTAGGTCTCTATGAGACCTAAAATAGAAATGAGGCCTAATTGTGTTGGTACAGACCAAAAGGGGTTCAAATTAGGTTTTAATCATGTTCATAATATGTTATAATATATTTTTTATGTCTAAACTAAGAGTATTAATGTGTGTGACCAAGTGATGTGTGACCATGAGACTTTTATATATACAAGGTAGTTTAGGCCTATTTCAATGTAAGCATAGAAGTGAATAAAATAATTCTTGGTAGAGTAGAATGAGGTATTTAAATGATAACATAACAAAATATTAGAGATTTGGTGATATAAATTTCATTATGTGGTTGAGTTGGTGTTGAGTCACCTAGGGATTTGGTGTTTCTTTGCAAGTAGGTGCTTGATAAAGCCTAGTCAAGTGGGTGATTGACTTCATTGGGGTTAGTTCTCCAAGTTGAGTTGGTTCTAAATATAATTTGATATTTTTTTAGGAATATAGTCAATTTTTATGTATCTCAATTTTTTTATTTCCCTTGAGGGTTTCCCACTCATATGTGTGTTTTCTTGTGTTATGCTCATGTGAATGATATTTATGCATCGTTAGATCTCAATGTTGTTTTCATAGTTCATGACTTATTGGATATAATTGAAATATATTTTTTGGTACACTGATTCACCCCCCTCTCATTAATTGTAATTCTAAGAAAATAGTTTTCTCCAAATCATAATTACAACCATTTGGTCTTAGATCTCCTTATAATTGATGGATCATGCCATTGACTAGAAAAACACCTCCAAAGAAATGGATACTTATATAATGAGGCACACAAGAATGGAAAAAAAATAATGGATGCCCCAAACTAAAAATTAGCCTTGAATTCCCCAACCTAACCCTCAACCATGGGAAAACTAGCAATAGATTCCCCATCAAAACTTTAATCAGTATTTATGCCCGCCTACCAATAAAACACCACAAATAGATTAAGTTACTCGACCATAATTACCTACTAAACTAATATCAAACCCAAATAATATATAATAAAATACTATGTATGTGATTGAAAAATAAGAAACCATATGGTTTGGTGATATTGATTGTTAGAATGTATAGTTCATACAAATAATAGCAATAGAATGAGACAAACTTTGCCAACCTAGTCAACCTAGTTCATACAAATATTTGTATGTTATCCAACTAGGGTGTCCCTATTGACCTAGTTTATCCTTCCACACAAAAGATTTGTAGTTTTATATTATTAGATAAATTTGATTGATATTTTATTTTTTTGCCTTTAACATCTAACTAAATTGGTTCAATCAATTATTTTCTTTTGTATAGTTCCCTTTTATAACAACATCAATGTGATGGACATAGTTTTAATTTTATACCATTTACCATGTTTATTTATATTAATTCAATTGACTCAATTCTATTTAATAATAATATTCTATGCCTTCTTAGGTTCAAACATTTACTTGGATCACCTAGTTCAAAATAGTAACTCAAAATATTTAGGAAAACTACTACATCACCCTGATCTAATATTTCTTATCTGCTAGGTTCTCTCTAACCAACTTAGTATTTTCACTTCATCAATTTTAAAGAGAATTTATTTTCATGTTCTTTTCAAAATTTTAATTTTAATACTATTTTTACAAGTATTTCAATTCTTTAAAACTATATGTATATAATCATCTAGGATAACTAGTTTGAACTAGACATGTATCTACTTCCTACCCAGAATATTAAGTTGACTTGATTAACTATATTTATTAGTGCCTATCTTTGGAATATACTGATCCAATTAGCTTGACTTTATTACATTTTATTTGTTTAATTTGGTCGATTGGATTGACCTTGTTTAGTTTATTTTACTTCCTAGTTCAAGCAAAGATAATAAACCTACATTGATAGTAATTAAACTCACTCTACTTTTAATTTGGATGCTAGTTTATTTACTTTCCAAAAACTATAACTTAGCTTTTAAATCATTGATTTTTTCTCTTATTTTTCACTTTGCTTGACTTTTCTTTAAAACTATGTATTGATAGTTTTAAAACTACTTAGCTACTATCATGAGGGGATACTCAATACTATGTTTATAGTCCTTGTATATTTTTAATATATATCATGGTGTGAGGGGTTTTCCCCAATACTCATAGCCATATTATAGATCTAAACATTCTTTTTAGTTTCCACATACCTCACAGTATTTTAAGAACACCTAGGATTTTCCTCTTTATTAAACCTTAGAAATCCATACATCTATTTGTTTATGTGGTGAATTAATTATTAGTTAGCATCAAAAACCTAATTCTATCTTACCCTTAAAACTAGGTTTAGTGGGATATAAGAATGGTACTTCTTCCATAATCATTGCTCTAAAACATTGAGCTGAACTATCCAATAAACACTCAAGTATAATTGGAAGCCAACATTTTCAATCAAAACCTTTAGTATAACTTCTTGATAATATTTTAAAATAATTAATTAACTTCTCAATTATATTATTTTTGTTTATTGTTTATTACTCTATGTTTTATTATAGACTTTTATTATATAATATTAATACAACATTTGTGTTATATGCTACAACTAGATCAACTAGTTTGACCTAGTTTCCTATGTGTTTAGCTTTATTTATCATTAATTAAAACTAAATCATCCAAATTCAGACCATTTATTTCTTCCCAATATTGTAGAACATAGTTGACCAATTCGATCTAGTTTTTCATATACTATTTTGTTTTCCTTCATGTCAAAATGCAATCGAATAGCTCAACCTAGTCCTTCACAAACTATTTTGTTTTCCTTCCTGGTTTAACTAAGTTGATCAACTCTACCTAATCTATCATAGAATATTTTTTTTCCTTCTTATCCTAATTTCATTGACTAGCTCAACCTAGTCTTTCATAGACTATTCTAGTTTCCTTCTTTTCATAAATTCATTGATCGACTTGACCCAATATATGACAAATTATTTTGTTTTCCTTCTTATTTAACTGAGTTGATCAGCTCAACCCAGTCTATCATAGACTATTATATTTCCCTATTTATTTAATGTATTTGACCATATTGACTTTGTCTAAAACCATATATTTTTGTCACCCCAATAATCTAAATAGAATAACCTTGTTCATTTTTAGCCTCTAAGTTTTTCGCCTCCCTAGTAAGTTCTTAAAATAGATTTTTCATTTTGGAACATCTATTTGATGATGATACATATTAAAATCAAACTAACATGATGAGATTCACTAATATTAATAATCTCTTTAAGACACACTTTATGGTAACTATTATATATCTTAGCAATATCCACGTTACCACTAGAACTAACAATTATGGGATTCCTCCCTATTTTAGTTCCCTTAATCTTTATTCTAAAAATGGTGGAATATTAAAGTTACCTTGAATACATGTTTGAATTGATCTTCTTCATCAATGAAAATCCTCAACATAAAGTTAAGGATCCCATAGTCAATTATAACCTCATGATGGTATTTTATATTGGATAACCCCATTCACCATCACCTATATTTTCTATAGGATTTGGGGAAAGTCATTTTTTACTGATACTACATATTTTTTCTCTCACATTCCATATTTTGACATCATCTTACATTATTTATTTCACCTACATGCCAATTATTTATACAAACATGGTAGGTGTGAATTTTAGTGGGTCTACATAAAACACCCACACTAATACCTAATTATATATAGATATTAGTACATCTAATTCTATTATTGATTTTCATTACACTGGTAAATATCACACTACTAGTGCATATAAAACTATTAATGCCTCCAATAATACTAACACATCTAATGTTGTTTTTACTAGTCAAGATACCATTAACACTAGTCAACTACTAATGCGAAATCTAAATCAAATGGCTACTTTTAAAAATAATATTTCCAACCAAATAATACAAATGCAAACCCATTTAATGCATTTCCAAAATCAACCTCAACCTACTCAATGGGGAGTGAAAAATCCTAATTCCCTCCTACCCCCACTTAGAGATGCACATAGTTACCTTATACCACAACCCTAGCTTATTAATAAATCTATTAAACACCTGAAAAATGAACTTGTTATTCTTTAAATTGCAAACATTGACATAGGTGGCATAGTTACAACTATCACTTATAATGGATCCACTAATACAACTTTGAATTTGAAAACTTTTGAAAATCTATATAAGCATGGTATTAAATTTAACACCTTTACTGCCACCAAACTATTAGCTAAAACCTTATTAGGTGATGCTTTAGATTGTTATAATTAGCTTAAAACCTATTTTATCACTAGATTATAATATTTAGTCAATGCATTGGTTCAATAATTTCAAACTAGTGATCTTATTAAAAACAACATAACTCAGTTTATCAACTACAAACAATTAGAATTTGAAACAACATAAGTTTTCATCAAATGATAGAACGACATGTTTAACAAAAAATCCAATCATAATATGTTTTATGAGAACATATTTCACTTATTCATTGATTATCTTCATTCCACATTATAATATCACATGAGGACTCTTTCTCTAAAATATTTGGAAGAGGTCCTTCAACCAAGATAAATGTCAAGATTTCCTTATATGACAATTTCATCCTTCACACCCCCCAATGGGGACTATAATTATTATTAAAGTTATAAAATGACATGATACTAAAAATGGTGCTATGGATACCTTTGATTATATACATACTATTCAATCTATTGCTCTAAGTAATCCCACAAAGCCTAATTTTTCAATTTCAAATTCTAGTATTTCTCATCCTAGTTCCACATTTTCTCAATTGCATAATGTAAATTTATATTAACCAATTTCATTAAAATATATTAAAAAGTGTCTTTCATGACCTTCTCCATGTGATATTTATCCTACACACCCTATCAAACATTTGTATGATCCCCACAAATTTTGTTGGTTTCATGTAAGTTAGAGTCATTCTCATGAAACTTGTCATCAATTATCTTCTTGGACCTAAATTTGATCATGAATCTCTCATACATACATGTCAAAAATCTTATGAATTATTAGCTAAGGATCATGAAACTAAAACTAAAAATTAATATTTAAACTAAGCCAATGTTCACTTATCCATTTACAAGGATCTCCTTCCTAAACATCAAGGTAATACTAACCAACCTCCTACCATTAACAATGTTGAAATTTCTATGGATCCTAACATTAATGATGAGAATGTTGTCAACATTAATAACATGAGGAGAATAGTTTCCTATAGTGATCATTTTCTAGGCTATAATAATAAAAAATTTTGAAGTTCTACACTATTCATGACTCTTACCCATCCCATCTCAGGCAATTGGGACATGAATAAGTAACAAACCAACAAGTATCAACTCTAACAATGAAAATAGACAATACCTCACATACCATTAATATAGGTTATACCCATATTGAAACTAAGACAACTCATATGGAAACCCCAAAAAATTCCATTAATACTTATTCCACTCAAACATAATAAATAACCAATGATACAACCACATCACTTGAGATAGAAATGTTGAGTATTGGCATTGATGTCATAAGTGTATTTTGTGAAGGTGAATGAAAAAGGTGACTAAGAATATTTGGAAGTGTGTGATGTGGCAAGGGAAATTGAGAGAGTTTTGTCATGAGATAAAGATAAATTGATATTTTGAAGGCAACTAATGACTTATGGTTGAATTAAGCTACAAGTCATTGATGTCAAAGTTATATAAGAATCCTAGTCATGATCCCAATCATGACATGAAGAGGTATGTGCATGAAAATGAATTAAAACTTGCATATTAATGTTGTATGTAACTTTTTTATCATGTATTATATTTATTGAAGCATTCGTGAGAGTTTTAGAGTGATCCTATAAGGGTAAGACCTTCAAACTAAGCTTACACCTATATTTCTCTTAGATATTACCTAAACTAATGAGGTATGAAGATTATATTTCAAGGAAATTATTCATATATGAGCATGGAAAGAGGTGATACAATTCTTTTTAGTCATGTTAACTCAGTTTGAGGTTATGATTTGAAGTAAATTGCATAAAGCGCTATTTTAGGCCTTCATGAGTTCATAGAATGAGGTCTCAAGACCTGAAAAACACTTTTGGACATTCATTGGCATGTGTAACATATAAATTGGAACCCATCATATTAATTATATATGGGTAAGGGTATTAAATAAAATCTTTAGGCATTGTTTTTATATTTAAGGGGTATTCCTTTATGAATAATCGTTAACACCAAAACCTATGTTAAACATCACTAAAACCCTATTAAGTAACCAATGTGAAAAATATTGTTTAAATAATATAAAAATGGATTCCAGTGCCTATAAAATATATTTTATTATGTATTCACTCTCATAGGTATCTCCAGGTGATGGTGGTTAGTCAAATGAGAGAGAAAATGCACATATACATACTTATTTGTCAAGAAGTTGTTATAGTTCTCAAAAGTTGCATTGGTAAAGAAAATAAAATGAATGGGAGAATAATATAAATACTCATTTTTTATGTCCATGATGATTTATAAATAGGTTTTATCCTTAAAATTTTCTGATTTGGTTATCCAAGTTAGCCAATCATAGATAGGCCTAATGATGTAAATAATGCAGAACCCAGGTAGAGATGATAAGATGGATTTGAGGGTATGAGCATGTCAAATTGATGAAAAAAAGTAAATGAAGAATTTATTTATTAATTTTAATTAATTTTAATTATTTTAATATGTTTTGGATGTCAGTGATTATGATAAAATGTTGCTCACAATTTAACCTATCTAGTTCAGATAAGACTATGTGATATAAGGTTGATAAATTAGTCTGTAAGACTAATATTTTCCATTATAACATATGATATGTATATAAAATAATGTTATATATATCCAATTAGACCATTTAAATTCATCAAGATTCATTTAAATTGTCTACATAGGTGTTGGAGGTCTAAGTCACCATGAATGGTCTTTGAGGTAAATTAGCAATTTTGAGTGAGTGAGTTGTAGAGATGTTCTTGAGCCTTTATATCCTAAGTGAAATTATTATAAATATTTTTTTATGACACTAAGGTAATGTATAAAATGTATAAATTTTTCATTTTATATTTTATCATCCTAAGAGTATTTAAGCTTCAATTTTACAAGATGAACTTTTTAGGTACACAAACCTAATAGGGCAATTGGTCCTAAAGGAGTTTTCATGGTATGAATGAAACACATAGGTATAATAAATCATGGAGGAGGTAAGTAGATATATATTTATAATATATTTAATGGTTTTAATATTTTTTAAAAGGACATATAGTCCTAAGATAATTAAGCTTTGACTCTAATATGATAAACCTAATGTAATTAGGTCTCCATGAGGCCTAAAAGAGAAATGAGTCCTAATTGAGTTGTTACAGACCAAAATGGGTCCAAATATAATTTAATCATGTTAAAAATATTTTATAAGACCTATTATTTGGCTAAACTAAGATTTTGAAGATGTGTGGCAGACCAAGTGGTATGTGACCATGATACTTGTATATATACAAGGTAGTTTAGGCCTATTTTAAAGTAAGTAATATATGCGAATAAAATATTGATTGGTAAGAAGAAGGAGGTATTGAAATGACACCATAATATTATATCATAGGTTTGGTGATAAAAATAATTTAGGTGGTTGAGTGGGTGTTGATTCACTTAGGAAGTTGGTAATTCCTTGCAAGTAGGTGCCTGTTAAAACCTAGTCAAGAGGGTGCTTGACTTCATTGGGGTTGGTGCTCCAAGTTGATTTCATCATAAATATAATTTGATATTTTTTTATAGTATTATAGTCCATTTTCATATATCACTATGTGTTTTCTTCCTGTGGAGGTTTTACCACTCGTATATGTTTTTTATTGTGCTATGCTCATGTGAAAGACTCTATGAATTATTATATCTTTGTATTGCTTTTATGATTCAAGGAATGTTAAAGTACATGTGAAATAAAGTTTTAAACATTGATTCACCCCCTCTTATTTATTATGCTTCTAATAATTTGTATTAGATATTGGTCATTTGAATTAGGCCTAATATCTTAAAGGAGATCCTATAAGCACAAACATGTCTCGTCATCAAGCACAGGGATGTTTCTCAAACAAGAAGGCTCATATCTTCAATAGGACAAACTATGAATTTAAGAGAATCATAATGAAGACCTATATGATTTCCTTAGGCTATGATATATGGCAATCTGTTGTTGATGGATTCACTCCACCCTCTACACCACCAACTAATGTGGTAAGAAATAAGGTAAGTGAGAGCAAATCTAAGGAAATGAATGACATATTGTATGGTCTTGTATGGTATTTCATAGTTGAAGAGAGTTTTAAAACCTAAGAATGAAGGAGGATGAAAACATTACATATTATCTATTAAGAGTATATGAAATGGTAAATGTCATCAAAGTTTTAGGAAAGAAGTTGATAGAATCAATAGTAGTAAAAAAGTTATTGATATGCCTAAAATCTAAGTTTGATTCAAAGGCATTTTCTATGGAGGAGATAAAATATCTTAATATACTATATATGGATGAGCTTCATGGCATCTTGATTGCCTATGAAATGATAAAAAGTGATGGAAGGCCTTCTAAGAAGGAAGATGCATTCAAATCTAAGAAAAAATCATAAGATAAAAATGCCAAGGATGATGTTGACATATAAATTGATGATGATAATATAGAATCCATGTTTATCAAGAAACTAAGGTAATGATCAGGTATGTATAAGGGCAAGTTTCCATTCAAGTGCTTCAACTATGGTAAGATTGGAAATTTTGCATCTAAATGTCCTAAGAAGTATAAGAATGAACATAATGGAGAGAATCATGAGCATCATGGTGATGATAATAAGGTCTATAAGCTTTACAATAAAATAAAGGGTTTTAATAAGTCTAAAGGAAAGAGAGGGTCATTCAAGAATAAGAGAAGTTTATATTCCAAATAAAATAGTATCTCTTATGATGTAAGTGACACAAGTACATATGATAGTGATGATGATAATAATGATCATGATAACAATGAAACCTTATTCATGGCTATAGAAATAAATAATGAGGGTCATTCTAAAGATAAAATTCCTATAAATGATGAAGAATCTGATGAATAAGAGGTTGAAGTGAACCTTTAGGTAGAATTGGTGAGTGCTCTAGAGGAGTTGAAGTTTCAAAGAAGAAAATTAGAAACTAAGATCATTGGTTAAGAGTTATGAGGAATAGATCAATCTCTTTAAAGAGAGACTAAGCAACAACACCAATGAACATGAAGAGATCATCAAATAACTAGAAACTTAGATTGAAATTATCACTATAAATCTTAAGACTAAGGAGGAAGAATTCATCAAGTTTGGAATATAAATGGAGTCCTTGAAGGTATAAGTGGATCAATCAATAGTCAAGTTAAAGACACGTTAGAAATTTAAAAATATTACTAAAGTGCTTGGTGATATTTAGAATAGTGAAAGGTCTCCACATGACAAGACATGTCTTGGGTTTAAATAAGATGAAAAATAAAATAAGGAGAGTTATACCTCAAAGAACAATGGATCATCAAGAAATTATGGTACTAAAAAAGTAAAGACCTATGTAGAAGCTCTCAAATCTGAGACTCAAGTTGATTATCAACAAATAAAGAATAGCTTGACTCCTTAAAGAGACAACAAAGGTAGAGGTACATCATTAAACATTAGATAGATAGGGTATGTGAATCTCTTTAATGTCTACTATTTATCATTAAATCAATATGTATATAGGGTTGTGGATTGTAAATAACATTCTACAATAATTTCCTCATGGAGGAATAGGATGAATACACATCTCTACAATAGAAGCAAAATTTTGTGTTATATGTGTGATAAAAAAGGACATATTTCAAAGGACTAAAAGATGAACTATATGAGGAAGTTAAATCAAGACAAAAGGATATACATTCATACCACTGAGAAGTGGATCATGAAGTTAAACCCTTTGGACTAGGTGAAAGAGGAGCAGAAAACTAAAATGGAAGAATCTATTCTACCTTAGACTACTTTTCACATTCAAGATGAAGGCATGACATGGAATATAGATAGTGGTTATTCAATACAAAAGAAAAGGGACAATATGAAGTTCATCTCATTGAATAATAATGTTGTAGGAATAGTGAGATTTATAGATAACATAATTACTAATATAGTTGGGAAGGGTATCTTGAGTTGGATAATGGGAATACCAAGACATAAAATGTATTATATGTGGAATATTTGAAGCATAACCTACTTAGTGTAAGTCAAAGTTTCAACCAATGATACACACTGACTTTTCATGATAGAGTGTGTGATATAAAAAGAGCTAAATCAGGAAAACTAATTACCAATGCTAAGAGGATTGAGAATAATCTATATGTCTTAAATGAGATCAAGAAGGAGAGATGATTTATTAGCAAGATGGATGAATTTTGGATATGGATTATAATTTTTGGCCACATTAACTTTGATAATCTATTCAATATAATCTCTAATAAGTCTGTGAAGAACATGCCTAAGATCACCAAACCTACAAACACGCTTTATAAGGCATGTCAACATTGTAAGTAGACTAGAAGATAGCTCAAATCCAAGGAGTAATCTAATACAAAACCTTTGGAGCTAATACACACTGATCTCTATGGACCTACAAGAATCCAAAACTTTCAATGGGATAGTTATTTCATGTTTTACTCATAAATGATGACATAAGAATGACTTAGGTAGCATTCTTGAAATAAAAGTCAGAAGCTCTTGATAAATTCAAGGCATTGAATTCTCTTATTAGGAATGATAAAAATGGAAAGATAAAATGCTTAGGATATGATATAGGAGGAGAGTTTTCATCCAATGAATTTTATTACTTCTATGAGTCTTATGGGATAGGGAGATAATTCTCAACAATTAGGACACCTCAACAAAATGGGGTAGTGGAAAGAATGAATAGGATAGTTCAAGATATGGAAAGAACTATGATAAATTAGTAAAGGTTAGTTGATGGATATTGGAGAGAGGTAGTGAGCACTATATTCTATATCATGAATAGAGGATAGATAAAAAATAATAATGGTAATAAGACTCCTTCTAAACTATGGAAAGATAGAGCTACTAATGTGGAACACTTTAGAGTGTTTGGAAGTAAATGCTTCATCAAAAGAGATGAGGAATACTTAGGTAAGTTTGATTTTAGGTTTTATGAAGGTATATACTTGGGTTATTCATTAGAAATCTCAACCTATATATTCTACAACAAAAGGTTATATAATATAATGGAAAGCACCAATGTGAAGATTGATGAGATAAATAAATAACACTCGTAGTCAAAGGATACATAAGAGATTTTGAACTTCAAGAATTAAGAGGAAACAATATATATTAATTAGTAATAAGGAGAAGTTGAGGAAAGACAAGACTCGAAAGGCGCCTCAAGATAGATTCAAAGAGATCATCATGAATAAAAAATCATTAGAAACAAAGATGCATGTATGTAAACAAGAAATAATGATGATAATTAACCTATATAAAGATAATGTTGATCTATTATCTAATATTAAACCTAATAACCTTGTATAATTAGGCAAAGATAAGTTTTGTATATGTGTTATAAAGGAGGAGTTAGACCAAATAGAAAATAATGAAACTTGGGAACTAGTTCCTAGGTCTAAAGACAAAAATATCATTGGCACTAAATGGGTATTAGGAGCAAGTTGAATAAATATGGATAAGTCAATAGGAACAAGGCCAAATTGGTATGTAAGGGGTATGCCCAAGTAGAAGGGGTAGACTTTGAGGAGACCTTTACTCCATTAGAAATATTGGAAGCCATCATATTATTTATAGTATATGAATGATTCAAAGGGTTCAAGGTGTACCATATGGATTTCAAATATGCATTTTTAAATGGGAACTAGGGAGAGGAGGTGTACATAGAGCAATCTTAAGGTTTCTCACCATCAAGTAATAAGGACTATGTTTGTAGATTGGAAAAGGCTCTTTATGGTATAAATCAAGATCTTTGAGCTTGGTATGCTAGATTTGATAGATATCTATTGGATCAAGGATTAAAAATAGGTGTTGTAGATAGTAATATGTACATAAAGACATAAGATGACCATCATTTGATAGTAATTGTCTATGTGGATGACATCATCTTTGGTGGAAATAGTGAGAGTATGACTAAGGCCTTTGCATATGTGATGAATAAGGAGTTTGAGATGTCCATGCTAGGATATCTATAATTAGTTATTAAGATAGAAATAAATCAATTAGAAATAGGTATATTCATCTCACATGATGAACACATGAGAGAGATGTTGAAGAAATTTGAGATGGAAGATTGCAAGGTGGTTAGCACACCTATGATCATAGGGTGTAAGTTGAGCAAGGAAGATGAATCTCCAAGGGCAAGTCAAACATCATATAGGTCAATGATTTGAAGTTTTTTGCACACTAATACATCTAGATCTAACATCATGTAAGTAGTAGGTATTTTAGGATGGTCTCAAGTAAACCTTAAAGAAAATCATCTACAAGTGGTTAGAAGAATACTTACGTATATGAAGGGGACTACGGAGTTTGGATTATGGTATCCTAGGAGTAAGTAGTTTGACTTGAGAACCTATATATATGTGAACTAGGTAGAGAGTCTATAGGAAAGGAAGATCACTAGTGGAAGAGCTTTCATCTTAGGAGAATGCTTAGTATCATAAATGAGCAAGAAGCATCCCTCTATGGCACTATCTACTTGTGACATTGAATACATCCCAATAGCTTCATGTGGCACTCAATTATTATGGATGAGATAGACCTTAAAATACTATAAGGTGGAGTATAATATATTTATCCCTATCTATTGTGATAATAAAAGTGTTAGAAGTGTTGAAAAGAACCTTTTTATGCACTCAATGACTAAGCACATTCCCATCAAGTATCATTTAATAAGATAGTAGGTAGGTGAACAAAGTGTTAAACTTGAATATTTTTATACAAAGGATCATATTACAAAAATTTGACCAAGCCACTCCCAAAGGACACATTTTAATATCTAAGATGGGAATTGGGTGTAGTTCATATGCTTAGCAATCATTGCAGAAGTTAAGTGCTTAGGGGGAGTTAATCAGGTGGTGAATTAACTAAAAGATCAAGTGAGTAGTGATGATAAGTTATGCATGGATATATGGGTATCATGTTTGTATGATGCTTCATTGACTCATAATCCTATGTTGAGTGTTTTGGTTCAAAAAAGTGTGATCCAAGAAGTCATAGGCATCTCTTTTTGTATGTCAGAGGGGGAGAAAGTTTAGAATGAGGGAGAAACTACCTATTGAGACAAGGTTATAAGAGTGGTTTCCATCAATGATAAAGGGGGAAATTATTGATTATTATCATTGATGTCATATGTGTATCTTGTGAAGGTTGATGACAAAGGTGACTAAGACTAGTTGGTAGTATGTGATGTGGAAAGAGGAATTGAGAGAGTGTTGTCATGATAAATTGATGTCATGAGAGAAAGATAAAGAGATAATTTTAAGGAAACTAATTACTTATGGTTTCATGAAGGTATAAGTCATTGATGTCAAAGTTGCATAGGAAGCCTAGTCATAAGCCCATTAATGACATGAAGAGGTATGTGCATGAAAATGAATGAACACTAGCATATGAAGGTTTTATTACATTTTTTGATGATGTATGAGATGCATTGATTCATTTATTATATTTTTAGGGTGATCCTATAGGGGTAGGACCTTTAAACTAATCCTAAGCCTAGACCTCTCTTAGACCTTGCTTGGTATAATGAGGTATGAATATCAAATTTTAAGGAAAGTATGCATATGTGAGCATGTGAAAAGATGAAATAAGTTATTTTAGGCATGTTCACAAGTTTTTAGGTCATTATTTGAAGGAAATTTCATAAAACACTATTTTAGGCCTTCTCGAGTTTGTAAAATAAGGTCTTGAGACCCAAAAAGCACTTTAAGACATGCATCTACATGTGTAAACTCTAAATGGGAACCTAATATATTAAGGAGATATGGGGAAAGGTCCTAGATAAAATCTATAGGATTTTGTTTTGGATTTAATTGGTAGTCCTTTATGAACAATCGTTAACACCAAAACTTATGTTAAACCTCCCTAAAACCTTAATAAGGACCTGATGTGAAAAATCTTGTTTAAATCAGCTTAGAATGGATTAAAATGCCTATAAAATCTATTGTATCATGTATTAAACTCTCCCAGGTACCTTTAGGTGTAGTTGTTTGTTAGATGAGAGATAAAATGCATAGATATAGGCTTATTTGTCAAGAGGTTATTGTATATCTCAAAATTTGCATTGGTCAAGAAAATTAAATGAATTAGAGAAGAAAATAGAGACACATTTTTATGTCCATGATTTATAGATAGGTTATATATTTTAAATGTTCTAATTTAGTCATCCAAGTTAGCTAATCATAGACAAACCTAATTATGCAAATAGTGCAAAACCTAGGTAGAGATGAGAAGATGGATTTGAGGATCTAAGAATGTCATATTGATGAAAAAAATTACATGAATAATTTACTTATGAATTTTAATTCATGTTAATTCTTGGAATAATTTTTTTAGGTCAGTGATTATGATAAAATTTTGCTCACAGGTTGACCTATCTAGTTGAGATAAGACTATGTGATATAGGGTGAATAAAATGGTCTATAAGACCAATATTTGACATTAGACCATATGATATTTATATTTGAGAATGGTGTATATATATATATATATATATATATATATATATATATATATATATATATATATATTGATGCATTAAAAAGGTCCTATGATATATATATATATACATAGGACCTTTTTAATGCATCAATAATCATGAAAATTTTCTACACTGGTGTTGTAAGTCTAAGTCACCATGATTGGTCTTTGAGATAAATTGGCAGTCCTAAGTGAGTGAGTTATAGAGATGTTATTGAACCTTTAACTCATTAGAGAAAGTGTTTCAAACATTTGGTAATGACCTTGAGGTCTTGGATAACTTGTATACATGTTTCATTTGTCATATTTTAGTATCTTAAGAGTATTTTAGCTTCATTTTTTCAAGATAGACTTTTTAGGTACACATGCCTAATAGGGTAGTTGATCCTAAAAGAGATTTCATGGTATAACAAAAGACACAGGTCTAATCAAGCATGAAGGAGGATATTAGAGGCATTTTTCTAAGTGATTGAATGGTTTTTAGTTGTTTTTTAATGCCATCTAGGCCTAAAAGATTCAAGCTTTGATGATAAGAAGATAGACCTAATGTAAATAGGTCTCCATGAGGCTTAAAAGAGAAATGAGGCCTAATTGAGTTACTTTAGACCAAAATGGGCCCAAATTTCATTTGAATCATGTTTATAAGATCTTATAAAGCCTATTATATGTCTTACCTTAGAGGTTGAACTTTTGTGGTGGACCAAGTGGTATGTGACCATGAGACTTATATATGTTAGGCAATTTAGGCCTATTTTGAAGTTAGTAATATAAGCAAATAAATTCTTGCTTGGTAGAGAAAAAGGAGGTCTTGAAATGAGCCCATAACAGTAGATAATAGGTATGGTGATAAAAATTTTAGAGTTACAATCACTAAGAGGAGGGGGCATGAATCAATGTGCTTATATATTTCAATTTCAATCCCAATCCTTTCAAAAAATTAAGCAATCAACATATATCAACTTAATCAAGCAAGATTTACAAGAGAGCTCATTCATTCAATACATACATAAGATCAAAAACATAACACATAGTTCCTATTGGAAACCCTCATGGGGATTAAAACCCACTCTCAATCCTAAAACACATGGAATACTATCCTATAATAAACTACAAATAATAGATTGGTTAACTCCTTTAGAATAGCAAAACTTGATCATATCCTCCTAACCAAATACCTTTAGTGAAACACCTATTAAACAAAGAGAAATTTCCCATAAGGAATATCAACTCCTTTAGACCCTCATTCGATGTGAACACCTCAACTTTATAATTGATTTATTCAGAACCTAATGATGAATCTTTATTTATCTAAACCCTGAACAAACTCTTTCTCTATCTCATGCAGGCCTCTCACATAGGCATGCATAATCTCTCTCCTTCTTCACTCAAACTATCCTCATATGCATATTTAGACCTCTTCACATATCCTTAAACTACAATATCACTATTTTTACATCATAAATATGACCTATAGGTCATAAACATAGTCAAAAATATACTATTCTTATCAACCCATCCACTAGGCACATATACTTCTCCTTCACTCCATAACTCTTACATACACCTTGAATTAGTCCCACTCAAAAGTCTCTCAAGTATATAAACCATCATATTTTATTTAAATGCTTATATATCATTCATGAATTATCAAGTCTATAATCTTTCCATGTCATCCACAATACATGCCTTCAGCCTTAAGGCATCTCACATGGGTCACACTTAAGCACAAACCATTTTCAAATAGGCCTAAGTCACTTTTAGGTCCTATGCAAACCCATTCAAATATTTTACACTTCTCCAAGAAAAATAATAACTTAATACCACTCCCAAATGTATGGACCTATTCCACATGACCCCTTTGGCATCCTCAAATGATCACAATACCTTTCTACTTAATCATAATTTGCTCAATCAACATTTTGTGCATACAGTCATCATGAACAAATACATAGTTTATTTATAAAAAAAATTTCATGTTTCATATGATTTTTAAAACCTTAATAATGCTCATTTAACATCCTCATGGAGTCTAAAATACTCTTCAATATTTATTTCATCAAGATATATTGAACCAATATCAAAACAAGCTAGAACATCCTTATCAGGTCATTTGTAAAACAAACATGAACACATAGTCAAATTTTAACCTTGATAAATTTTATTTTACACACTTTTATATCTTCAAAATAGGTTCATTATATTTATCATGGAGTAATATTCATCTTTTATTTTTACATCATGGTCAAATTCTACATAGATCGAAAGTTATGGCATATAAACTGAGCACTAGTTTTTCCTTTGTTAAATTTAAATGGTCAAAGTTAAACTTTGAAAAATATGCCTGCATATCATGTCCTCACATATTTAGATTAAATAATAACCATTGATATTATCTAAACTTTAATTCATAGTGCCCTAATTCCTAAATTTTAACCTTCAAATAGTTAACCTCATCTCATGCAATCTGGTAATTTTGACTCAACACGCACCATCAATCTTTTGTATGTAGCTCAGTCTTTAAAAATGATAAAAAAAATTCACTTTGGCATTTTTTATTTAATTCACACCATTTATATCAAATATTATGAATACCTACTCACCATTGATCCTTAGAATAAGCTTGATCTTTATCTCTACTTAGTGTTAAACATTGAACACTTATCCTCATCTCATTGCTTCATAACATCTTGGAATGAACACACTCCATTGATAATTTTTTATGGAACTCTATCTTTAACTTTTTTAACCAATGAACACTTTGACCCACTTGAATTAATTTTCACTATAGATATTCATATTATAATTACATGTGAACCATTGAACCTCCATATGATCACCTTCTCCTGAAATGCCACATGTATGATATATTCCACAATCAAAATTCTTACTCGACTCTTTTTGTAAGATTACAAATTTGGCTATGGAAAAACATTGTCAAACTGCTTAGGAACCTAAGTTTATGTTTACATTTCTTTTGACAAGCTTAGTTGGATGATCTGATGTTTAGTGTATAAGAACTAGGCACAATAATAAACAAACCCATGTGACCATTTCCTCCTAAAAATTCCATGTGTATGAATTCTAACATCATCAAGATGATTATTTAGCTCTTTTTGAACATAGAAAACTCTATCAAAATTCTTGAGAGCCTAACTTTGTACCCATATATCTTTGATTGTACTTCACTGAATGACTTGAGACTTATAAAATAGTAACTAGGGACTAATGTGATCATAAATATATTATTAAATCCCTTTTAATCATACACGTGTAAATTATGATGTCATCAAATTGACTACTTAGATTTTCTGCCACTAGACCCAAAATGTCTAAATGAAACAATGGAATACCACATGAATTCCACTCATGCAAAAGAGCAATCAAAGCATTATTGGCTTCTAATAAGACCCATTTAACTTTATAAATACTCCATACTCATCCCTAAACATATCTAGTCATGTCAAAACTAAATATCAACCAAGCCTCCTTCAAGCATACTAGTACATGCACATTATTCACTTTGCCATTATCACTTAAGTTATCAAGGCACTTCATCCACTCACTAGGACACCTTCATGAAATCACCATGACATCATAAAAATCTCTCCAAAAATATCCCCCTTTTTCATTGATGTCACACCCATCATATAAAAACATACAACTCATCTTCCTTCTCTCTTTTCAAGCACTCTCACAATAGGAACTTTCTCCCCCTTTGACATAATGATAAAGTAGGAACCAACTGATCCTAAGGACATAAAAATACTACCAATAGGAGAGGACAATATTATGAAGATGATATAAATTCCCCCTTACCGTGATCCTATCTCTTCTTGCCTTGATAAACTTCTTCTTGCTCTTTACCAACACTCTCTTCAACCAAGAACTGAAACCAATGAAGAAATAACACACAAAATTAATAAAATATGATGGATATTACCAATATACATCTTATAGGGACTCCCCCTAAGATTTTTGAGCCATTGTACCTTTTGAGCATCTTCAGATCTCCACACACTATGAAGAACCATCACACAGGCTTACTAGCCTTCCTTCTCAAACTACCATAAGGGTCAGGAATATAAATTCATGCCACTTAAAAAATAGGAAAAATTCTATAAAAAAACCTTATAACTATACTTGAAACATAAATACCTTGCTCTTTTGGAGAAACTGATTAAAAATCACACTTCTTCATACTTGTCTTGTCTAACCTCCTTATAGCCCTACATGGAACTTGTAAAGCCTAAAATTTTAAGTATACATACCTTCAAGACTTGAAACTTCATATATAGATCACCCTCATATTCCTCTTCAAGAAAACCAATTTTCATCACCTAGATCATCCTCTATGACATACTTCATAAACCTACTAGCCAATTAGGCCTTTATCTTGATGAAAACAAGAATAACTTGAAAACCACAAACCTTCAGATCTCTATGAATCTTGATTTGAAAACCCATTTGGACCATTAAACATATTAATAAGCTTCAAACCTCAATTCATAAGGAAAACCACTTTTCTATAGAAATCTAAAACCCTAGAATCTCAAAATAAACAAAGTCAACAAACCTCCTTTTGGTCAATGCCCACCTCTAAAACTAATTATACACATGGAGACAACCATCACATACTTTTAGACCAAAAATTGAGTCTTCATACCTTTGGGAACATTGATTACTATACCATGGCTTTGATCTTCAACAAGAAAGATAAACTTGAGAGCACACAAGAACCTCCAAAAAGCACAAATAGGATCATCAAGACACAAAAACACTTGAAACACATCATAAAGAAGTTCCCAGACCTTTTTGAGCACCAAAATCTTCTTGTCATTTCATAAAACTCATTATGCTACTTGAAACACCCGTTATTATACTATAGATATTGCATACACATCAACACTTACTTCTCTTCTGAAATAAATCTCTTAAGAAGCATAGACAGAGAGCTCCTCTACACCACAATGTCTTAAAATAAAAGTGAAGCCAGAAGTGGCACACATATCCTCAATAACCACTATAATCCTTTTGTATCTATAGACTATATTATCCTTCTTCTTCTTCTTAATCTTAAGAGAAATAACTTGCTCCTCTACTACAATATTCTCCTTCTCTTTTATGATAAAATTGAAAACACATGGAGACAACATAGATTCATGACATAGCTTTTCAAATAAATAATCTTCTTTGTAGTTTAGAACATCATTACTAGGCATTGACAACTAATTTTCTTTGAAAGAAACTTTTTAAATAGTAGTAAGATGATCACTTGGATCAATACACACCTCAAAACTAGCATCAACTAGTACCTTGGTCTTCTCTTTGAGCTTGGTCTCTTCATTATCAACATGAGCAGACATGAAAGCCCTTGGCATTATTTAAATTATGTAGCATTATCCACCATAGAAAATAAATTACTTGGACCTAAAATATCATCATGAGTCACACTTACCACCTTTAGTTTTCATGTATTAATTTGTCTTCTCCCTTTCATTCTAGGAACTTGATTAAGCTTATACTGACTTGTAGGATTTTGCTTGTAAAACCTAGTAATTCGACCAATCTATTCACACTTATAACAGACCATTATTTTTGAAGTGAACCCAACTTGACCTACTTGATATGGATAAAATATTGTAATGTGTCATATGTCATAATAACTGAAACAAACTACTCCTTTTGAAGAAGAATCACCTTACCTTACCTTATTTAGACAATGCTTAGTAAAGTTTCCCACATCATGATAGTTAAAAAACTCAACCTTACACATTTTGGCTAATGACTCCCATCATAGTTCCATGAAAACTCTAATAGTTATCTTTCATTCTCTAGCTCTATGCCCAAACTGATTACAAGTATAGCCGTAACCATTGAAGTTTGCATACCTCATGGCATTTAGTTATCTAATCTAATTTATCTTCATTCTGATATTTCCTTCATTCCTTTTTTGATGATTTTTATTCATAGTCTGATTGTCCTTATTTACATTAGTCTTCATCTTGTCTTGAGTGGCATTCTTTGGTTCTTCTTTGTATCCAAGTCCAATTCTATCACTTACATGATTTTGACCATTCAAAATATTGTCTAGATCACTCGAGGTATTTTTAAGTCTCATAAATGACTTTGCCTTATATGTCTTTTCTAAATCAAATTTTAATACTTAATTTCAATTACATACCTTGAATATTCATCTTCTTTAGCTTTTAGGCTTGTAGATAGGACTTCCAATTGACAACTAATATTCTTGACTATATCTCCATGCTCTTTGGTGTCTTCATTTATTCTTACCTCATACACTAAACTATTCTCATATAATTTGATTTTATACTTAATACTATTTTTAATATTATTCTCAATCTTCAGTTCTTCAAGAGTATTTATCAATGCAGTTTCATAGTCCACCTCATCTTCATCATCATCTGAACCAGTACAAGTAGACTCCTTTTGATTTGAACAACTACCTTCCTTAGCCATGAAAAGGATTCATCTTTAGCAGGACCATCATCTTCATGATCATACTTTGAGTCACTGACTTCACTCTCATCTGATGAGATGAAATCTTCTTTGGTCTAGAGACTCTTTTTGTCCTTGAAGTACTTCTTCTTATTATCAAACCTTCTAAATACCTTTTTGATTTTATTAGACCTAAATGATCTATTTCTACCATCATAACCTTGATCATGATCTTCATCATCATCCTTCTTATCCTTATGATGACACTTATTACTAAAATTTCCTACCTCTCCACAATTCAAACATTTGAGGAGTAGTTTACCCTTATACTTGTTTGAACCTATTTTCAATTTTCTTGAAATCAAAGCAATTAGTTCATCCTCATATATATCATAAATGTCATCCTCCTTATTTTTATTACCTTGGAACTTCTTCATATTCATTTTAGTCTTGAAAGTTTCTTCCTTCTTTTCTGGTATATCATCATTATTTTTGATCTCAAAGGCATTAAGAGTGTCATGCAATTGATCCATCTTAAATTGAGTAAGATCATGACTTGCTTATACAGTAGATACATTTAGATGAAACTTGAGGGATAGAGACCTTAATAACTTTTTAACTATAGTAGCCTCTTCAATATTCTCTCTAAGACCTCTGATGATGTTCAAAATCTCATCAACTCTCTATAGAAAGGATGCCACAGAATCTTCTTCCTCCATTTTGAGACTTTCAAATTGCCTTTTGTGAGTTTAAACTTACCAAGATTGACCTTTGAATCTCATTCAAAAATGATCTACATTTTTTCCCATATCTCTTTATCACATTTATCAATCTCTAAAAGACCACAAGTGATGGCATTCATTGCCTTAGAATTATTCTCAAACAGCTTCTTTTCTACAACACTAGATGGAAGAGTAGTAGGAATAACATAACCATCCACAATAGATTGTCATACATCAAACACTAGGGATATAAAGTATGTCCTCATCCTTGTAATCCAAAAAACATAATTAGATCCATTGGGCATTAGTGCTTTCTTAGTAGAGAAACCTCATTGATGACTACCCATATTGTACCTTGGATCACCTTCAAGCTATTAAGCCTTTACCAAAGGACCTAGTTTAATACCAATTATTAGAGGTATAATCATTGAGATGGGGGTGAATCAATGAGCCTAGATATTTTAATTCTAATTCTAATCCTTTCAAATAATTAAGCAACAAACATATATCAACTTAATAAAAAAAAATTACAAGAGATTACATTCATTCAATGTATACACAAAACATAGTTCCTATGGGAAACCCTCATGGGGAATAAAACCCACTCTCAATCCTAAAACACATAGACTACTATCCTATAATAAATTACAAAAAAGAGACTGGTCAACTCCTTTATACTATCAAACATTGATCATATCCTCCTGACCAAAGGCATTTAGTGAAGCACATATTTCATAAGGAGCAACTGCCCCTAAGGAAGATCAACACCTCTAGACTCTCCTTTGATGTGAACACCTTCAACATAGAATTTATGTATTCAACACTTAATGTTGGATATCTATTTATCTAAACCCTGCATAATCTCTCTCTATCTCATATAGGCCTCTCACATAGGCATGCCATAATCTCTCTCCTTCTTCACTCAAACTATCCTCATATACACATTTAGACCTCTTTGTATATATTCAAATTGTAAGAGAAATATTCTAACATCATATATATATGACATATATGTCATACATATGGTTAACAGTTTTCTCTAATTATCAACCCATCCACTGGGCACATATACTTCTCCTTTGCTCCATAACTCTCACATACACCTTGAACTAGTATCACTCACAAGTCTCTCAAGTCTATAATCCATCATATTTGGTTTCAATTTTTATATACAATTCATGAATTATCAAGTATACAATCTTTCCATGTTGGCCACAATACATGCCTTTACCCTTAAGGTATCTCACATGGGTCACAATTAAGCACAAACCATTTTTAAATAGGCCTAAGTCACTTTTAGGTCCTATGGAGACCCATTCAACTCTTTGACACTTATCTAAGCAAACTAAGAGCTTATGACTACTCCCAAATGCATGTACATATTCCACATGACCCCTTTGACATCCTCAAATGATCATAGTACCTTTCTACTTAACCATAATTTGCTCAATCAACATTTTATGCATATAGTTGTCACTTGGATTTAAACCCTTTAAAGAGATGTCTCAACTCTCCTCATCCAAGTGGCATAATTAAAACACCTTTAGACTATGGGTGCCTTAGAATGAGGTGAATCTCTAGATATGGATAACTCTCTTGATGTACCACTTGTACATCACTACTATACCTATGCTTGTGAGGGAAAAGGGAGAGAAAAATAAAATTAAACTATCCTAAATGAGGTGATACACTAAATTTTTTGATGACTACCAACTAGCTACAAGTCACACATGAGACTGAGAGACTAACTAAACATACACTTCTCCAATCTGAATCTTCTCACATCAATATTTAAGTATGAGGTTGTGATGAATCTTTAGGCTAGGAGGATTATAAAAGAGGCATACAATGGCACTTTTTGAATTTACTAACTCACTCAACCTTGACACATCATAAAACGCTACACATGACCTCCAAGAAGAATCTTTCTAATTTCAAATAGGTGAGAGAATGAGATAATAATGCTAAGGAAACAATAGTCATCACATAAGCAAGATCTATCATTTGAGTGAACACATTATGAATAGTCATGGAAGAGGTAAAAATTATTAGTCTTTATTGATCCATGGTATGTAAATAAGTAGGGCTTTGCCATACTTAGGTGGAAAATAAGTTATAAAGGCCAAAATGGCTAGTTCTTATAAAAATTGAAAGAGATAGGAGAAGAGAGAACTCCAAAGGTCACACAGACATTTTTCAAGCTAAGAAAATGAGTTACATGTGCATGATAAGGGAATGTGAAACTGATCATTCAAATTAAGGAAGCACAAGTATTAATCTAAGGTATGAAACTCTTGAAATATTGCATGAAATTCCCTTTGCTGGATCAGAAAACTACCTTCATGATTTATCCCTATTTAAACATCCAAAAAGTTATTGTTGATAGGTATAATTATTTGAATAAGAGGTAAGTTTTCATGCATGCCTCTCCATGTATTGGGTGTAGTCATAATCATTTAGAATCTTTTGGAAATGAGCCATCACCATTTGCAATCAAAGAAAACTCCTCTTTCACCCACCATGCACACATGGCCTCAAATTTGGCTTAACTTCCCCATGGAAATACATATAAATAATTTAATGATATTTTATAAGACCATCCATGGACTTAAAGGCATCAGGCACACCTTCAAAGCAACCCACTTGAAGCTTTTCACCCTTCTCACTACCATGTTCACTATGATAGTTTTGATTGGCTAAGATGAGAGATAATATTTTAACACTTATGATTTGTTATTAAGTATAAAATTGACATTATTATTTATCCCATGTCCTAATACTTCTCCTAATTTTGGTTTCATCTCTTAAAACCTCATAGAACCTACACAATGCACAAAATAGTAAAAAAATACCCTATTTTGTACTCCATCTGTACAATTTCATACAATCCAAAAGTATGGGGAGAATCCTAACATATTCCTATGAAAGTTTCAATAAATTTAATTTTAATTTCACCCCACTTATATATCCCTCCAACCTCATCTTTCCAATCGGGTCCTTATCCAAGGGTTTACAAGGGTTTTGAGTGATTTTTGTTATTAATCTTTGTTCATAAAGACCTAACATTAAAAATATAAAAAAAAATCACTATATAAAATATTATAACCCATAATAAACTATATAAAATCCATTGGCCTCCATGTACATCCTCAGAGGAGTTGTGATCATTTAAAGCTGGTCCATCAAGCCTTTTCTCCACTTTGCATAAGCCTGAGCTGTCCTAAAGTCTAAAATTGACATTTTCATGGCTTCCTTTGAATATAAATAGCTCATAAATATATATTATACTTCATTAAACTTTCCCAAATGGATTAAAAATCTCACTAAGATCTATAAGTGAAAGTGACATCTCATTTGAATTCTAGGCCTAACCATGCCTAGTAGTCCTACTTGCAAGTTTGAGGGTCTAGGCCATCTTGTTGGGTTTCCTTCCTCTGTGAGATTTCTTCCATGTATTCATATGTTTAATACAAATTTTAAAACATTCATACAAGTTTGTTTTATCTTTTTTTCATCCTTTAACCCTACTTACCAAAACCTGCTAGTTTGTGCATAAGAGGAAGTACCCTATGTCTGAGACAAAACACAGGGTAATTACCCTATTTCATCATAAAAAATAAAAATTTTATGAGATATTAAAAGTTTAAAATATTATATTTACCAAATATTTTCCCTTTATCATTCCATTTGACCTCCCAAAATCATAAAAACCTAAGAAAGACTTGGAAAAAGGTATTATCTATAGGGTTTTCAACATATGGACTATGTATTACTTGTATAAATCCCTTTCTTTGATTTTCCTATAATTTATATGATTTAACACAATTTAAATTACCTCATAAACATTTCCAAATGTAATATAATTCTTTTATCATGATGTAAGTTAAAATGACTCTCCATTTGGCCATGCCAAAGTCTAGTAGGTCTGCTTGTATATTTGAACGCCTAGGGCACCTTGTTGAATTTTTTTCCTCTGATCATGGTTAATTTTTTTCTATGTCTCATTAAATCTAAAAATATTCTCATTTTGATCTATCATCATCTAAATTATTCATTTACCTTCTCCATTCTTCATACTCTTCAGATAGGCTTGTTGTTTTTCAAGAGTGCTCTGCCTCTGAGATAGAATAGAGGGGTATTTCCCTATTGCATATGGGGAAAATGAGTGTTTGTATAGATAAATTAGGTCAAAATGACCCTTTTTACTAAAAATTAAAGTATGAATCCTTTAATTTAGTCCTCAAACACCCCAAACTCTCTAAAATAGCCCTTAAAATAGGATTGTGTTAGTATTTTTAACTATATTTTCTTCAAGGTAATGTCCCTATAGATGTACTTCATAGCTAGTGTTTGAGAAAATGTTTAAAAAAAACTTTATAGTCCCTTAGGATTATATTAATTGGTTTTAACCTATTTTTTTCACCCTTATGCATTGGTAACACTCAAAACTCACTCTTCAGCCCGCTATTGCATATAATCAAACACAGTCAACTATGTTGTGACAAGTATAATCCTACAGGTGATTATTCCTTGTTTGATAGGATACACATAATATTTGGGTCTCATGAATAATTTTAAATTATATCCCATCATCCAAAATTGATTATTTTATGTTGAAATACCTTGCTATAGATAATTTAGAAAATGACCCTTGGCTGTAGGTGCATAGTTTCAAGAGGTGGACACTTGTAGGTGTATTTTGAGAACCAAAACCTATGTATAAACTTATTTGAATAACCTCTAGACCACAAGTGTTATTTTAAACCCTATATAACCATTCAATCATGAAGGTAATGATCTATTATGCAACCTAGGATGAAGAGTCACCTTGGGGCTCAAAATTGTAGATGTCAATGAAGAAAATTAGTGTTCAAATGGTGACTTTGAGCCTCTTAATAACTAATATCCACTTGTCATCTACCCTTAAATATTTGTAGAGTTATTATCCTGTATATAAGGTAAAATTTATAGTTACTAAGATTCAATAAAATTCTTTCCAACACTGCTATAAGACCTTCACTAAAATGACTTAGGCCTCTATTTTCCAATTTTAGGGATAAGGTCCCTGAACAAGTCTTTTGACCTTTGAAGGGTCATTCACTCTTTTACGCCCCACTTATCATCACAAAAATGCATGATAGGATCTCTTAAACATTTAATTACTTCAAGGATAGTTCCAAATTATTTCAACATATCTATACACACATTCTTAGCTTTATGTTATCACTACCTGTAGGTGGTCATTTTCATATACAGGCAGTGGGTACAAACATGGATGGTGTGTATTATTTTAGACCTCATGAACAAACCTAGACTCTTCTCTTAATTTCCAAATGGCTGATTATCATGATTAAGGTCTTGAAAATATTTTTAAAACCTCTAATCCAACATGATTTTCTTTTGTTAAGCACTTATAGGTATGTGTCCATGGTTAACTATGTGTAAATGTTGTGCATGACTGCAATGATCCTTATTTCTTACACTATATGGAAGAACAAATCACTAAATTATTTTTCTATGTGATGTGTCACATATTTTAAACTATCATAACACCTTTATGGATGTTCTCAAAGCCTTTACAAGTCATGACTGAGACTGAAGATTAGATGGGAGTTGATTGAGTAAGACAGTGGATTGAAAGTTAGATCCAAGCATGATTTTATGAGACTAAAAATGAAGGTAAGGTGATAAATATTAAATTTATACATTAGAAACCTCATCCCCTCTTCACATTATACCCTTGTAGACAACTAAGAACTCTAAAAACAAGGAAAACTGACTAAGATTGCACATGGTGGCACCTTCCTGTAACATGAGATGATTTTCATATCAAAACACCTTGAAACACTAAAAAAATCATGGAGACAATTTGAGGATATTTTTAGCATCATCTATAATAAACATATCTAACTAGATTATATGGAATTCTCCAAACCAAAGTAAAAGCTATAGGGTGAATAAAATAGTGAGTAAAAAACACAATAAACTTGTTAGAGATGGTTGATAAATAAAAATTGAAAAATATTAAAACTCTTGATATGTAAATGGATATATCTAAGTTTAATTTGACCTCCCAAAGGCATTTGACTTAGAACTTCTCCAAGTGACTATACCAAGCATAAACTTGTTGACCACTTTTGTGTGTTTAGAAGGGTGAAGAAGGAGTAGAATGGTTTTATCTCAAAAATTTAACTTATAGAGTATGTAAAGTTTGTAAATTAGTTTAAGTAATCTGAATATTCATCTCACAACCTTCTCCCATGTGTTTGAATCCCTCATGTGTTGTACAAGTGCTAGACTCTCCCTTATTTTAGTTGATTTCTTGATTTTCAGTTAGATAACCTACATGTTTCAGATGACAGTGACATTACTAATAGTTAATATGAATTATTACACATTTTAAAGGAAACTAATAAACTTGGAAACCTTGAAAACCATGATACTTGCATTTATGACCCCTAAATAGCTTCTAAATGACTCAAAATGATATATTGACTAATTAGACCAAGATCAAGGCTAATATGACAATAAATGATATAAAATAACTTATAATACACCCCATGACAAAATATTAGACCCCTAAATATATAAAGAGTCAATTTTTTACCTATAGATGTCCTAATTTGACCTGTAGGGTCAAATTTGGTTAATAAATTGGTGACTCATAGGGGTGATATGGTTGTTATACTAAAGATCAGTAGCCTTATCATTCCATTGGGATTATGGAGTCATATAAAGCATGACAACAACAATAATAATGTTATAATTGACAATAAGCTTTGACCAGGACAAGACAACTAATTACCTCAACCACAAAAAAATAAAGGATACACATAAGCAAAGCAAACACACTAACAAGACACACATGTGCTCAAAGTACTTAGGAAAAATATAAAACAAAAAAATATGAAAAAATATTAACTAAAAATACCTCCTTTCCAATATCAAAAGGAAATTTATTTGAATCTTTTGCTTCATGAGATGAATCATAGTGTGAAGCAGTTTCTCCTTGGATTGGATACTTTGTAGATCAGACCTATTCCTTGGCACTTCACTTGATTTGATCTCAAGTAGATCATCCTCAAATAGGTCTCCAATGTATATATATTGTTATTTAACTTATATTCATACATCATACTATTTTCCACTCTTCATCTCATGATCAACTTGTATCTTCTTGGTAAGCATGGATTCTAGAGGAGTAGTTTCTTGTTCCTTAGAAGATTGAGGATAATAGGAGCTTGTTCCATCCTTCAAGAGATAATGTATTTCTCCCAACTAGTTGAGATTATGATATCTCATTTTTTTATTTCAAACATATCATCATGTAATGGTATGCTTATTGAAAGGATAGATTTGAAAAACTGCTTTTTCTTTGCATATTCACTTGGGTGTCAAGACTACCTTTTCCATTTTTTACTAGATCATAGCCTCCTTAAAAAGGAGTATAACCTACTCCAATTATTGAAAAAAAATAATCCTAAGGATCATTATAAATTTTTTCTTGATCATCTATGATATTTTTCATAGTGATGGAAGAACCAATTATTATTTGTTCTTCTTTGGAAAAAGGAAAACATTATTCCATATCAACCAAATGAGAAGTTTCCACACAAGAAATCAACACGTCTTTAGAATTTATAACCTCTTTTGGGATCTCAAGTTTCATCTCAATTATCATAACATGACTTTGGTTCTTAAAGACTAAAATATCCTCTATTTATTTATCCTTCTTGGTGATGTCAATGCTAGGCACTTTGTAATCAAGTGAACTAGTACAATGAGGCTATCAAGGAGTTATGTTTTATTCAAGTAAGAGTTATAAATTATTATCAACCAAGTGATACTCTTTAGGTTACCATACCATAGATCCATCAAAGAAAAGGATGATAGTTTGAGGACAAGATTAACTAGTTGTTGGAGGTGGAACATATGACTCAAAATCAGATTGAGAATGACTTATAGGGGATCCTTTTGGAAGCTCTTGAGGAAGGGGAGGCAGACCTGGGGATAAAATAGATTGGTTTTATTCCTTCCATTTGGAAACCACTTTATTTAACTTTGATTCATATTAATCACTCTTTTGAGGGAGGTTAATTGGGGTGTGTTTAATCATAGGATCTTCTTTTGGCTCTAAACCTTTCATCACATGTTGACTTGATAAGTTCATTCTTGACTCTAACTCTTCAATTTGTTTGGATAGGTTTTCTTGGAAAAGTATCTCTTGAATTTTATAGGCATCATCATGAGGATAATTATTACAAGAGGGTTGACATAAAATACAAGGCGTCTCTTGAGGAAGGGTGGGATGGACTTACATAAGATCAAGCTCTTTTTCAATTTCACACTTTTTATCTAGGCCTTTATACTCTTTCTTTCCCCATGATTCCACTACCTTACTCTAGTTTAGGATGTTAGGATTAGGACTGTATTCTTAAGGTAGTCATGCAATTTTATGAGTGGATTAAGTGTTCAAGAAACTTGGAATATCCTTGGGATTGGATTCTCTACCTCATCTCCAACTTGGAATTTCATATCTAAAGGTTTCTTCTTGAGGTGGGGATATAATGGGAAATGGAAATGAGGGATTAGATTCCACTTCATTTTATACTAATAGGTACTTATTCATATTCTTATTTTCCAACTCAATCTTCCTATCAATATTTTCTGTAAAAATAAGGCTTGTCTTTATAACTCGATCTTCTAGCTGATTGGGAAAAGGATAACTTTGATGATCTTGATTGGGTTCATAAGTAGGAATTATGTAGGACTAATATAAATTTTGGGTAAGTGAATATTAAGGTTGATATGTTTGGTGAGGTGTCTTCTCATGAATTTTTATCTTATCTTCCATGGATGTAATCAAGCCATCTACATCTAGCATCTCACTTGGGAGCCTTTGCCAATTTTCTCTCTCAATAGGTGCCCACTCTCTTTTAACTAAATATAATGAATCTCTCACCTTATAAATAAGATGACTAGGAAAATCTTGACCATGTCCCCTTTGTGTGTCAATATCTATCATGTACCTCTCATAGCCCAAAAGTGTTTTCTTGAAAGTTGAAATGGACTTATTTGAGTAGTGGATAGGTTGACTAGAAGGATCAAGACATTGATAAGGCTATATATAGGACTGATAAAAATCATAAAAAGGTTGATAAGGTCCATATTGGACCTGATAAATATCATGATAAGATTGGTAATAATCATACCAAGGATGATAAGGAATGCCATAAGCTTGAGATGTCTCACCAACTTGTGTACAACAATACTCAACACCAAAATTATCCATGGAACCTCATTTAAATCAAGAACACAAAGAAAAATATTACCAAAAGTCTTCAAAAGTAAAACCTAGGCTACATAACTAGCTAATTTAACCTCAAAGTTACCATTTATGCTTGGATAGATGCCTCCAAAGGATGATCTATTGAAAGACAAAACCAAAAATATTTCAACTTCTTGCATTAAGAGTCCCATTAGGCATGCCAAAAAATGTTAACACTTTGATTTTCACCCTTTTAGGAGATGTCTCAACTTTCCTCATCCAAGTGACATAATTAAAACACCTCTAGGTTGTGGGTAGCCTAAGAATGAGGTGAATCTCTAGATATGGATATCTCTCTTGATGTACCACTTGTAAATCACTACTATACCTATGATTAAAAGGGAAAAGGGAGAGAAAAATAAGATTAACTTATCATAAAATATGTGATAAACCAAATTAGTTTATGACTACCAACTAGTTGTAAGTCACACATGAGACCAAGAGACTAACTAAACATACACTTCTCTAATCTGAATCTTCTCACACCAATATTTAATTATGAGGTTTTGATAAATTTTTAGGATAGGAGGACTAAACAAAAGGATCATAATGTAATTGTTTTAATATAATAACTCACTCAACCTTAACACATCATAAAATAGTTCACATGACCTACAAGAAGAAGCTTTACAATTGCAAATAGATGAAAGAATGAGACAACAATGCTAAGCAAAAAACAATCATCACATAAGTAAGATATATAATTATAGTTAACACACTATGAATAGTCATGAAAGAGGTAAAAATTATTATTATTTATTGATCCATGATATGAAAATAAGTAGGGCTTCAACATATTCAAGAGGAACATAAGTTACAAAGGCCAAAATGGCTAGTTATTATATAACTTAAAAGAGAGAGGAGAAGAGAGAAGTCAAAATGTCCAAAGGACACTTGTAAATCTGATAAAATTAGTTACATGTACATGATAATTGAATGTTAAATTCATCATTCAAATTCAATAAGCAAAAGTGTCAATCCAAGGTATGAAACTCTTGAAATGTGGAATGAAATTCCCTTTGCTAGCTCATAAAATTGCCTTCATGATTTATCCCTATTTGAATATCACAAAAAATATTAGGGATGGGTATAATTATTTTAATGAGATGGAAGGGTTTCAAAAATTCCTCTCTATGTATTGGTTGTTGTCCTAATCATCTAGAATCTTCTAAAAATGAGTTGTCACCATCTATAGTTAAAGAAAACTCCTCTTTCACACACCTTGCACACTTGGCCTCAAATTTGGCTCAAATTTTCCATTAAAATCAATAAAATTAAGATAATTACATGTTTTAATACCATATATGGAATTATATTCATCAAGCACACCTTAAAATCAGCCCACTTGAAGCTTTTCACCCTTCTCACTACCATGTTCACTATGCTAGTTTTGATTGGTTGAGATGAGAGATACTATTTGAACACTTAGGATTTGTTATGAAGTATTTAATGGATATTATTAGTTATATAATGTCTTAACACTTCTCCTAAATTTTATTTAATCTCTTGAAACCTCCTAGAACCTGCATAATTCACAAAATTGTCAAAAATACCCTATTTTGTACTCCATCCATTCAATTCCATATAGTCCAAAAAAAATTGGAGGATCCTAATATATTCCTATAAAAGGTTAAATAAATTTAATGTTTATTTCACCCCACTTTTATATCTCTCCAACCTCATCTTTCCAATTAGGTCCTTGTCGAAGGGTTTATAAGGGTTTTAAGTGATTTTTTGCTTTTCATCTTTGTTCACAAAGACCTTACTTTATAAATACAAACCAATTTCACTAGATAAAATATAAATGCCCTTTATAACATATATAAACTCCCTTTTCCTCCATACACATCTTCAAAGGAGGTGTGAACAATTAAATTTTATCTATCGAGCCTTTTATCCACTTTGCATAAGCCTAAGTTATCCTGAAGTCCAAAATTAACCTTTTAATGGCTTAATTTGCATTTCAATATCTCATACACATATTTTAAAATTACATTAATAATCACAAATATATTATAAATATCAATAAGAGATATAATTGAAGTGACATCTCATTTGAATTCTAGTTCTAATCCTACCTAGCAAGCTTGCCTGCAAGTTTGAGGGTCTAGGCCATCCTATTGGGGTTACTTCCTCTATGATATGTCTTCCATGTTTTCCTGGGTGTAATTAAATTTCAAAAACCTTCCTCAAAATTTATTTTATATTTTGTTTTATCCTTTAACCCTACTTACCAAAACCTACTAGTTTGTGCATAAAGGGAAGTACCCTATGTCTGAGATAAAATAGATGGAACTTCACCTATTTCATAATAAAAATTGAAATTTGGATGAGATAATAAAAGTTTCAAAGATATTTTTTACAAAATATTTTCCCTCTATCATTCCATTTGACCTCCCAAAAGTATAAAAACCTAAGATAGACTTTGAAAAATGTACTGTCTGTAGGGTTTTCATCACATGGACTGTGTATTACCTATCTAGAGCCCTTTCTTCGATTTTAATATAATATAGATTCTTGATCAAACTTTAAATGACCTCATAAACATTTCAAAATGTAATATAATTATTTTTTCATGGTGGAAGTGAAAATGACTCTCCATTTTGCTTTGGCCAAATCAAAGCTTAGTAGGTTTGCTTGCATGTTTGAAAGCCTAAGGTACTTTATTGATTTTATTTCCTCTAAGCATGGTTAATTTATTTTTTATGCCTCATTAATTCTAAAAATATTCCCTCAGTGATCTATCATCCTATAATTCATCCATTTACCTTCTCCTTTCTTCATACTCTTCAGATAGGCTTGTTGTTTTTCAAGATTGCTCTACCTCTGAGATAAAATAGAGGGGTATTGCCCTTTTACTTAGGAAAAATGAGTGTTTTTACATCTACCTTAGGTATTAGTGACTATATTTACTAAAAAATAAAGTATTACTCCTTTAATTTGGTCCTCAAACACCCCAAACTCTCTAAAATAACCCTTAAAATAGGATTGTGCTAGCATTTCTAACTATATTTGCTTCAAGCAAATGTCCCTATATATAACCTACATAGTTGGAGTTTGATAAAATGTTTAAAAACCCCTTTATATTACATTAGGATTATCATACATTTTTTTGGACCTATTTTTTTCACCCTTATGCATTGGTAACACTCAAACCTCACTCTTCAGCCCACTATTGCATATAGTCAAACACAGTCAATTATATTGTGACAAGTCTAATATTGTAGGTGATGATTAATTATTTGATAGGAAAAACATCATATTTTGGTCTCATGAATCATTATAAATTATCTCCCTTCATCCAACATTTATGATTCTATGTTTAAATCCCTTGTTATAGATAATGTAGAAAATGACCCTTGGTTGTAGGTGCATAGTTTCAAGAGGTAGATACCTGTAGGTGTATTTTGATAACCAAAACCTACATATAAAATTATTTGAATAAATTATAGACCAAAAAATTTATTTTAAACCCTCCAAAACCATTCAATCATGAAGTAATGGTATATTATGCAACCTTGGTGAAGAGTCACCTTAGGACTTAAAACTGTAGATGTCAATGATCTGTTAACACTTACAAAATAATGATTTTATTCAATTTGATAAATAACATTCTTTAAAAATGGATTTTTAATATTGTTTCAATTTCTCAACAATTAAAATAAGCTATCTATAACCAAGTGAATTTTTTCTTATTAATAGGAGTAACTGAACAAAAGCAATAGACAATAACAACATAAAATTATTTATGGGGTTTGATGATTATCTACATCCTAGGTTCCACTCTAGTATGACCGATACATTAATATCTTGATGCAAAACATACATATTGAAGTAAATAAAACTAAATCTTCAAAAACCCATGCTTCAATGTCCTCTGCTTAGCCAAGATCACATAGCTTTATGAACATTGGCTCTTCTAGCTTCAATTCCCATCTCACAAAGCCAAACACACTTTACAATTTTCCACCCTTGATTTTCAAATGGCACCTTGTGCCCTTTTATACTTGTTTTTCTTCCACATTTTAAGGGTTAAATATTATCTTATGTTTTAAATGGGGTTGAAGTTTGAATTATGTGGGCTTAGATTTTATCCCCATTGTGGGGGTAACCACCTTAAGGCTTTATTTAGCTTTTTTTTAAGACCTTGTCTTTCCACCCACATTCGTGGAGATGGATAAAAACAATTTTTTAAAATTAAAGTAATGAATTTATCAAAACCTATGTAGCATTCCATGGTTTTGGCATGGGTATTAAATAAGATCCAATTTTTTGTGGGGTAAAAGATTAGTTTAAACTTTTCCCCACTTTACGTGGTCATGATGTTTATAAGGGTTTTTTATGATTTGAATAATTTATTTGGGCATTATGAAATTATGAGTATAATTGGAATATTATGGTCCTATATAAACTTACCCTTGCATAATATGGAAATAAATAAAATGATGTTTTTGTGATGAGTTCCCTTCTCAACATTTTTTGCCTCAAACTTCATTCTTTCAAACTAAATAGCATAGGTGCTTAGAAAGATATTAGATCAAAATTAATTTAGTGGAGATCCTCCCAAATGAATCCTCCCCACTAGGATATTTTGGACATCCAAATTTTGATTAATTTTTAAAGAGGTGAGGGTATTTCTCCCTCACTATTCCATCTTCCATCTATTTAGCCTTGTCCAAGTGCATCCTTTTGAGACCAATACAAAGATACTCAACATCTCCCCTTCATGAAGTTTGAATCTTCCTTTCAATAATTATATCTTCCTACAATTTAATTAGATACTCAAGAGCAAAATCATCAACAAAATGAATGGATACACTCTCATCATGATCTACAATCATTAGAGTCTTATATAATTTCAGATTTTCCACATTTACAACTTAATAAATCTGCATATAAGATGACAAATCCAACCAGAAAGCATTTTTACCAATCTTTTTTAGAATTGAAAAAGGACCATACCAAATTCATTTCAAATTTTTACCTTCACCTGTTAGCCTTTCCTTATTGATGTGAATCCATACCAAATCACCTACAACAAATTGGTGATCAACATGATATTTTTCATGTCTTGCTTTATACTTTGCTTGACATTTCTCCAACTGATCTCAAATAGTTTGGTGTACTTGTTTTATCTTTTCAATGAACTTCCTAGCTTTAACAACATCATTATGTTCATCGGTAGTTAAATCCTATCCATAACAAATGTTTAGAAGAGATTTAGGCAAATATCCATAACAAACTTCAAAAGGAGATTTCATAGTAGAAGAATGAATTGCAAAGTTGTAAGTATGTTGTATATAATATAAATGTTCATCCCACAACATGGGATTTTTACTACAATAACCTCTAAGCAAATAAACCATTGTGCGGTTCACAACCTCTATCTAACCATCAGTCTATGGATGACATGTCGTGCTCTTATTCAACTTAGTGTCCATCAAGAATCTTGATCAGAAATAATAGAAGTGGGAAAATAAAAATGAACCCATACATTCTAAAATAACAAGTGTGTTGTACCTTCCCATATAGTCTACTTAGTGTAGGGAATCAAAACATGCATCTTTCTAAATCTATCCACTACCACATACAATTAATTGTGTTTCCTTTGTGACATAGGAAAAGCTCCTACAAAGTCCATGGAAATACTTTCCCAGGGATGGGTAAGAATAGGTAAGGGAGTGTAAATTCCTTGTTTCCTATTACTAGATTTTCTTGTGGCACAAAGAACACACCCCTTGATATATTTGGCAACATTTTCCTGCATATAGGGATAATAGCAATACAATCTCAAATGTGCAACCATTTTACCAACTCTAAAATGACTATAAATTAGAGAAGTATGTGCTTCAAATAATCATGTGCACCCTTTCATTTTGAGGAATTCAAAGTTTACCCAAATGATATAAAAGTCCATTATGCACATGATAGTTTGATTCTTATACCTATTTACCACTCATTAAGTCCTTATACACATCCTTATAGTTAGCATCATCATCATATTGTTCTTTATAACTTTCATTAGTTAAAGAACTATGATGTAAAAGAATAGATCAACTACCATAGGAGGTTTAGAATCATGTCAACAACTTTATTCTGAATACCTTTCTTATACCTAATCACAAGATGAAACTATTGTAGGAAACCCATCCAAGGAAAATGCCTAGACTATTTTAGCTTGGCCTATGATTGTAGATATTGAAGGGGCTGATGATATTTATGTATCACTATCTCCTTGCCCATCAAGTAATGTTTCCACTTCTTAACACTCTAAACCAATGCATATAATTCCTTATCATAAGTCAAATAATTTCTTACTACACCTATGAATGTCTTAGAATGGTAGCATATTGGTTTTTTTCCTTACATCAGAATAGCTCCCATAGCATAATCACTTACATCCATCTCAATCTCAAATGGCTTATACAAATTAGGAAGTGCCAAGATAAGAGAAATACTAATATTTGTCTTCAAAGTGTCAAAGGCCCTTTTTTTCTTTCCTCCCCATTGAAAAACATGTTTAGTACTAGTCAAAGAATGAAAGGGTGATACAATAAGTGAGAAATTATCAATGAATTTCTCCAATATTATACTGCACCATGAAAACTTCTAACCTTAGTTACATTATTGGGTTTAGGCCATTTAACTATAACTTCCATTTTTGTAGGATCAATTTTCAATTCACCATGTCCTATAATATAACCCAAGTACATCAAAGAGGTCTTGCCAAATTCAAATTTAGACAATTTCAAATAAATTTTATCCCTTCTCAATGCATCAATGACTTTTTTAATATGAATCACATGATCTTCTCAAGTCTGACTAAAGATCAAAATATCATCTAAGTAGACTATTAAAAAATCATCAAGGAATGGCTTGAAAACATCATTCATCAATCGCATTAATGTAGCCAGTGCATTTCATAACCCGAAAGGCATGACAAGCCACTCAAACAATCCCTATTTTGTCTTAAAAGTAGTTTTCCAAATATCACCATCATTAATCCTAACCTAATGATAACTACTTTTCAATTCTAACTTAGTGAAATAGATAGCTTTTCTTAACTGATCTAGAAAATCATCAATATGAGGAAGAGGTTAATGATTCTTAATAGTAATTTTGTTCAAAGCACAAAAATTAACATACATTCACCATGTGTCATATTTCTTTGGCACCAAAATGATAGGTGAACCAATAGGAGATGTACTAGGATAAATAATACCCTTTCCTAAAAGTTCCATTACCTGCTTTTTGATTTCCTCATTTTCCACAGTTGATAACCTATACATGCCAATGTTAGGGAGAGGATAATCCTATAAAAAATAAATTTCTTGTTGAAATCCCCTTTTAGGTGGAAACCTTTTTGGATCGTGAAATACATCATCATAACTATAAAATATTTCAATCAATTCTTTATTATGTTTAGGATCACAATTTTCCACATCCTGGGAATATTCTTTTTCCTTAGACTTAATCAATATGAGACAAAAATTCTTGCTTTAATTGACTAGTGTTTTCATTTTCACTACTGTAACCAAGGAAAGACTCATCTTAACATGATGTACTCTGACTATATATTTAATCCCATCCTTAACAAGCAAGTACTTATTCTCCTCCCTATAAAATATTGCTTTTCTATCATAAAGATAAGGACTTCCTAAAGCAATCCCACATATGTCCAGAGGGACTACATCTAGATGAACCTCATCCATAAATTTGGATGTAATGACAAATTTAAATCTAAAAGTTTTGGTTACTTGTAGTTTTTCATCATCACACACCCAACCAAGTGGATAGGGTTTTGGATGGGGATTTGTTTGTAGGCCTAACTTTTTAAAAATCTCTTTAGAAATCAAATTTTCCTATGATCCACTATCAAATAGACTATCAATCTTAAAAACAACACTAATGTGAAACAACTCATTTATTTTCTTATCATCATGTACATATTTTTGTTTTGAAGAGGAAGCAACATTAGATGACTTAGTGCTAGAAAAATAAAGTGATAAACAATTTTGCATACTCATAGTTGTGATCTTAGTTTCATCCTCAGAGTCTAAACCCAGATCCTAAACTATAGTATTAGCTTTATTATCCTTCTTCTTAAACCTGTTAAAAGGACTTAACTCAAGATCTAATTTATAACACTTAGACTTGTCATGATTTTTCTTGTAATGATTACAAAATAGCTTACCCTCTTCATTATGAATAGTAATAGTGGATTTTTGTTTACCCTTTCTAAAACTTTTCCCTTTAGAATGCTTAACATTAGATTGCTTACTTTTAACTTTAGGAAAATATTCTTTTATCTACTTTCCTCTAGCCTCTAAATGAATAGATTTAACACATGCTTCATCTAAACTAGTAGGATTGAAAACAAGAATCATATGTTTCAAGTAACTATGTAACCCACCTTTGTAATTAAGCAGTGTTTCCAATGTATAAAGAGGAATATTCAAAATTAAATACTTTTTCCTAAATTCTTATTTATATTCTTGAACACTTTGGCCTTTAGTTTGTCTAAAAGATTTCCAATCCATCATGGCTTACTACATATAGCCTAAAAGAGAAAATTGATTTATAAGTGCATCAACAAATTCACTCCAAGTGGAAATTGAGTTACTTGTATTAAGATCATTTTAATTTAACCTACTCTCCCACCAGATGAGAGCTATGCCTCCCATTCTAAGAGTAGCTAGGTGAATTTTAGCCTCATCATCTGTAATCTTCTAGACCCTACAATATACTTCAATTTGTTTTATCTAATTATCTAACCTTTTGCATTAATATCACCATTAAAAATCAACAAATCAAACTTAATATCTAAATATAGTGAAGGAAAATATTCAATGGTTTTCTTGTCTTTACTGTCATTCAAAGAGGAGGAAGGTTTCTCAAAAAAATTACCACCTCCATCATGCTCTACCTTAATTCATCTATCATGGTAAAGCTCCTTGACCATGTCCTTCATTTCCAAGAAGGATTGTCAGAAAGCTCGTTCAGACTCAAAGTCATCTCCCATTTTTGTAGTACATCTTGATCTAACCTCTAGATCATATTCTGCAAATTTTCCTTCACTTTGCCTAGATCTCGACCTTGTCAACATACACTAGAAATCCACATGCTTAAATACCAATTTTGGAAACATAATTTGACTCTGATACCAAATTGATTCATTAACACTTACCAAATAATTATTTTATTCAATTTGATAAATAGCATTCTTTGAAAACATATTTTTTATAGTGTTTCAATTTATTGAAAATTAAAATAAACTATCTATAAATGAGTGATTTTTTTTATAAATAGGAATAACTGAACAAAAGCAATATAGAAAAATAACGCAAGATTGTTTATGGGATTTGACAATTGTCTACATCCCAAAGTATGCTCCAGTGTGACTGATCCATTAAATCTTGATGCAAAACATATAATATCGAATCACATCAAACTAAATCTTCAAAACCCCATGCTTCAATGTCCTATATTTAGCTAAGATCACATAACCTTATGAACATTGGCTCTTCCAGCTTCAATTCCCACCTTACAAAGCCAAACACACTTTACAATTTTCCACCCTTGATTTTCAAATGGCACCCTATGCCCTTTTATACTTGTTTTTCTTCCACATTTTAAGGGCTAAATCTTATCTTATGTTTTAAATGGGGTGGAAGTTTGAATTATATGGGCTTAGATTTTATCCCCATCATGGGGGTAACCACCTTAAGGCTTTAGTTACCTTTTTTTTTATAAAAAAAACCTTATCTTTCCACCCACATTAACGAGGATGGATAAAAACAAATTTTTTAAATTAAAGTAATGAATTTACTAAAACCCACGTAGCATTCCATGGTTTTGGCATGGGTATTAAATAAGATCCCATTTTTTTGGGGTAAAAGATTATTTATACTTTTCCCCACTTTAGGTGGTCATGATGTTTATAAGGTTTTTTTTTTTTTTTTTAATTTGAATAATTCGTTTGGGCATTATGAAATTATGAGTATAATGGGAATATTATGGTCCTATATAAACTTACCCTCGCATAATATGGAGATAAATAAAATGATGTTTTTGTGATGAGTTACCTTCTCAACTTTTTTTGCCTTGAACTCCATTATTGTGGACTAAGTAGCATAGGTACTTAGAAATATATTGGATCAGTATTAATTCAGTGACTGATCCTCTCAGATCAGTCAATGAAGAAAATTAGTTTTCAAATGGAAACTTTGAGCTTCTTAATAACTAATCTCCACTAGTCATTTTCCCTTCAACCTTTGTAAATTTATTATCCTATATGTAAACTATAAGGTATGGTGATTATTATGCACTAAATTTATTTCCAAAACTGTTATAATACCTTTAGTAAAATTACTTGGGCCTCTATTTTCCTATTATAAGGATAAGGTCCCTAAACAAGTATTTTGACCTTTGAAGGGTTCCTCACTCTTTACTTGCTCACTTATGATTAAAAACATGCATAATAGGGTCTATTAAACATGTTAATACTTTAAGGAAAGTTCTAAATTGTTTCAACACCTCCATACATGCATTCTTAGCTTTTTGTTATCACCACCTTTAGGTGGTCATTTTCATATACAAGCAGTGGGTACAAACTTGGATAGTGTGTATTGTTTTAGACCTCATGAACTTACCTATACTCTTCTCCAATTCTCCAAATGGGTGTTTATCATAATTAATGTCTTTCAAATAGTTTGAAAATATCTAAGCCAATGTCGTTTCCCTATATCAAGCACTTGTAGGTGTGTGTCCATAGCTGACTATATGTAAATGTTGCACATGACTACAACAATCCTTATTTCTTTCACCATATGGAATATCAACTCACTACCTTATGTTTCTATATGATATCTCACATATTTTAAAATTTCATAACACCTCTATGGATGTTCTTAGAGCCTTTACAAGTCATGACTGAGACTAAACAGTAGATGTGAGTTGACTAAGTATGATAATGGATTACAAGTTAGATCAAAGCATGACGTTATGAGAATAAAAATTAATCGAAGGTGATCTCTATGTATTTGATACATGAGAAACCTCATATCCTACTCACATGAGACCCTTCCAGAGAACCAAGCATTCTGAAAACAAGGGAAACTGATTGAGATTGCACATGGTGGCACCTTCCTACAACATGAGATGATTTGCATATAAAAACACATCAAAACACTAAAATAATAATGTATATTATTTGAAGATAGATAAAACATCATCTAGAATCAACATATCCAACTAGATTGTATGAAATTCTCCAAACCAAAGCAAAACCTATAGGGTGCACGAAATAATGAGAAAAAAATAGTCAAATTGTTAGAGATAGTTCATAAAACATATTTGACTAATATTCAAAATATTTATATGTAAATTGATATATATGAGTTTAATTTCACCTCCCAAATGTGTTTGAATTGTAACTTCTCCAACTAGATATACCAAACATAAACCTGATGACCACTTCTATGTGTCTAGAAGGGTGAAGAAGGAGCATAATGGTTTTAGCTCAAAAATGGAACTTATAGAGTATTTAAATCATGAAAGTTTATATAATTAAGTTTAAGAGTCATATCACAACCTTCTCCCATGTGTCACACTCCCTCATGGGCCGTACAAGTACCAAACTCTTCCTTTTTCAATTAATTTCCTAAATTTCAATTAGATAACTTGCAATTTTTATATGGGACTGACATTCCTGATAGGTAATCTAACTTCTTGGACATTTTAGAGGAAACTAGGACACTTTTAAACCTTGAAAATTATACCACTTGCATTTATGACCCTTAAATGGCTTCTAAATGACTCAAAATAATATATTAACTAATTAGACCAAGACAAAGGCTAAGATGGCATTAAATGACATCAAATAAATTATAATACACCCCATGAAAAAATATTATACCCCTAAAACATCTAAAAAGTCAATTTTTACCTATAGGGGTTCCAATTTGACTTGTAGGGTCAAATTTGGTTAAGAAACATCCTCATGGAGTCTAAAATACTCCCCAATAGTTATTTTATCAAGATATATTGATCCAATATCAAAACAAGTTAGGACATCCTTTTTGGGTCATTTGCAGAATAAGAATGAACACATAAACAAGTTTGAACCTTCATAAATTTGATTATACACACTTGTAGATCTTAAAATTAGGTTCATTAGATTTTTCTTGGAGTTCTATTAATATTTTATTTTTATATCATGGTTAGATTCTACATAGATCAAAAGTTATGGCACATAAACTTAGTACTAGTTTTTTCTTTGTTAAATTCCAATATTTGAATACAAACAATCAGAGTTAAACTTTGAACAATATGCTCACATCTCATGTCCTCATGTATTCAGATCAAATGCACACCATAAATATTCTCTAAAATTTTACTCATAGTGCACCAATTCCCACATGTTAGTCTTTGAACAATTGACCTCATCTCATGCAATTTGGTAATTTTAACACAACATGCATAATTGATATTCTATACATACCTTGGTCTTTTACAATGATAAACAACTATCATTTTGACATCTTAACTTTAATGCAAACCATTGACATTAATCAATATAAATACCTAATAACTATTAATCCTTGGAAGAATCTTGATCTTTATCTCTATGTAGACACCAAAATTGTGTCGACTCCCCTTGGTCCCTTGCACACTTTATTAATTTAAAATAAATTACTTATTTTAAATTAATGACATCACCCTAGACACCTCACCTTGGATACCTCACCCTTAGACCATTTATCACCCTATGACTAAGTCCTCCAAATCATAATTACCTAAGACCTATTCCAACTCTCTCACTAACTCTCACACCTATAAAACCTGCCTTTCGACCGTTCACCAACGGCAACTAAACTTGGCAGATAGAGGAACAGGCAAAAGGCTAAAAACAGTCTTTTTTCCCATTCTCTAGCCGTCGATGTCGGTTAACCATCGTTTGATGCCAGTGGGATCACCGATGTTAGTTACTTAAAACTAAATTCTAACCTTGGCTGAGGGCCCGAATGCTAATTCTCTAGCTCCTGAATCCAAATTCTCTGGCTCCTCAACTCTTTGCATATCAAAGGCAGGCTTTGGGATGAGGTAGGAGGATCCTATCATCGCTCTCTAGGCTACATAAAATCTATATAATTCACTCCAAACATTTGGATTGGAAGGTTGTACGAATTCTTCTACATCAGCCGCATCAAGGACAAGCGTTCTACACCTCTGGTTCTCCACTAAGCAGAGCTAAGTATTCTTCTATTTTGTTAGGTTATGGAGCTAAAAGCTTCACCAGGATGCAAACATGAGGAGTTACAAAGGATGCAAAGGTTGTAGAGAGTTTCATAACGAGTTGTAGGGCAACCGACATCGGTCTAATAAATCGACGTCGGTCAGATATCAGTGTAAAAGCAATCGACGTCGGTTACAAGTTAGCCGACATCGGTTAGGAGGAGTTGATGTTGGCAACCTGTGTGTGAGCATGCAGTTTGCATGTGGATTCTGAAGAGTCTATTCTTGGACTGTTAGTTTGCATGTTAAAGGCTAATTATAGTCTTGGAGTTGTGTGTCTAATTATTGTAATTAAGATAGTCTAATTATTGTAAGCATGAGATCTATATAATAGACTCATGGGTTGTATTGTAAAAGTGTGCTAGAGAGTAAGAGAGCAAAATAAGCTCTTTTAGAGAGAAGAGAGAAATGGTGTGTTCCTCCTAGTGCCACAATACCAAGTGTGGGTGCTAGTTTGGAGAATCAGAAGGGTTCTTCATATATGTATGATCTTGGTTAGTAGGTGTGTAGGACCACATTTGGAGATCTACAATGGTGAGTAAGGTCTAGTGATTTGCAGGTGGCAGTAGAGAGTAGGAGATCTATTTGGAGTACGGTTGTGTACTTGGTGTACTGGCAGCGTTGTTTCTAATTGGTGGAGGTGAACAACAATTCTATATTGGAGTTGATTTTTGTGACCGTGAGAGAGAGGGAAGAAGTCCTTGAGGTGTGGCAAGCCTTTGAGGTGGAAGAAGAAGTGGCATCTTCTTTATTGTATTTTTTTTGAGTGATTATTAATACAAGATTGTGTATTGTCTCTCATACCCTGTGTTGTTTCATATTTCTAGTTACTTATTCATTCTGGTTAAATTCCATGTTTAGTTGCTAATACAAGAGGTAATCATATATATTCTTATTGGTGGAGTAAGATCCTGACAGTTGGTATCAGAGCTTTTGGTTGGGTTACTAACAGGTAGTTTCAGATCTGGTTAGTGTTTGTTGATTACAGGTCACTCTCAGGGGTTTTAGATTGAGTGAGAGTATAGCAATGGTAGAAGAAAGTAAGCTACGAATGGAGAAACTAAATAGCATGAATGGTCTGATTGATGGAAAGAAAGAGCAGGGAAAAGATGATTGTTGGTCGGTAGAAGATCAATGTGTAGAAGCAAATGTTGCAGGTGTTGTTGCATAGGTTGCTCTGGATAAATTCGAATCTTTGTTTATAGATTCTTTTACCTCTTTCCATGTAGCCCGAAATAGAGCATCTTTTCATGGGTATGTCTTTGGAGACTTTGGAGAGATTTATTTAGGGGTTGGTGAGCCTTGTCAGATTATTGATGAAGGGAAGTGAAGCTGAAATTGTAGACAGATAACACACAGGTGTTGAAGAAGGTCATGCAGGTTCCAGTCTTAGAGATGAGTCTAATTTCTTCAGGAAAGTTAGGTGATCAGAGATGCATAGTAACTCTCACAGCGGATGCACTTGAATTAGATGGTGGTAAAAAAGTAGGTATCCTTTATCTATCTACTTATATTACTGATTCACCTTCTATTGCAGAGATGTGGCTTTGTAGGCTTGGTTACATATGTAAGAGGGGAATGCATGTTCTTAAGTGGAAGATAGATATCTTTGATAAACTTAAGAACTGGAAGGCCTTGGTGTTCATGGAGGAGATGACAGACAAAGATCAGCTGAGTGGACTAAATTATTCTGAGTAGGGCTATGTTAATTTGAACAAGGTTTTGATCCAAAAGGAGCTCACGTGTAAAAAGTCATCACTCACAGGCGAACACAGGTACTGGCATCGGTCAGGAGGAACTGACGTCAAACAGACAGGCACCGACGTCGTTCATGTGTAGATCAGTAGAGTCGGTGGTGTCGGGTAGAAGGAACCAACGTTGGTCATACAGAAACTGATGTCAATAGTAGGTACACTGGCATTGGTCAGGGAACCAACATCGACAGATAGGGTTAGTCACAGGGAACCGATGTCGATTAGGTGCAGATTGGAAGATGACCAAGATCGGTCACTAGAACAGATATTGGGTGGACAACAAGCTATCAACGAGTCTCAAATGCCCATATGGAGGTCAAAAAGGGTAAGTAAACCTCATAGTCATTGTTCACCTTCTTACTAGTTGCTTACTGATGGTCAAAAACTAGGAAGATGTGAAGAGGCAATGCAGGTAGAATCTAGAAACAGTGGGAGCTTGGCATGGATGAGGAGTGTAAGTCCTTGGAGAAGAACCAAATAAGAGTTTGTTGGTGGAGTTGTCAGTTGGAAGAAAGCACTGAGAGACCGATGGATTCCCAAGTTGAAGAAGAGAGTGGATGGATACGTGAGATGGAAGGCCAAGGTATATGGTCTTGAGGAAGTTGCAGGACAGTGGTACAAGGTTTGATAGGTGGATGACAAAGTAGGGCTTCAGTCAATGTCAGTGTAACCATTGTGTTTGTCTTACCAGGTGGATGATGAGCCATGACATTATCCAGTTACTGTATGTGGGTGATTTGCTAGCAGGTTCGTACATATAGGGTTTTGTTGAGCTAAAGGTAAGGTTAGTTCAGTGGCATGTCATGAGGAATTTAGAGCAGCAAAATTCTTTGGCATAAGAGACATGGAAGATCACAAGTTAATCTCTAGTGGGAGCTGATGTGAAGACGGTGTTGGTGGGGTTTAAGATGCAGGATGCAAAATCGGTGAGCACACCAAGGGCTGGACAGTTCAAGCAGAGCTTAGAACAGTGTTTGAAATCACATGAGGTCTAGTGTAGACCTGAGTTTTCCCAAGCAGTGGGAGCTGTCAAAAAGTATGGAGCCAATTCAAGGAAGGAGTACTGAATGGTAGTTCAGTGGATTCTTAGGTATCTGAGAGGGACTAGTAGTAGGTTAACATTTTATGCAGGGTCAAGGTCTTTAATACATGGAGTTATAGGTTTGGATGTGGTAGGTTACTTAGATGACAGGTGTAGCATCATAGGATGTGTGGTGGTTGGTCTTCAGGATTGAGCTTGAAGAGGGATACAAGCTAGGGAATAAATTAGATGGTGTATAGGTACAGGTATAGGTGCAGTTGTTTATCTCCAAGTGGGAGATTGTTAGGTTGTGGAGCTAAAAGCTTCACCAAGATGTAAACAAGAGGAGTTACAGAGGTTGTGGAAGTTACAGAGAGTTGCAAGGCAACTGACGTTGGTCTGATCAACCGACGTCAGCCATATAATAGTGCATAAGCAACTAACATTGGTTACAAGTTGGCCGACATCGATCATGAGGAGCTGATGTCAGCAACCTGTGTGTGAGCATGTAGTTTACATGTGGATTTTGGAGAGTCTATTTTTGGACTATCAGTTTGCATGTTAAAGGCTAATTATAGTCTTAGAGTTGCGAGTCTAATTATTGTAATTAAGATAGTCTAATTATTATAAGCATGAGATCTATATAATAGACTCATGGGCTATATTGTAAATTAGAGCTAGAGAGTAAGAGAGCAAAATAAGCTCCTTCAAAGAGAAGAGAGCAATGGTGTGTTCCTCCTAGTGCCACAGTACCAAGTGTGGGTGCTGGTTTGGAGAATTAGAAGGGTTCTTCATGTATGTATGATCTTGGTTAGCAGGTGTGCAGGACCATGTTTGGAGATCTACAATGGTGAGTAAGGTTTGGTGATTTGTAGGTGACAGTAGAGAGCAGGAGATCTACTTGGAGTACAGCTGTGTGCCTAGTGTACTGGCAGTGTGTTACTGACTAGTGGAGGTGAAGAACAACTCTATATTTGAGTTGTGTGTTGGGACTGAGAGAGAGAGGGAAGAAGTCCTTGAGGTGTGGCAAGCCTTTGAGGTGGAAGAAGAAGTGGCATCTTCTTTATTTTATTTTCTTCTAAGTGATTATTAATACAAGATTGTGTATTGTCTCTCATACCCTGTGTTGTTTCATATTTCTAGTTACTTATTCATTCAGGTTAAATTCCATGTTTAGTTGCTAATAGAAGAGATAATCATATATACTCTTATTGGTGGAGTAGGATCCTGACATATTTCACTTAAGTATTTTAGAAGCATTGGTAATTAGCTTCCATTAAATATTTCTGAGTACTATTGAGAGACAACCTGACTTTCTTCCTAGAGAGGCTGAAGAGCCTTCCTCTCATTCTTATTCTCTTTCCACCCCTATCCTCTATCTTTGCCCCCTTTCAGACCCTATTCATTGTCTTACAACCCTACACAGAGCCTAAAACTCCCAGACTCCTCTGTCAACCACAGACATAAACTTAAAACCCATCCAAAATCCCATTGCCCCTACCAACGTCAGTAGTATAACTGACGTCGGCAACATTGACCAACCGACGTTGGCAAGACTACCGACATCGGTGACTATGACAGGCTGATTGTAGAGAACAGGTACGCACACAACACTTTCTCTTTCTTAGTCTTTCATCATTTCTTCTTTATTCAACACTCTTTCTATTAACTAGTGGACTGTCATCCCTCAAGGAATTTTTTACACTTTTGGGACCGAGCATATCACTTGGCAGTCCACCATATATCTATCTAACATTTTTTCTATTTAGTCTTATTCTTATGTACAGGTGTCTTCCTCCACAGCCAAAGAGGAGCTCCTTCAACGTCTGGATACAGTGCGCAAATTCATCCTAGTATCATCTAACCCCTGACCATTTAACTTTTAGTTTCTTTCTTCTTCTGAATGTAAATAACAAAAATGAGTAGAAACATTCTGGCACGCCTGGTGGGACCCTGGAGTTTTCCTTGGGTTCATTTTTCTTCTAAAATCAAATTTTCATATAGATGCATTAGGGAAATTTTCTCTTCTTGCATCTTTCTTCTATCTCTTTACTTCGAAAAGAAACCATTAGTACAAGTTAAAAAGAACTTCTTTCTTTTTCTTCTTGTCACTTTTTCCTTGCATGTTAAAGTAGTGAAACTTCATGCTCTTAACCTTTTTCCTCACTTGTTTGCATCTGAACAAAACATTTCAATTTGGGTTAAAAATCTATTACATTTCATTCCTTCTTGAATGCATATTTAGCGCTCACACTTAGTAATTAAAAATGCATTATGAATAAAGTGTAGTGCACATATGTTACATAACCTGATCACAAGCACATCAAATCAAACATCTAAACATACCTGAGACAAGGCCCAACTAGGATTTCATCACCTAGCAGATACCTTACCCTTCCTGGCGATCCCACTTGGACTTCACTACCAAGGGGAGGACCCACTCTATTATCTGGTAGAGTATAAACTATAGGAGAAGTATATATTGGCTAAGTGACCCAGCTTGGCTCTGGGCTCGTGAAGTGAGGGGAGCAAGATCCTAGCACCAGGCCACATACAAAACCTAACATAGATTTTGAGCACCAAAACATAACCTGAAACCAACCATAGACTTCCTCTTAGGACCCATTCTAAAAGCCCAATTCCCAAACATACTCTTCTAAGGCATAAGCCACCACAACTCAAAAATTTATTCTTAGGAATTTAACATTTAGAGGTTGCTTGCCATCATCTATTTTTCTAACTGTATCTAATTATTTGAGCGAGTGAGGTCGCATTCTGAGATCCAAAAACAACTCAAAATTTTTCTTTTTTTCAAAAATATCAGTTTTCTATGTTTTTGGAAATACACAAACTCCGACATCGGTATTTCTACCGACGTCGGCAACTCATCTCACCGACATCGGTTATACCACCGACCTCGGCAACTCTTCATAACCAACATTGGTTATTTAACTGACGTCGGTCACTGTCAAAAATATTTCTTTCAAAGTAACAAGTTTAAAACATGACTTTTTGGATGTCAAACACACATTCTAAAATTTTGAGACTAGAATATACAATTTTTAGAACCTAAACAAATTTTTCCTTAAATGGTTTTAACATGTAGTCAAGTTAAAGCTCTTGTTGATCACGCAAGGCAACAACCACTTCCACCTTCACCCTCTATAACAAGTCCACTAATGGAGTATCATTCAGACACTGAACATACTCCAACCCCAAACCAGCCACCTATTATTCCCGTAGGGGATCAAGACTTTGAGATATTCCTTGACCTCAATGTCAAGGCTCTCCAACACTACCTTGTGAGAAGCCAAATGCGAGATCCCTTAGGTAACCCTATTCTTTGGATGCCAACTTCCTTAGTTGAAATGACAAATATATCAACAGCCTCTATTACTCAACCCATGGTTACTCAGGCCATTGCCTCAACTAATGACCCAACCATCGCCAACGTTCAAGAGTTGGCCTCCCCTTCCATTTCTAGACCTACCTCCATTGGGGTTTCCGTACCCCCTCAACCACAAACAATTCAAACAAGTTCAACACCTTTTCAAAACTTGCTAGTTTCTATTCCACCCACTCTTGCACCTATAAATACAAGAGTAACTACCTATCCTCTAACTAGTGTTGCCACCATCCAACCTAATTTGGTGGCACCTAGTCAATTTGTGCCCACCAACTCCATGGCACAAGTCCCTTTGACCTCAATATCAGTCCCTATGACGAATTACCAATATGTTGCACCTATACAAACGTAACCTAGCACGTCATATGCCCCTCCCAACATCTTCCAGGTACCCTACAATCTAGGGGGTGTCCCTCCTGCCAATCCATCAGCCGATCTAATCAAGATGCTGATGGATAAGATGTCCAACCTTGAGACATCTATTTCAGGTTCAAAGAATATTCTTTCATATGAACAAATCTATAATGAACCAATCCATCCTTTGGTCCCTATTTAACCATATCCTAGCCAGTGGGAACTCCTGAAATTTACTCAATTTCAGAGTAAAGAGGACCCACAACAACATTTATGAGTGTTTAGACACGCTTGCTACCTTATAGCACATGATGATGCATTATTACTTCTCACATTCCCCATGTCACTTTATGGGGCCGCCCTTAATTGGTATAGTTCTATTACTAGTCATTCTCTTTTTACCTTCACTCAACTAGCTCAACTATCCTCGACCATTTTTCCATCAACATCACTAAAAAGGTCTCTATCACAAACCTATATTCTATTAGATAATTCGACGGTGAATCAAAAGCTAATTTCCTTGCTTGTTGGAGAGGTTTAATCAACCAACTCTCCTTTTCTTTACCTCAAACTGAGCTCATTGAGCTCTTTTCACGAACATGTGCCAAGCACATCTCATCCACTTTGCGGGTTCAAACATTCTGCACATTTGACGAAGCTTTCATAATGGCTCAAAAGCTTGAACTCCATGCAGTCGAAGAAGATAAAGTCAAACTGCGTAGTAAAAATACTAATGCAAAATCAAATGACCCTTCATCCAAATCTTCTTCTTCCACTTCCAAATCCAAGGGATCGACAAATTCTATGGTACTTAGATCATCTTCTTCTACCATAACTAACCAATCCGAACCCTCTACATCATAAAGCATTACACGATAATTCCAACAACAATACGTACAATGTCAATATACTCCTATAGGAGAATCATACGCTTCTGTGTTGGATAAACTAGTAAAATAGGGAGTCCTTAATCTCCCTCAAATTTGACCACCACCCCAATTTGATCCCTCACAAGCAATCCCAGCTTAGTATAGGGAGAATGACTTCTGTAATTATCACCATGTCAAAGGTCATGACACAGACAATTGCAAAACCCTTAAGAATGTTATTTAGGACATGTTAGATAAGGGGGATCTTGTCTTGGATAACCCAAACGTGCTACCTAACCAAAACATAGACATCTTTAGACAACCATTCCCTAACCATCCCCCTACCCAAAACAACATTCAGACCATAGCCGATGACCTTCAAGAGTGCAATATACGCACGGTCGACATGGTGTCTATTCCTAACCAACCTCTCCCATAGTCTGAAGAGGTCAATCAACCTATTTGTCCACCACAAATAGAAGAGCCTTCTTCTCCTATTTGTCCATCACAGGTAGAAGATCCTTCTTCTCCTATTTGTCCACCACAGGTAGAAGAGCCTTCTTCTCCTATTTCTTCTCCATGAGTGGAAGAACCTTTTTCTCCTATTAGTCCTCCATCCACACCCCTCTCACACATAGAAGAATCTGCATTGACCTCTCTTATATTGGAGGATGCCTTGATAATACCAACGTCACTATCCCCTCCCTCATCCTTCCTATTACCTATGGAAGATCATACTTTTCCCCTTCTTTGACCACAAGTAGAAGGTATGATCATCCCTGCCTTTTATCCTCTTGAGGAGTCACATTCTCCAATTCCTTCTCCACCAAGAGAAGAACTTGTCTCTTCACCTACTTCAACTGAAGAAGATCCAGTAATGGCTCTCTCATGCCTTTGGCCTGAGATCATTGCATCTAACACATTTTCGGTCTCACAACCACCCACATCTAAAAAATTGAAGCCTCATCCAACATCTTCAAAACCATTCTCTTAATTGGCTGAGAACTTAGGATTTCTCCATTCGAGGAACTTCGAGCATGAGATATTGTGGGAGTGACTTAAAGCTCTTTATCTTACACATCTTAAGTCATCTCGTACTACTGACCCATCTGTGACAAATTATATCAAAGTCTCCAACGAAAATCAAGCTTCTACTTTTAAAACCTCAGAAGCTCAACCATCCACATCTGAACTTAAACACTCACAAGGGACCACCATATCAAAACAAGTTAAATCTCTTGGTGTTCACCCCATATCTAACCTCACTCACCCACAAGTGAAGGTAGACTTTAACCTTGCCCCCCATAGTAGTATTCCTCACACCATATTAAAAAAGGCTACTAAACCATGTCAGAGAACTCCTCCCCCACCATCACCATTGCCTTCTATTTTGGGCCCACACCCTTCTACCTTAATAGGAGTGCTTCCTACTCCAACATCTAACAAAAACAAATTGCCTCCCTGACTACCTTTACCCATAAAAAATATACTTCCTCCATAAAACTCGGCACCTCCCACCAAAAAAGTGTCATCTACATGACTAGCCACACCACCAACTAAAAAGGTGGTACGAAAAACTCCCTCAATGACTCTTATAAAACAAAAATTGTCAACATCTACTACAACAAATAGCATAGATCCACTAGCGGGTTCTTATGCTTTGTTGCTTTGTCGATTGTTACAATCCTCTAACATCACTCTCCCGCCTATTAAACCATTTCAACCTCTCAGATCAAAACCATTATGGTTCGATGACACCCAAATTTGCCTATATCATCGCACACCTAGATATGACACTGAAAATTGTTGTGCCCTTAAGGTTGTCATTCGCCAATACATGGAAAAAGACACCTTTCTTGTTGAAGATTCTTTTGACAAACCTTTGGCACCTTCCCATACCTCTCAAACCTCCTCACCTTCATCAGAATCCCATCATTAGACTATGGTCCCTTTACCTCCTTCCTCCCCTTTATTTGAGATTAACACCATTAATGTGGCCACCAGGTCACAAACATTAAAAGATAAAGGAAAAGAGAAAGTTTTTATTCTTTGGACATACCCATTTGTCAAACCTTCATAACCACCAAAACCCAAGATTTCAATCTTGGGTGCATCCCAACCTACATCTTTAGAGGTGATTCGTGACTCAATGGTGAAATAACTTCACCAAAGTCCAGTAAAGATGTCCTTATATGACCTCATTCAAAGCTCTCCAAACCATCGCCAAGTTTTAATTAAAGCTTTACAAGTGGTAGAGGTCCAACCCGAAGATCCTCAACCATTAGTTGCCTTAGTCCAATCATTACCCACCATTGCCTCCATTACCTTTAGTGATTCTGAAATTCCTACCTCTAATTTGGAAGATCAGGATGCTACCCTTTTCATCACAACCTACATTGATCAAACTCATGTTAAGTGGGTTATGAGTGATGGGGGTGCTAGTATCAATATCATTTTCACCCACACATATGACCAACTAGCCCTCCCAAAGAATTGCATGTCAAAAATTGACGCAATTCTTCATTCCTTCAATGATTCCACCACCACTACCATTGGCACCATCGTCTTACATATTTGTGTTGGCCCACAAATAGTCCCAGAACTCTTCTACATCATTGAGGGGGATTTCCAATACAACATGCTATTGGGACGACCTTGGATACGTGCCATGGCCTGTGTCCCTTCCACATTACATCATTGTGTCAAATTTGAACATGAGGGTCAAGTTCACGTCATTTCTGCTGACCCTTCCCCTTTCAAAACATGTAACACAACTTATCGACCCAATGATGTTCTCATCCCTTTGAAAACATCGACCCAAACACAACCTCCACCTGTAGAAGCCTCAACGAGTTCACAAACAATGGTTGTACCTACTCCTCATCCTCAAGTGACTACAAAAGATCCTATGGAAGATACCTTCCAATGGCTTTCACTTGGGGAGTATCGTTTGCTTACCCTAGACATGTTCCAAATTCCTTAGGAGTATGGACAACTTCATCACAACCCAAATTATGACCCTCACATCAAAATGGTCGTTTCATATGGTCCTCCTACTCTTCAAACAAATCTCATTTATGGAGGGCTAGATCAAGCTCCTACTGATGGAAATCCTCTTTCATCACCCCAATTATTCATGTCTAATTTATCTTTTCTTGGCAATCCTAGCTTCGCTCACACATATCTTTATAGGTGTGTGTGGAAAGGTTTTGGCTTCGGGCGCTACGAAAAAGGCTCCCACCAACCTGTTGAACCACCAAACGATGAGGCCATAAAGAATGCCAAGAAACGACATGGCCTGGGTTTTGAAGAAGCTACTGAAACTTCTAAAAACCCTCTCCCCAAACCTATCATAGAACAATCCCCTCTAAACTCACCTATTCCCCCATCTTCACCTATGGAGTCGGTGGTTTCCATCCCTCCTAGTTTTTTTCCTTTGCATAAATGCCATTCACTTGGAACCCCTGACCTATCAACTAGGTGGGGTATCAAGGTCTCTTCCTCTCATTTATCTAGACATGATAGACGATGACTCTTCTACCATCAACACTATCCAATGCATAGACGATGATGCCATTCTCACCTACATGGGTGTGGATGATTATTTCATTCAACAGTCCCTTCCTTCAGAAACACAGGGTATGTAAAATGAATCAACCATTGACATGAACCTCCCATCTTCTGATGTTCCTCACATTTTAAATATTGGTCAATATTTAGATGTCCAGGAACAAATTGACTATACCAAATTCCTTGCAGATCATAGCAAAGCTTTTGCTTGGTCTTATAGCGATATGTCTGGTATCGACCCTAACATTGTCATTCACATCGTCACAAACCTAGAGGCTAAGCCTATCAGGCAAAAGATTTGCAAGATGCATCCTTGCATCGCGCTCCTTATCAAAGAGGAGCTTCAACGTCTTCTTTCCATATCTTTCATCCAACCCATTGATTATCCACAATGGGTGTCAAACATCATTCTTGTCACAAAGGCAACTGGGGGAATCCGAATTTGTACCAATTATCGGGATCTCAACCTAGCTTGCCCAAAAGATGAATTTCCTTTACCTAACATCGACCAACTTGTTGATCTTACAGCCTGTCATGAGATGCTATCACTCATGGATGGGTTTTCAGGATATAATCAAATCTTGATTACACCAGAATATCAACATAAAACAACCTTTATCACCCCATGGGGGACGTTTTGCTATAGGGTCATGCCTTTTGGTTTTAAAAATGCAGGTGCCACATATCAACATGCCATGACCTATATTTTTCATGATCTCCTCCACAAAATCATGGAGGATTATGTGGATGACCTGCTTGGGAAATCCAAACTCCGCCGTGACCATTTAACTATTCTCAAAACCATATTCACTCGCCTCCTCCAATACAATGTTCGACTAAACCCCAAGAAATGTGTCTTTGGGGTTCTCTCAGGGAAGCTTTTAGGATTCATCATTTCTCTTTGTGGCATTGAGATTGATCCTGCTAAGATTCGAGCTATACTCGAGATGCCGCCACCTACCAATCTAAAGAAACTTCGTAGCCTAGAAGGGAAGCTTCAATCTATTCGTCGCTTCATCTTGCAGATTTTCAACCAATGTCAACCCTTTCATCACCTCCTCAAGAAAGATGTCTCCTTTAATTGGGATAAGTATTGCCAAGAGGCTTTTGAGGCTCTTAAATGTTATCTTCTCTCTCCACCAATCCTTATTCCACCTAAAGATGACCAACCTTTCTACCTTTACATCTCAGCAACAAATCATTCTTTAGGTGCCATGATCGCGCATTGAGATGAACAACATCGTGAGCAAGCAGTTTATTACATAAGTCAAACACTCATTTACTATGAAAATCAGTATATTCATATCGAAAAACTTTGCTTGGCATTAATCTTTGCCGCATCCAAACTCTGTCATTATCTCCTCAATCACAAAATTTACGTCATCACTCATACCAACCCTCTCAAGTACATGCATTCCAAGCCATACCAAAACCAACGTATGGCTTGTTAGCTCATGCTTCTTTCTGAGTTCGATTTGGAATTTATTCAACAAAAGTCCATAAATGGGAAAACAATCACTGACCAACTAGCGGATGCCCCTCTACCTGACAACCAACCTTTTCATTGTGAATTCCCCGATGAATCTATCGCCACACTTTCCACTGATGACATCTTCTATCAAATGACAATGTTCTTTAATGGATCTAAATGTCAACACAGTGGGGGTGCGGGGGTCATTCTCATCCCTCACAAGGGTGAGCCCATGCCTCTCTCTTTTAAACTTGACTTCGAATGCACCAATAACGTGGCTGAATATGAAGCCTTAATTTTGGGGCTTCAAGCAACCCTTTTCTTAGGCATCAAGACAATCAACATCTTTGGTGACTCACAACTAGTCATTAATCAAATTAATAGTTCATTTCTTTGTAAAAATAAAGTTTTGAAAAGGTATAAACACCATGTTGATACATTGCTAGAGTCTTTCGACCATTATCTCTTGCAAACTTTCCTCACTCTACGAATAAGTTTGTTGACACTATGGCCTCTCTCGCCTCATGCATATCATCTTCATCTTCTTCTTCAAGAATTTATGTCATGGTACATTATTTGGCATTTCCTTCATATATTTCCACTGACATCAACTTTGTTGGCAATATCAACTCTAGTCCACATGATGTTTGGTATAAACAACTTGTTGACTACTTAAATTTTTCTATCATTCCGCCTGATTTCTCTAGCAATACACGACGGGATTTTATCAAGAGTACTGCTTGATATACCATGCTAGGGGGTCTTCTCTACAAAAGAGATTTTGATAGCCTCCTTCTTTGATGTCTAACCTCCACTAAAACATCTCATGCCATTAAACAAGTTCATGATGGGATTTATGGAGGATATTTAAGTGGTAACTCAGTTGTAAAATGCATCCTTTGCCTAGGCTATTATTGGCCCACTCTTCACCAAGACTACAGTGACTACATTTGGCATTGTATCAAATGCCAACAACACGATAACTTACTTCACATCCCTAGCCATGCTTTACAAGTTGCTAAGGATTTCTGGCCCTTATCACAATGGGGCTTAGATCTAATCGGTGAGATTAACCCTCATTCATCTCTCTGACATTAGTCTATTATCACTGCAATCAAATATTTCACTAAATAGGTGGAAGTTATTCCCCTCATCTCCACTAAAGCTGATAAAATCATCGACTTTATCAAAAACAACATCATCTGTTGTTTTGGTGTACCTCACAAAATCATCACCAATAATGGCAAATCTTTCAAAAACAAAACCGTCCAAAAACTTTGCGACTCTTTTAGCATCAAACTCAGCTTCTCCTCACCTTATTACCTACAAGCCAATGGATAGACAAAGGCTTCTAACAAAATCTTAACCAAAATCTTAATGAAGGTGGTCAATGACACTGGAAGGGATTGGCACATCCACATTCCCTTCACTTTGTGGGCCTGCCGCACTAGTATCCGAACCCCTATGGGTGCTACACCTTTAACTTTAGTGTATGGAACTGAGGCCATCTTGCCTCTTGAAGTATAAATACCATCTTTATGCATCTCCTTACATGACATACTTTTTAACGATGACTTTCATCAAGATCGATTAGCCCAACTCAAGTTACTTGACGAACGTCGTCTTACCGCTCTTAATCATCTTCATATCTACCAAAATCGCATCAAATGTGCCTACAACAAATATCTGAAAGAGCGACATTTCAAAATCGGGGATCTTATCCTTAAAAAAAACTAACATGTGACCAATATGGAAAGAAGTAAACGAGGCAAGTTTGCTCCTAATTGGCTTAGACCTTATATCATAACACACAAGTATGGATCAGGGACTTATCATCTGTCTTCTTTTGAAGGCCGGCCAGAACCTGAGCCCCTTAATGGCTCACATCTTTGACCATTTTATTGTTAATCAAGTAATCATTCACTTGTTGTTTAATTTGAGCTCATCCCTTGGGCAACCCCCGTCATCTTCATTCATATTCCTTTCAACCCTTTTTCCCTACAAACATTAGTCAACCCTTTTGTAAAGCATGAATGCTTTGTCCTAATAAAAGGGAAACCCATTAAACCTCTATAGTCTAGTCAATGACTAAAATTTTATTTAAAAACACATAAAACTAGGATGCCTATTCAAAGGTCATAAAACTATAAATGTAGACTCCTCCCTCGAAGGACAGCTATATTATTGTTGTAATTAATAGACTGCTCCCTTAAAGGACAGCTATTCAAAGACATTCAACCATATAAAGTAGAATATAGACCACTCCCTCGAAGGATGGCTATACTCAAATTTTGCTCCAAACAACACTCTCTCAAAAGCTTCCGACATCGATCAGCTTCACATATGACCACAAAACAAAACAACATCCCCACATAGACTTCCCGCATTGATCAGTCTACCCAAAAAAAAAAAATTGACTGACAAAATATTAAGTCATGGACTTGCCTATAGTCGTTCTCAGGGTCACCTATAAAAGGGGAAAAGTTATCCTTGCTAAAAAGGGTTACGCTATCCTCACACCTCACATAATCAAACCTATTACCCCCACATACCCAAGAGATTTTGAGCTCACTTAACATCGAGTCATTTGAATACTTCTCTAACACAAATAATGGTCAATGACATAATGCATGAATGGGGATTTTGTTTGCAACAACCCTATCTATGCTACCATTATGGTCCTTGTCAATGAAAGAGCAAAACACCTTTCACTTCTTACATACCTTTGTCACATCCAACCAAATCATTTTCTAAACCAAACAAAACCAAAACATTTTCCAACCATTAACATAACCTCATGATTTATTTAATGCAAATATCAATTTGTGTTATATAAATTATCATAGCCCATTCACATTAGTTTCTATGGAAAAAAATACACATGGAAACTAACAACCAAACACAATTTATGTCAAGCATATATCATCACCAATACGAAAAGTGTTGAAGCATAAACAAACTCATTTTATTTTTAGCATACATCCATCACCAATATGGAAAATTGTTAGGGATGAAAAACCACATAACCTATGTTACAGAATACACCATCACATAATATGGAAAAGGATGTAACATCATCATACACTCATCATTTCAAGCATGTACCATCAGACATATGGGAAGTGCTAAACCATTAACGTGACCAAACCAATTATTGACCTCTTTGACTCTATCTTCCCTTTTGGGGAGAACTACATTGGCTTGAGGCCCTTGAAATAGGGGCTATGTAGGCAGCACTTAGTTGATACAGAGTCTTCTGGGGTTAGCTCGACCATTTGCCCATTCATCTCCCTAATGACTTCGGTCATTCATTTATTCATCTATCGGATGGACAAACCGTTTCACCTTTAACCATGACTTAACCTAGTCAAACCCAATCCATAATCGATTCTCTTCTTCCCTTTTGGGGAGAACTACATTAACCTGAGGCCCTTCAAAAAGGGGCTATGTAGGCAACACTCAATTGACACGGGGTCTTCTGAGGTTAGCTCAGCCATTCCTTCATCCGTCCATCTAATGGACCAACTATCTATACCAACCCAAAATCATGACCAAACAATCAACCTTGACACTAAATGAGTTACCTAAACTTCTCATGGGGCACATTGGAAATCACATACATCTCCCTGACCACAACACACACCACTTGAGATGACTTATATCTCAGCCTGACTCGACCAATGACCTTGAAGATCGCGACTATCTCCTCAGACCATGACCACTTTTGAGACAACTTTGCCTTGGTTGTTTTGATTGCATATATGCTACTTCAAGAATAGTTATCAAAATTGTATGCAACCCACACTACAACCCTCACACCTATTGATAGATTGTGCTCAAGTTGATCCCCAATATTTGTGATATTTTTTGTGTTTTCTAGGAGCACTTCCTGAGCCCAGGATACTTGGAACACGATGACCAATTAGAGCTATAGCTTGAATCGAATAACCCAATCAACTACGACTAAAAGCTGGGGCTCGATTACTTCCATTTTAGCACTCCTCGACCTTGCCTACAACAATTTGACCTACCTATCATGTGAAGTGGTATATGCACAATCTCAACTATTGCAACATTCACACTGCAACTTCATCATACCCATCCACTGCCTATCAAATCGGCACCCGATATCAGGTCACCTTCCCTCGACTCCCACTTTGAAGGGGAATACCTCATCCCATACTTGGGGCAACCTACACCTTATCCCATACCTGGGGCAACTTACTCCTATTTTTGTCTTGCAGTTCATCATAACAACCAACAAGACAAAAAGGGGCAAATGTAGACACCAAAATTGTGTCAACTCCCCTTGGTCCCTTACACACTTATTAATTTAAAATAAATTACTTATTTTAAATTAATGACATCACCCTAGACACCTCACCTTGGATACCTCACCCTTAGACCATTTATCACCCTATGACTAAGTCCTCCAAATCATAATTACCTAAGACCTATTCCAACACTCTCACTAACTCTCGCGCCTATAAAACCCACCTTTCGACCGTTCACCAACGGAAACTGAACTTGACAGATAGAGGAATGGGCAAAAGGCTAAAAATAGCCTTTTTTATCATTCTCTAGCCGCTGACATCGGTTAACCATCGGCTGATGCCAGTGGGATCGCCGATGTCGGTTACTTAAAACTAAATTCTAACCTTGGTTGAAGGCTCGAATGCTGATTTTTTGGCTCTTGAATCTGAATTCTCTAGCTCCCCGACTCTTTGCATATCAAAGGTAGGCTTTGGGATGAGGCATGAGGATCCTTTGATCACTCTCTAGGCTACAAAAACTCTATAGAATTCACTCCAAACATTTGGATTGGAAGGTTGTACGAAGTCTTCTACATCAGCCGCATCAGGGACAAGCGTTCTACACCTCTGGTTCTCCACTAAGTAGAGCTAAGTATTCTTCTATTTCACTTCAGTATTTTAGAAGCATTGGTAATTATCTTCCATTGAATATTTCTGAGTACTATTGAGAGACAACCTGACTTTCTTCTCAGAGAGGCTGAAAAGACTTCCTCTCATTCTTATTCTCTTTCCACCCCTGTCCTCTATCTTTGCCCCCTTTCAGACCTTATTCACTATCTTGCAACCTTACACAGAGCCTAAAACTCCCAAACTCATCTGTCAACCATAGACATAAACTTAAAACCCATCCAAAAGCCCATCGCCCCTACCGATGTCGGCAGTATAACCGATGTCAGCAACATTGACCAATTGACGCCGATAGGACTACCGACGTCGGTGACTATGACAGGCTGATTGCAGAGAATAGGTACACACACAACACTTTCTCTTTCTCAGTCTTTCATCATTTCTTATTTATTCAACACTCTTTCTATTAACTAGTGGACTGTCATCCCTCAAGGAAGTTTTTACACTTCTGGGACTGAGCATATCGCTTGGCAGTCCACCATATATCTATCTAACATTTTTTCTATTTAGTCTTATTCTTATTTACAGGTGTCTTCCTCCACAGCCAAAGAGGAGCTCCTTCAACGTCTGGATATGGTGCACAACTTTATCTGGGTATCATCTAACCCCTGACCATTTAACTTTTAGTTTCTTTCTTCTTATGAATGTAAATAGCAAAAATGAGCAGAAACAATGTAGACACCAAAATTATGTCGACTCCCCTTGGTCCCTTACACTATTAATTTAAAATAATTTAATTGTTTTAAATTAATGACATCACCCTAGACACCTCATCTTGGATACCTCGCCCTTAGACCATTTATCACCCTATGACTAAGTCCTCCAAATCATAATTACCTAAGACCTATTCCAACTCTCTCACTAACTCTCACGCCTATAAAACTTGCCTTTCAACCGTTCACCAATGGCAACTAAACTTGGTAGATGGAAGAATGGAAAAAAGGCTAAAAATAGCCTTTTTACCCATTCTCTAGCCGTCGACATTGGTTAACCATCGACCGATGCCGGCGGGATCGCCAATGTCGATTGCTTAAAACTAAATTTTAACCTTGGCTGGAGGCCGAATGCTAATTCTCTTGGCCCGAATGCTAATTCTCTTACTCTTGGGAATCTGGACTCTCTTGCTCTCGAACTCTGAAAGATCAACGCAGAGGCTTTGGGATGAAGCATCTAGATTCTATCATCACTGTCCAGGCTACAGAGACTATAAAAATAACTCCAAATTGGATTGGAACATTACACAGCGACAACGGGAACAAGCGTTCTACACCTCTGGTTCTCCACCAAGTAGAGCTAAGTATTCTTCTACTTCACTTCAGTATTTTAGAAGGCATTGATAATTAGTTTCCATTGAATATTATTGAGTACTGTTGATAGACAACCCACTTTCTTCCCAGAGAGACTGAAAAAGCCTTCCTCTCATTCTTATTCTCTTTCCACCCCTGTCCTCTATCTTTGCCCCCTTTTAGACACTATTCACTATCTTGAAACCCTGCAAAAGGCCTTAAACTCCCAAACTCCTCTATCGACCATAGACATAAACTTAAAACCCGTCCAAAATCCCATTGCCCCTACCGACGTTGGCAGCATAACCGACGTCGGCAACATTGACCAACCGACACTGGCAAGACTACCAACGTCGGCGACTGTGATAGACTAACAACATAGAGTAGGTACGTGTTGTCTACTTTCTCTTCCTTAGTCTTTCATTATTTTTCTTTATCCAACACCCTTTTTATCAAAAAGTGGACTGTCATCCCTCAAAGAAGTTTCTACGCTTTCGAGACCGAGCATATCGCTTGGCAGTCCACCATATATCTATCTAACATTTTTTTTGTTTAGTCTTATTCTTATCTACATGTGTCTTCCTCCACAGCCAAAGAGGAGCTCCTTCAACGTCTGGATACAGTGCACAACTTCATCCAGGTATCATCTAACCCCTAACCATTATCTTTAGTTTCTTTCTTCTTCTGAATGTAAATAGCAAAAATGAGTTGAAACATTTTGGCACACCCGGTGGGATCCTGGAGTTTTCCTTGGGTTCATTTTTCTTCTAAAAGCAAATTTTCATTTAGATGCATTAGGGAAATTTTCTCTTCTTGCATATTTCTTCTATCTCTTCACTTTGAAAAGAAACCATTAGTATAAGTTAAAAAGAACTTCTTTCTTTTTCTTCTTGTCACTTTTTCCTTGCATGTTAGAGTAGTGAAACTTCATGCTCTTAACCTTTTTCCTCACTTGTTTGCATCTGAACAAAACATTTCAATTTGGGTTAAAAATCTATTGCATTTCATTCTTTCTTGAATGCATATTTAGCCCTCTCACTTAGTAATTAAAAACGCATTATGAATAAAGCGTAGTGCACATATGTTACACAACCTGATCACAAGCACATCAAATCAAACATCTAAACATACCTGAGACAAGGCCCGACTAAGATTTCATCACCTAACGGATACCTTACCCTTCATGGTGATCCCACTTGAACTTCACTACCAAAGGGAGGACCCACTCTATTATCTAGCAGAGTATAAACTATAGGCAAAGTATATATTGGCTAAGTGACCCAGCTTGGCTCTGGGCTCATGAAGTGAGGGGAGCAAGCTCCTACCACCAAGCCACGTATGAAACCTAACATAGATTTTGAGCACCAAAACATAACCCGAAACCAACCATTGACTTCCTCTTTAGGACCCGTTCTAAAATCCCAATTCCCAAACATACTCTTCTAAGGCATAAGCCACCACAACTCAAAATTTTATTATTAAGAATTTAACGTTTAGAGGTTGCTTACCATCATCTATTTTTCTGACTGTATCTGATTTTTTGAGCTAGTGAGGTCACATTCTGAGATCCAAAAACAACTTAGAATTTCTCTTTTTTTCAAAAATATCAGCTTTCTATGTTTCTAGAAATACATAGACACCGACATTGGTTTTTCCACCGACGTTGGCAACTCATCTCACCGACATCAGTTATACCACCGACCTCGAAAACTCTTCATAACTGACATCGGTTATTTAACCGACGTCAGTCACTGTCAAAAATATTTCTTTCAAAATAGTAAGTTCAAAACCTAACTTTTTGGCTATCAAACACACATTCTAGAATTCTGAGACTGGAATATACAGTTTTTAGAACCTGAACAAATTTTGCCTTGAATTGTTTTGACATGTAGTCAAGCTAAAGCTCTTGTTGATCACACAAGGCAACAACCACTTCCACCTTCACCCTCTATAACAAGTCCATTAATGGAGTATCATTTAGACACTGAGCGTACTCCAACCCCAAACCAGCCACCTATTGTTTCTATAGGGGATCAAGACGTTGAGAGATTCCTTGACCTCAACGTCAACGCTCTCCAACACTACCTCGTGAGAATCCAAATGCGAGATCCCTCAGGTAACCCTGCTCTTGGGATGCCAACTTCCTTAGTTGAAATGGAAAATATATAAACAACCTCTGTTACTCAACCCATGGTTACTCAGGCCATTGCCTCAACTAATGACCCAACCATCACCAACGTTCAAGAGTTGGCCTCCCCTTCCATTTCTAGACCTACCTCCATTGGGGTTTCTGTACCCCCTCAACCACAAACAATTCAAACAAGTTCAACACCTTTTCAAAACTTGTTAGTTTCTATCCCACCCACTCTTGCACCTATAAATACAAGAGTAACTACCTATCCTCTAACTAGTGTTGCCACCATCCAACCTACTTTGGCAGCACCTAATCAATTTGTGCCCCCCAACTCCATGGCAAAAGTCCCCTTGACCTCAATATTGGTCCCTATGACGAATTACCAATATGTTGTGCCTATACAAACACAACCTAGCACATCATATGCCCCTCCCAATGTCTTCTAGGTACCCTATAATCTAGGGGGTGCCCCTCCTGCCAATCCATCAGCCGATCTAATCAAGATGCTGATGGATAAGATGTCCAACCTTGAGATATCTATTTCAGGTTCAAAGAATGTTCTTTCATATGAATAAATCTGTAATGAACCAATCCATCCTTCGGTCCCTATTCGACCATATCCTAACCAGTGGGAACTCCTAAAATTTACTCATTTTCAGAGTAAAGAGGACCCAAAATAACATTTATGAGCATTTAGACATGCATGCTACCTTATAGCACATGATGATTTGTTATTACTTCACACATTCCCCATGTCACTTTCTGGTGCCGCCCTTGATTGGTATAGTTCTATTACCAGTCATTCTCTTTTTACCTTCACTCAACTAGCTCAACTATTCCTCGACCACTTTTCCATCAACATCACTAAAAAGGTCTCTATCATGGACCTATATTCTATTAGAATATTCGATGATCATTAGAGAGGTTTAATCAACCAACTCTCATTTTCTTTACCTCAAACTGAGCTCATTGAGCTCTTTTCACAAGCATGTGCCAAGCACATCTCATCCACTTTGTGGGTTCAAACATTTCACACATTTGACGAAGCTTTCACAATGGCTCGAAAGCTTGAACTCCGCGCAGTCGAAGAAGATAAAGTCAAACTGCGTAGTAAAAATACTAATGCAAAATCAAATGACCCTTCATCCAATTCTTCTTCTTCCAATTCCAAATCCAAGGGATCAGCAAATGTTGTGGTACTTAGATCATCTTCTTCTACCAAAACTAACCAATCCGAACCCTCTACATCACAAAGTATTACATGACATTTCCAACAATGATATGTACATCATCAATATACTCTAATAGGAGAATCATACGCTTTCATGTTGGATAAACTAGTAAAATAGGGAGTCCTCAATCTCCCTCAAATTTGACCACCACCCCAATTTGATCCCTCACGAGCCATCCCAACTTGGTATAGGGAGAATGACTTCTGTAAATATCACTGTGTCAAAGGTCATGACACAGATAATTGAAAAACCCTCAAGAATGTTATTCAGGACATGTTAGATAAGGGGGATCTTGTCTTGGATAACCCAAATGCGCTGCCTAACCAAAACATAGACATCTTTAGACAACCATTCCCTAACCATCCCCCTAGCCAAAACAACATTCAGACCATAGCCGATGACCTTCAAGAGTACAATATACGCATGATCGACATGGTGTCTATTCCTAACCAACCTCTCCCATAGTTTAAAGAGGTCAATCAACCTATTTGTCCACCACAAATAGAAGAGCCTTCTTCTCCTATTTGTCCATCATAGGTAGAAGAGTCTTCTTCTCCTATTTGTCCACCACAGGTAGAAGAGCCTTCTTCTCCTATTTCTCCTCCATGAGTGGAACAACCCTCTTCTCCTATTAGTCCTCCATTCACACCCCTCTCACACATAGAAAAATCTGCATTGACCTCTCTTACATTGGAGGATGCCTTGACAATACCAACGTCACTAGCCCCACCCTCATCCTTCCTATTACCTATGGAAGATCATACTTTTCCCATTCTTCGACCACAAGTATAAGGTATGATCATCCCTACCCTTTATCCTCTTGAGGAGTCACATTCTCCAATTCCTTCTCCACCAAGAGAAGAACTTGTCTCTTCACCTACTTCGATCGAAGACGATCATTAATGGCTCTCTCACACCTTTGGCCTGAGATCGTTGCATCTAACACATTTCCAGTCTCACAACCACCCACATCTTCTAAAAAATTGAAGCCTCATCCAACATCTTCAAAACCATTCTCTCGATTGGCTGAGAACTTAGGATTTCTCCATTCAAGGAACTTCAAGCATGAGGCATTGTGGGAGCGACTTAAAGCTCCTTATCTTACACATCCTACTTCATCTCGTACTAGCGACCCATCTGTGACAAATTATATCAAAGCCTCTAACAAAAATTAGGTTTCTACTTCTAAAACCTCAAAAGCTCAACCATCCACATCTAAACTTAAACACTCACAAGGGACCACCATACCGAAACAAGTTAAATCTCTTGGTGTTCACCCCGTATCTAACCTCACTCACCCACAAGTGAAGGTAGACTTTAACCTCGCCCCCCATAGTAGTAGTCCTCACACCATATTAAATAAGGCTACTAAACCACATTGGAGAACTCCTCCCCCACCATCACCATTGCCTTCTATTTTGGGCCCACGCCCTTTTACCTTAATTGGAGTGCTTCCTACTCCAACATCTAACAAAAATAAATTACCTCCCTTGCTACCTTTACCCATCAAAAATATACTTCCTTCGAAAAACTTAGCACCTCCCACCAAAAAAGTGTCATCTACATGAGTAGCCACACCACCAACTAAAAAGGTGGTACGAAAAACTCCCTCAACGACTCTTATAAAATAAAAGTTGTCAACATCTACTACAACAACAAGCGTAGATCCACTAGCGGGTTCCTATGCTTTATTGCTTTGTCAATTGTTACAATCCTCTAGCATCACTCTCCCACCTATTAAACCATTTCAACCTCTCGAATCAAAACCATTATGGTTCAATGACACCCAAATTTGTCTATATCATCGCACACCTGGACATGACACTAAAAATTATTGTGCCCTTAAGGTTGTCATTCGCCAATACATGGAAAAAGACACCCTTCTTGTTGAAGATTCTTTTGACAAACCTTTGGCACCTTCCCATACCTCTCAAACCTCCTCACCTTCATCAGAATCCCATCATCAAAGTATGGTCCCTTTACCTCCTTCCTCCCCTTTATTTGAGATTAACACCATTAATGTGGCCACCAGGTCATAAACATTAAAAGATAAAGGAAAAGAAAAAGTTTCTATTCCTTGGACATACCCATTTGTCAAACCTTCACAACCACCAAAACCCAAGATTTCAATCTTGGGTGCATCCCAACCTACATCTTCAGAGGTGATTCATGACTCAATGGTGAAACAACTTCACCAAACTCCAGTAAAGGTGTCCTTATATGACCTCATTCAAAGCTCTCCAAACCATCGCCAAGCTTTAATTAAAGCTTTACAAGTGGTAGAGGTCCAACCCAAAGATATTCAACCATTAGCTGCCTTAGTCCAATCATTACCCACCATTGCCTCCATTATCTTTAGTGATTCTAAAATTCCTACCTCTAATTTGGAAGATCAGGATGCTGCCCTTTTCATCACAACCTACATTGATCAAACTCATGTTAAGCCGGCTATGATTGATGGGGTTGCTAGCATCAATATCATTTCCACCCATGCATATGACCAACTAGCCCTCCCAAAGAATTGCATGTCAAAAATTGATGCAATTCTTCATTCCTTCAATGATTCCATCACCACTACCATTGGCACCATTGTCTTACATATTCATGTTGGCCCACAAACAGTCCCAGAACTCTTCTACATCATTGAGGGGGAGTTCCAATATAACATGCTGTTGGGATGACCTTGGATACGTGCCATGGTCTGTGTCCCTTCCACATTACATCATTGTGTCAAATTTGAATATGAGGGTCAAGTTCACGTCATTCCTACTGACCCTTCCCCTTTCAAAACATGTAACACAACTTATCGACCCAATGATGTCCTCATCCCTTTGAAAACATCAACCCAAACACAACCTGCACCTGCAAAAGCCTCAACGAGTTCACAAACAATGGTTCTACCTACTCCTCCTCCTCAAGTGACTACAAAAGATTCTATGGAAGATGCCTTCCAACGGCTTGCACTTGGGGAGTATCATTTGCTTACCCTGAACATGTTCCAAACTCCTCAAGAGTATGGACAACTTCATCACAACCCAAATTATGATCCTCACATAGAAATGGTCATTCTATATGGTCCTTCTACTCTTCAAACAAATCTCATTTGTGGAGGGCTAGATCGAGCTCCTACTGATGGAAATCCTCTTTCATCACCTTAATTATTCACGTCTGATTTCTCTTTTCTTGGCAATCCTAGCTTCACTCACACCTATCTTTATAGGTGTGCATGGAAAGGTTTTGGCTTGAGGTGCTACGAACAAGGCTCCCACCAACCCGTTGAACCACCAAATGATGAGGTGATAAAGAATGCCAAGAAATGACATGGCCTAGGTTTTGAAGAATCTACTGAAACTTCTAAAAACTCTCTCCCTGAACCTATCATAGAACAATCCCCTCCAAACTCGTCTATTCCCCCATCTTCACCTATGGAGTCAGTGGTTTCCATCCCTCCTAGTTTTTTTTGCATAAACGCCATTCACTTGGAACCCCTGACCTATCAACTAGGTGGGGTATCAAGGTCTCTTCCTCTCATTTGTCTAGACATGATAGACGATGACTCTTCTACCATCAACACTGTCCAATGCATAAACGATGATGCCATTCTCACCTATATGGGTGCAGATGATTCTTTCATTCAACAGTCCCTTCCTTTGGAAACACATGTTATGTTAAATGAATCAACCATTGACATTAACCTCCCATCTTTCGATGTTCCTCACATTTTAAAGATTAGTCAATCTTTAGATGTCTAGGAATAAATTGACTATACCAAATTCCTTGTAGATCATAGCAAAGCTTTTGCTTGGTCTTATAGAGATATGCTTTGTATCGACCCTAACATTGTCATTTATAACATCATCACAAACCTAGAGGCTAAGCCTATCAGGGAAAAGATTTGCAAGATGCATCCTCACGTCGTGCTCCTTGTCAAAGAGGAGCTTCAAGGTCTTCTTTCTATATCTTTCATCTAACCCATTGATTATCTGAAATGGGTGTTAAATATCATTCCTATCACAAAGGCAACTAGGGGAATCCAAATTTGTACTGATTATCAAAATCTCAACCTAGCTTGCCCAAAAGATGACTTTCCTTTACCTAACATTGACCAACTTTTGATCTTACAGTCGGTCATGAGATGCTATCACTCATGGACAGGTTTTTAGGATATAATCAAATCTTGATTGCACCAGAAGATCAACATAAAACAACCTTTATCACCCCATGGGGGATGTTTTGCTATAGGGTCATGCATTTTGGTCTTAAAAATGTAGGTGCCACATATCAACGCGCCATGACCTATATTTTTCATGATCTCCTCCACAAAATCATGGAGGATTATGTGGATGACCTGCTTGGGAAATCCAAACTCCACCGTGATCATTTAACTATTCTCAAAATCATATTCACTCGCCTCTTCTAATACAATGTTTAACTAAACCCCAAGAAATGTGTCTTTGGGGTTCTCTCAGGGAAGCTTTTAGGATTCATCGTTTCTCTTCATGGCATTGAGATTGATCCCACTAAGATTCGGGCTATACTCGAGATGCCACCACCTACCAATCTAAAGCAACTTCATAGCCTACAAGGGAAGCTTCAATCTATTCATCGCTTCATCTCGTAGCTTTCTGATCGATGTTAACCCTTTCATCACCTCCTCAAGAAAGACGTCTCCTTTAATTGGGATAAGGATTTCCAAGAGGCTTTTGAGGCTCTTAAATTTTATCTTGTCTCTCCACTAGTCCTTATTCCACCTAAAGATGACCAACCTTTCTACCTTTACATCTCAGTAACAAATCATTCTTTAGGTGCCATGATCGCGCATTGAGATGAACAACATCATGAGCAAGCGGTTTGTTACATAAGCCAAACACTCATTGACTATGAAAATCAATATACTCAAACCAAAAAACTTTGCTTGGCATTAGTCTTTGCCGCATCCAAACTCCGTCATTATCTCCTCAATCACAAAATTTACGTCATCACTCATACCGACCCTCTCAAGTACATGCATTCCAAGCCATACCAAAACCAACATATGGCTCGTTGGCTCATGCTTCTTGCTAAGTTTGATTTGTAATTCATTCAACAAAAGTCCATAAAAGGGCAAACAATCACTGACCAACTAGCGGATGCCCCTCTACCTGACAACCAACCCTCTCATTATGAATTCTCTGATGAATCTATCGCCACACTTTCCACTAATGACATATTCTATCAAATTACAATGTTCTTTGACGAATCTAAATGTCAACATGGTGGGGGTGCGGGGGTCATTCTCATCCCTCATGAGGGTGAGCCCATGCCTCTCTCTTTTAAACTTGACTTCGAATACACCAATAACATGGCTGAATATGAAGCCTTAATTTTAGGGCTTCAAACTACCCTTTTCTTAGGCATCAAGATAATCAACATCTTTGGTGACTCACAACTAGTTATTAATCAAATTAACGGTTCATTTCTTTGTAAAAATAAAGTTTTGTAAAGGTATAAACACCATGTTGACACATTGCTAGAGTCTTTCAACCATTATCTCTTGCAAACTATTTCTCGCTCTATGAATAAGTTTTCCGACACTATGGCCTCTCTCACCTCACACATAGCATCTTCCTCTTCTTCTTCAAGAATTTATGTCATGGTACATCATTTGGCATTTCCTTCATATATTTCCACTGACATCAACTTTGTCGGCAATATCGACTCTAGTCCACATGATGTTTGGTATAAACAACTTGTTGACTACTTAACTTTTTCTGTCATTCCGCTTGATCTCTCTAGCAATGCACGGTAAGATTTTATCAAGATTACTGCTCGATATACCATTCTAGGGGGTCTTCTCTACAAAAAATGTTTTGATGGCCTCATTCTTCGATGTCTAACTTCCACTGAAACATCTCATGCCATTAAACAAGTTCATGATGGGATTTGTGGAGGACATTTAAGTGGTAACTCGGTTGCAAAATATATCCTTCACCTGGGCTATTATTGGCCCACTCTTCACCAAAATTGTAGTGACTACATTTGGGATTGTATCAAATGCCAACAACATGCTAACTTACTTCACGTCCCTAGCCATGATTTACAAGTTGCTAAGGATTTTTGGCCCTCTTCACAATGGGGCTTAGATCTAATTGGTGAGATTAACCCTCATTCATCTCTCTAACATCAATCTATTAGCACTATGACCGAATATTTCACTAAATGGGTGGAAGCTATTCCCATCATCTCCACTAAAGCTAACAAAATTGTTGACTTCATCAACAATAACATCATCTGTCATTTCGGTGTACCTCACAAAATCATCACCGAGAATGGCAAATCTTTCAAAAACAAAACCATCCAAAAACTTTGTGACACTTTTGGCATCAAACTCAACTTCTCCTCGCCTTATTACCCACAAGCCAATGGACAGGCAGAGGCTTCTAACAAAATCTTAACCAAAATCCTAATGAAGGTGGTCAATGACACTGGAAGGGATTGACACATCCACATTCCATTTGCTTTGTGGGCTTACCGCACTAGTATCTGAACCCCTACGGGTGTTACACCTTTCTCTTTAGTGTATGGAGCTGAGGTCGTCTTGCCTCTTGAAGTACAAATACCATCTCTATGCATCTCCTTGCATGACATACTTTTTAATGATGACTTTCATCAAGATCGATTAGCTCAACTCGAGTTACTTGATGAATGTCATCTTGCTGCTCTTAATCATCTTCATATCTTCCAAAATTGCATCAAACGTGCCTATAACAAAAATCTAAAAGAACGAGATTTCAAAATCGGGGATCTCATTCTTAAAGAAAACCAACACGTGACCAATATGGAAAGAAGTAAACAAGGCAAGTTTACTCCTAAATGGCTCGGACCTTATATCATAATGCACAAGTATGGATCAGGGACTTATCGTCTGTCTTCTCTTGAAGGCTGGCCAGAACTTGAGCCCCTTAATGCCTCACATCTTCGACCATTTTATTGTTAATGAAGTAATCATTCACTTGATATTTAATTTGAGCTCATCCCTTGGGCAACCCCCGTCATCTTCATTCATATTCCTTTCAACCCTTTTTCCCTACAAACATTAGTCAACCCTTTTGTAAAGCATGAATGCTTTGTCCTAATAAAAGGGAAACCCATTAAACCTCTATAGTCTAGTCCATGATTAAAATTTCAGTCAAAAACACATAAAACTAGGATGCCTATTCAAAGGTCATAAAACTATAAATATAGACTACTCCCTCAAAAGACAGTTGCATTATTGTTGTAATTAATAGACTACTCACTTGAAGGACAGTTATTCAAATACATTCAACCATACAAAGCAGAATATAGACCACTCCCTTGAAGGATGGCTATACCCAAATTTTTCTCCAAACAACACTCTCTTAGAAGCTTCCCACATCGATCAGCTTCACATATGACCACAAAACAAAACAACATCCCCACGTAGACTTTCCACATTGATCAGTCTACCAAAAAAAAAATTAAATTAATTGACTGACAAAATATTAAGTCATCGACTTGCCTATAGTCGTTCTTAGGGTCACCTATAAAAGGGGCAAAGTTATCCTTGCTAAAAAGGGTTACGCTATCCTCTCACCTCATATAGTCAAACCTATTACCCCCACATACCCAAGAGATTTTGAGCTCACTTAACATCGAGTGATTTGAATACTTCTCTAACACAAACAATGGTCAATGATGTAATGCATGAACGGGGATTTTGTTTGCAACAACCCTATCTATGCTACCATTATGGTCCTTGTCAATGAAAGAGCAAAACACCTTTCACTTCTTACATACCTTTGTCACATCCAACCAAATCATTTTCTAAACCAAACCAAACCAAAACATTTTCTAACTATTAACATAACCTCATGATTTATTTAATGCAAATATCAATTTGTGTTATATAAATTATCATAGCCCATTCACATTAGTTTCTATGGAAAATAATACACATGGAAACTAACAACCAAACACAATTTATGTCAAGCATATATCATCACCAATACAAAAAGTGTTGAAGCATAAATAAACTCATTTCATTTTTAGCATATATCCATCGCCAATATGGAAAATTGATAGAGATGAAAAACCACATAACCTATGTTACAAAATACACCATCACATAATATGGAAAAGGCTATAACATCATCATACACTCATCATTTCAAGCATGTACCATCAGACATATGAGAAGTGCTAAACCATTAACGTGACCAGACCAATTATCGACCTCTTTGACACTATCTTCCCTTTTGGGGAGAACTACATTGGCTTGAGGCCCTTGAAATAGGGGCTATGTAGGCAACACTCAGTTGACACGGAGTCTTCTGGGGTTAGCTCGGCCATTTGCCTATTCATCTCCCTAATGACGTCGGCCATTGATTTGTTCGTCTATCGGATGGATACACCATTCCACCTTTAACCATGGCTTAACCTAGTCAAACCCAATCCATAATCAACTCTCTTCTTCCCTTTTGGGGAGAACTACATTGGCCTGAGGCCTTTCAAATAGGGGCTATGTGGGCTGCTCTCAGTTGACATGGGGTCTTATGAGGTTAGCTAGGCCATTCCTTTATCCATCCATGTAATGGTCTAAATATCTATACCAACCCAAAATCATGGCCAAACAATCAGCCCTGACACTGATTGAGTTATCTAAACTTCTCATGGGGCACATTAGAGATCACATGCATCTCCCTGACCACAACACACACCACTTGAGATCTCTTATATCTCAACTCGACTCGACCAACAACCTTGGAGATCGTGACTATCTCCTCAGACCATGACCACTTTCGACACAACTTTGCCTTGGTTGTTTTGATTGCATATATGCTACTTCACGAATAGTTAACAAAATTATATGCAACCCACACTACGACCCTCACACCTATTAATGGATCATGCTCAAGTTGATCCCCAATATTTATGACATTTTTTTGTGTTTTCCAGGAGCACTTCTTGAGCCTAGGATACTTGGAACATGATGACAAATTGGAGCTATAGCTTGGATTGAATAACCCAATTAGCTATGACTAAAAGTTAGGTCTCAGTTACTTTGATTTTAGCACTCCTCAACCTTACCTATGACAATTTGACCTACCTATCATGTGAAGTGGTATACGCATAATCTCAACTATTGTGGCGTTCACAATACAACTTCATCATACCCATCCACTGCCTATCAAATCAGCACTCGATATCAGGTCACCTTCCCTCGACTCCCACCTTGAGGGGGAATACCTCATCCCATACTTGGTGCAACCTACACCTTATCCCATACCTGGGGCAACTTACTCCTATTTTTGTCTTACAGTTCGTCAGAATAACCAACAAGACAAAAAGGGGCAAATGTAGACACCAAAATTGTGTCGACTCCCCTTGGTCCCTTGCACACTTTATTAATTTAAAATAATTTACTTATTTTAAATTAATGACATCACCCTAGACACCTCACCTTGGATACCTCGCCCTTAGACCATTTATCACCCTATTACTAAGTCCTCCAAATCATAATTACCTAAGACCTATTCCAACTCTCTCACTAACTCTCACGCCTATAAAACTCACATTTCAACCATTCACCAACGGCAACTGAACTTGGTAGATGGAGGAACGGGAAAAAGGCTAAAAATAGTATTTTTACCCATTCTCTAGCCACCGACGTCGGTTAACCATCAGCCGACACCGATAAGATCACCGACATCAGTTGCTTAAAACTAAATTCTAACCTTGGCTAGAGGCTGAATGCTAATTCTCTTAGCCCAAATGCTAATTCTCTTACTCCCAAGAATCCAGATTCTCTTGCTCCCAAACTTTAAAAGATCGATGTAGAGGCTTTGGGATGAAGCATCAGGATTCTATCATCATTGTCCAGGCTACAGGGACTCTACAAAAATAACTCTAGATTAGATTGGAACATTGCACAGCCACAATAGGAACAAGCATTCTACACCTCTGGTTCTCCACCAAGCAGAGCTAAGTATTCTTCTAGTTCACTTCAGTATTTTAGAAGGCATTGATAATTATTTTCCATTGAATATTCTTGAGTATTGTTGATAGACAACCTGAATTTCTTCCCAGAGAGGCTAAAAAGCCTTCCCCTAATTCTTATTCTCTTTCCACCTCTATCCTCTATCTTTGACCCCTTTCAGACCCTATTCACTGTCTTGCAACCTTGTACAGGGCCTTAAACTCCCAGACTCCTCTATTGACCATAGACATAAACTTAAAACCTATCCAAAAGCCCATTGCCCCTACTGACGTCGGTAGTATAACTGACGTCGATAACATTGACCAACTGACACCAGTAGGACTACCGATGTCGGTGACTGTGACAGACTAACAACATAGAGTAGGTACGCATTGTCTACTTTCTCTTTCTTAGTCTTTCATTATTTTTCTTTATCCAACACCCTTTTTATCAAAAAGTGGACTGTCATCCCTCAAGGAAGTTTCTACGCTTTCGGGACCGAGCATATCGCTTGGCAGTCCACCATATATCTATCTAACATTTTTTTTATTTAGTTTTATTATTATCTATAAGTGTCCTCCTCCACAGCCAAAGAGGAGCTCCTTTAACATATAGATATGGTGCACAACTTCATTCGGGTATCATCTAACCCCTGACCATTATCTTTAGTTTCTTTCTTCTTCTAAATGTAAATAGCAAAAATGAGTAAAATGAGAGGAAAGCTTTTCAGCCTCTCTGGGAAGAAAGTTGAGTTATCTCTCAACAGTACTCAGAAATATTCAATGGAAGCTAATTACCAATGCTTCTAAAATACTGAAGTGAAATAGAAGAATACTTAGCTCTGCTTAGTGGAGAACTAGAGGTGTAGAACACTTGTCCCCGATGCGGCTGATGTAAAATACTTTGTACAACCTTCCAATCGAAATATTTAGAGTGAATTCTATAGAGTTTCTGTAGCTTGGAGAGTGATGATAGGATCATCCTGCCTCGTCCCAAAACCTGCCTTTGATATGCAAAGATTCGGGGAGTCAGAGAATTCAAATTCGGATAAAGCATGAATGCAAAAAAGATTAACTAATGTTTATGGGGGAAAAGGGTTGAAAGGAATATGAATGAGAATGTCTTTGAATAGCTGTCCTTTAAGGGAGTAGTCTACTAATTATAGCAATGATGTAGCTATCCTTTAAGGGAGCAGTCTACATTTATAATTTATGACCTTTGAATAGGCATCCCAATTTTATGTGTTTTATTTTTTACTAAACTTTTAATAGGCATAATACTAAACAGAAAAAATGTAGGAATGAGTAGAAACATTCATGGACTTGACTATAGAGGTTTGGGGGTTTGCCTTTTATTAAGACAAAGCATGAATGCAAAAAGAATTAACTAATGTTTATGGTGAGTCAAGTCCATGAATATTAGATAGATATATGGTGGACTGCCACACGATATGCTCGGTCCCAGAAGAGTAAAAATTTCCTTGAGGGATGACAGTCCACTAGTTAACAGAAAGAGTGTTGAATAAAGAAGAAATGATGAAAGACTGAGAAAGAAAAAGTGTTGTGTGCGTACCTATTCTCTGTAATCAGCCTATCATAGTCATCAACGTCGGTAGTCCTACCGACGTCAGTTGGTCAATGTTGCCGACATCGGTAAGGGCGATGGGATTTTGGACAAGTTTTAAGTTTATGTCTATGGTCGATAGAGGAGTCTAGGAGTTTTAGGCTCTGTGCAGGGTTGTAAGACAGTGAATAGGGTCTGAAAGGGGGCAAAGATAGAGGACAAGGGTGGAAAGAGAATAAGAATGAGAGGAAGGCTTTTTAGCCTCTCTGAGAAGAAAGTTGGGTTGTCTCTCAATAGTACTCAGAAATATTCAATTGAAGCTAATTATCAATGCTTCTAAAATACTAAAATGAAATAGAAGAATACTTAGCTCTGCTCAGTGGAGAACCAGAGGTGTAGAGCGCTTGTCCCCAATGCAGCTGATGTAGAAGACTTTGTACAACCTTCCAATCCAAATTTTTGGAGTGAATTCTATAGAATTTTTATAGCTTGGAGAGTGATGATAGGATCCTCCTACCTCATCCCAAAGCCTACCTTTGATATGCAAAGAGTCAAGGAGCTAGAGAATTCAGATTTGAGAGCCAGAGAATTAGCATTCAGGCTCTCAGCCAAGGTTAGAATTTAGTATTAAGTAACCGACGTCAGTGATCCCGCTAGCATCGGCTGATGGTTAACCGACGTCGGCAGCTAGAGAATGGGAATAAAGGCTATTTTTATCCTTTTGCCCATTCCTCTATCTGCCAAGTTCAGTTGCCGTTGGTGAATAGTTGAAAGGCATGTTTTATACTCATGAGAGTTAGAGAGAAAGTTGGAATAGGTCTTAGGTAATTATGATTTGGAGGACTTAGTCATAGGGTGATAAATGGTCTAAGGGTGAGGTATCCAAGGTGAGGTGTCTAGGGTGATGTCATTAATTTAAAATAAGTAATTTATTTTAAATTAATAAAGTGTGCAAGGGACCAAGGGGAGTTGACACAATTTTGGTGTCTACATTTGCCCCTTTTTGTCTTGTTGGTTATTCTGACGAACTGCAAGACAAAAATAGGAGTAAGCTACCCCAGGTATGGGATAAGGTGTAGGTTGCCCCAAGTATGGGATGAGGTATTCCCCCTCAAAGTGGGAGTCGAGGGAAGGTTCCCTGATATTGAGTGTTGATTTGATAGGCAGTGGATGGGTATGGTGAAGTTGTAGTGTGAACGCTACAATAGTTGAGATTACGCGTATACCACTTCACATGATAGGTAGGTCAAATTGTCATAGGCAAGATTAAAGAGTGCTAAAATTGAAGTAACTAGGCCCCAGCTTTTAGTCATAGCTGATTGGGTTATTTGATCCAAACTATAGCTTTAATTGGTCGTCATGTTCCAAGTATCCTGGGCTCAGGAAGTGCTCTTGGAAAACACAAAAAATGTCACAAATATTGGGGATCAACTTGAGCACGATCCATCAACAGGTGTGAGGGTTGTAGTGTGGGTTGTGTACAATTTTGCTAACTATTCGTGAAGTAGCATATATGCAATAAAAACAACCAAGGCAAAGTTGTCTCAAAAGTGGTCATGGTCTGAGGAGATAGTCGTGATCTCCAAGGTTGTTGGTCGAGTCAAGTTGAGATATAAGAGATCTCAAGTGGTGTGTGTTGTGGTTAGGGAGATGCATGTGATCTCTAATGTGCCCCATGAGAAGTTTAGGTAACTCATTCAGTGTCAGGGCTGATTGTTTGGTCATGATTTTGGGTTCATATAGATAGTTGGCCCATTAGATGGATGGATGAAGGAATGGCCGAGCTAACCTCAGAAGACCCCATGTAAACTAAGTGATACACACATAGCCCCTATTTAAAGGGCCTCAGGCCAATGTAGTTCTCCCCAAAAGGGAATAAGAGAGCTGATTATGGATTGGGTTTGACTAGGTTAAGTCATGGTTAAAGGTGAAATGGTTTGTCCATCTGGTAGACAAACAAATGAATGGCCAATGTCATTAGGGAGACGAATGAGAAAATGGCCGAGCTAACCCCAGAAGACTCCGTGTCAACTAAGTGCTGCCTACATATCTCCTATTTCAAGGGCCTCAGGCCAATGTAGTTCTCTTTAAAAGGGAAGATAGAGTCAAAGTGGTTGATAGTTGTTTTAGTCTAGTTAGAAATGATGAGTGTATGATGATGTTACAACCTTTTCCATATTATGTGATGGTGTATTCTATAACATTAGTGGTGTGGTTTTTCATCCCTAGTAATTTTCCATATTAGTGATGGCGTATGCTAAAAATGAATTGAGTATGATGTTATGGCCTTTTTCATATTGTGTGATGGTGTATTCTATAACATTGGTTATGTGGTTTTTCATCCCTAGCAATTTTCCATATTAGTGATGGTGTATGCTAAAAATGAAATGAGTATATTATGCTTCAGCAAGTTTCCATATTTGTAATGGTATATGCTTGACATAAATTGTGTTTGGTTGGTTTTTGGGTTGGGTTTGGTTGGTTAGAAAATGTTTTAGTTTAGTTGGTTAGAAAATGTTTTAGTTTGGTTGTATGTGACAAAGATGTATAAAAAGTGAAAGGCGTGTTGCTCTTTCATTGACAAGGACCATAATGATAGCATAGATAGGGTTGTTGCAAATAAAAGCCCCATTCATGCATTACATCATTGACCATTGATTAGTGTTAGAGAAGTACTCTAATCACTTGACATTAAGTGAGCTCAAAATCCATTGAGTATGTTGAGGTAATAAGCATGATTATGTGATATGTGAGGGTAGCATAACCCTTTTTAGCAGGGATAACTTTTCCCCTTTTATAGGTGACCCTGAGAATGACTATAGGTAAGTCCATGACATAATAGTTTGTCAGTCAATTTTTTTTCTAGTAGACTGATCAATATGAGAAGTCTACTTGGGATGTTGTTTTTGTTTTGTAGTGGTCATGTTGTGCTGTGTATGTAGCAAAATTTGGGTATAACCATCCTTCAAGGGAGTGGTATATATTCTGCTTTATATGTTTGGATGTCTGTGAATAGCTATCCTTCAAGGGAGTAGTCTAGTAATTACAGCAATGATGTAGTTGTCCTTCAAGGGAGCAGTCTACATTGATAGTTTATGACCTTTGAATAGGCATCCCAATTTTATGTGTTTTATTTTTGACTGAACTTTTAGTCATGGACTTGACTATAGAGGTTTGGGGGTTTCCCTTTTATTAGGACAAAACCATGAATGCAAAAAGGATTAACTAATGTTTATGGGGAAAAAGGGTTGAAAGGAATAGGAATGAGGATGACAGAGGTTGCTCAAGAGACAAGCTCAAGTTAAATATCAAGTGAATGAGCAGTTGATTAACAGTAGAATGGTCACAGATGCAAGGCATTAAGGGGCTCAGGTTCTAGCCGGCCTTCAAGAGAAGATAGACGATAAGTCCTTGATCCATACTTGTGCGTTATGATATAATGTTCGAGCCAATTAGGAGCAAACTTGCCTTGTTTACTTCTTTCCATATTGGTCATGTGTTGGTTTTATTTAAGGATGAGATCCACGATTTTGAAATCTCGCTCTTTCAAATTTTTGTTATAAGCACGTTTGATGCGATTTTGGTAGATATGAAGATGATTAAGAGCAGCAAGATGACGTTCGTCAAGTAACTCAAGTTGAGCTAATCGATTTTGATGAAAGTCATTGTTAGAAAGTATGTCATGCAAAGAGATGCATAGAGATGGTATTTTTACTTCAAGAGGCAAGACAGCCTCAGTTCCATACACTAAAGAAAAAGGTGTAGCACCCGTAGGGGTTTGGATACTAGTGCGATAGGCCCACAAAGCGAAGGGAATGTGGATGTGCCAATCCCTTCCAGTGTCGTTGACCACCTTCATTAATATTTTGGTTAAGATTTTGTTATAAGCCTCTGCTTGTCCATTGGCTTGTGGGTAATAAGGTGAGGAGAAGCTGAGTTTGATGCCAAAAGAGTCACAAAGTTTTTGGATGGTTTTGTTTTTGAAAGATTTGCCATTATCGGTGATGAGTTTGTGAGGTACACCGAAATGATAGATGATGTTGTTGTTGATGAAGTCAATGATTTTGTCAACTTTAGTGGAGATGAGGGGAACAACTTTCACCCATTTAGTGAAATATTCAATCGCAGTGATAATAGACTAATGTCAGAGAGTTGAATGAGGATTAATCTCGCCGATTAGATCTAAGCCCCATTGTTAAAAGGGCCAAAAATCCTTAGCAACTTGTAAAGCGTGGCTAGGGATGTGAAGTAAGTTAGTGTGTTGCTAGCATTTGATACAATGTCAAATGTAGTCACTGTAGTCTTGGTGAAGAGTGGGCCAATAATAGCCTAGGTGAAGGATGCATTTTTTAATCGAGTTACCACTTAAATGTCCTCCACAAATCCCATCATGAACTTGTTTAATGGCATGAGATGTTTCAGTGGAGGTTAGACATCAAAGAAGGAGGCCATTGAAACCTCTTTTGTAGAGAAGACCCCCTAGCATGGTATATCAAGCATTACTCTTGATATAAGCCCGCTGTGCATTGCTAGAGAGATCAGGCAGAATGATAGAAAAAGTTAAGTAGTCAACAAGTTGTTTATACCAAACATCATGTGGATTAGAGTCGATATTGCCGACAAAGTTGATGTCAGTAGAAATATATGAAGGCAATGCAAAATGATGTACCATGACATAAATTCTCGAAGAAGAAGATGAAGATGGTATGCATGAGGCGAGAGAGGCCATAGTGTCAGCAAACTTATTCATAGAGTGAGAAACAGTTTGCAAGAGATAATGGTTGAAAGACTAGTAATGTGTCAACACGGTGTTTATACCATTGGTAAACTTCATTTTTGCAAAGGTATGAACCCTTAATCTGATTAATGAAGATGGTATGCGTGAGGCGAGAGAGGCCATAGTGTCAGCAAACTTATTCATAGAGCAAGAAACAGTTTGCAAGAGATAATGGTTGAAAGACTCTAGTAATGTGTCAACACGGTGTTTATACCATTGCAAAACTTCATTTTTGCAAAGGTATGAACCCTTAATCTGATTAATGACCAGTTTTGAGTCGCCAAAGATGTTGATTGTCTTGATGCCTAGGAAAAGGGTAGTTTGAAGCCCCAAAATTAAGGCTTCATATTCAGCCATGTTATTGGTGCATTCGAAGTCAAGTTTGAAAGAGAGAGGCATGGGCTCACCCTCGTGAGGGATGAGAATTACCCCCGCACCCCCACCGTGTTGACATTTATATCTATCAAAGAACATTGTCATTTGATAGATGTCATAAGTGGAAAGTGTGGCGATATATTAGTCAAGAAATTCATAATGAGAGGGTTGGTTGTCAGGTAGAGGGGCATCTGCTAGTTGGACAGTGATTGTTTGCCCCTTTATGGACTTTTGTTAGATTAATTCCAAATCAAAATCAGCAAGAAGCATGAGCCAACAAGCCATACATTGGTTTTGGTATGGCTTGGAATGCATGTACTTAAGAGGGTCAGTATGGGTGATGACATAAGTTTTATGATTGAGGAGATAATGACGAAGTTTAGAGGTGGCAAAGACTAATGCCAAGCAAAGTTTTTTGGTATGAGAATATCGAGTTTCATAGTCGATGAGCATTTGTCTTATATAATAAAATGCCTGCTCATAATGTTGTTCATCTCAATGCGTGATCATGGCACCTAAAGAATGATTTGTTGCTGAGATATAAAGATAAAAAGGTTGGTCATATTTAGGTGGAATAAGGACTGGTGGAGAGAGAAGATAACATTTAAGAGCCTCAAAAGCCTCTTAGTAATCCTTATCCCAATTACAGGAGACATCTTTCTTGAGTAGGTGATGAAAGGGTTGACATCGGTCAGAAAGCTGTGAGATGAAGCGACAAATAGATTGAAGCTTCCTTTATAGGCTGCGAAGTTGCTTTAGATTGGTAGGTGGCAGCATCTCGAGTATAGCTCAAATCTTAGTGGGATCATTCTCAATGCCACGAAGAGAAATGATGAATCCTAAAAGCTTCCCTGAGAGAACCCCAAAGACACATTTCTTGGGGTTTAGTTGAATGTTGTATTGGAGGAGGCAAGTGAATATGATTTTGAGAATAGTTAAATGGTCACGGTGGAGTTTGGATTTCCCAAGCAGGTCATCCACATGATCCTCCATGATTTTTTGGAGGAGATCATGAAAAATATAGGTCATGGTGCATTGATATGTGGTGCCTACATTTTAAAGACCAAAAAGCATGACCCCATAGCAAAACATCCCCCATGGGGTGATAAAGTTTGTTTTATGTTGATCTTCTGGTGCAATCAAGATTTGATTATATCCTAAAAATCCATCCATGAGTGATAGCATCTCATGACTGATCATAAGATCAACAAGTTGGTCAATGTTAGGTAAAAGAAAGTCATCTTTTGGGCAAGCTAGGTTGAGATCCTGATAATCGGTACAAATTCAGATTCCCCCAGTCACTTTTGTGACAGGGATGATGTTTGACACCCATTGCAGATAATCAATGGGTTGGATAAATGAAACGGAGAGAAGATGTTGAAGTTCCTCTTTGACAAGGAGTGCAACATGAGGATGCATTTTGCGAAGCTTTTACCTGACAAGCTTAGCCTCTGGGTTTGTAACGATGTTATGAATGACAATGTTAGGGTCGATACTAAGCATATCACTATAAGACCAAGCAAAAGCTTTGCTATGATTTGCAAGGAATTTGGTATAGTCAATTTGTTCCTAGGCATCTAAAGATTGACCAATCTTTAAAATGTGAGGAACATCGAAAGATGGGAGGTTAATCTCAATGGTTGATTCATTTAACATAACCTGTATTTCTGAAGGAAGGGATCGTTGAATGAAGGAATCATCTGCACCCATGTAGGTGAGAATGGCATCATCATCTATGCATTGGATGGTGTTGATGGTAGAAGAGTCATCATCTATCATGTCTAGATAAATGAGAGGAAGAGACCTTGATACCCCACCTAGTTGATAGGTCAGGGGTTCCAAGCGAATGGCATTTATGGAAAAAAAAATTAGGAGGGATGGAGACCACCGACTCCATAGGTGAGGATGGGTGAATAGGCGAGGTTGGAGGAGATTGCTCTATGATAGTTTCATGGTGAGGGTTTTTAGAGGTTTTTGTAGGTTCTTCAAAACCCAAGCCATGTCATTTCTTGGCATTTTTTATTGCCTCATCATTTGGAGGCTCAACGGGCTGGTGGGAACCTTGTTCATAGCACCCAAAGCCAAAACCCTTCCATGCACACCTATAAAGATAGGTGTGAGCAAAGCTAAGGTTGCCAAAAAAAGAGAAATCAGAAGTGAATAGTTTGGGTGATGAAAGAGGATTCCCATTGGTAGGAGCTTGATCTAGCCCTCCATAAATGAGATTTGTTTGAAGAGTAGGAGGACCATATGGAATGACCATTCCGATGTGAGGGTCATAATTTGGGTTGTGATTAAGTTGTCCATACTCCTGTAGAGTTTGGAACATGTCCAGGGTAAGCGAACGATACTCCCCAAGTGAAAGCTACTAGAAGGTATCTTCCATGGGATCTTTTGTAGTCACTTGAGGGGGAGGAGTAGGTGCAACCGTCATTTGCAAACTTGTTGATGCTTCCACGGATGGAGGTAGTGTTTGGGTCAATGTTTTCAAAGGTATGAGAACATCATTGGGTCGATAAGTTGTGTTACATGTTTTGAAAGGGGAAGGGTCAGTAGGAATGATGTGAACTTGACCCTCATGTTTAAATTTGACACAATGATGTAGTGTCAAAGGGACACAGGTCATGGCACGAATCCAAGGTCATCCCAACAACATGTTGTATTGAAACTCCCCCTCAATGATGTAGAAGAGTTCTAGGACTATTCATGGGCCAACATGAATATGTAAGATGATGGTGCCAATGGTAGTGGCAGTGGAATCGTTGAAGGAATGAAGAATTGCGTTAGTTTTTTACATGCAATTCTTTGGGAGGGCTAGTTGGTCATAAGCATGGGTGGAAATGATATTGATGCTAGCGCCCCCATCAATCATAACCTGCTTAACGCGAGTTTGATCAATGTAAGCTGTGATAAAAAGGGTAGCATCCTGGTCTTCCAAGTTGGAGGTAAGAATTTCAAAATTATTAAAGGTAATGGAGGTGATGGTGGGTAATAATTGAACTAAGGTAGCCAATGGTTGAGGGTAATCGGGTTGGACCTCCACCGCATGAAAAGCTTCAATTAAAGCTTGGCAATGGTTTAGAGAGCTTTGAATGAGGTCATATAAGGACATCTTTATTGGAGTTTGGTGAAGTTGTTTCACCATTGAGTTATGAATTACCTCTGAAGATGTTGGATGGGAGGTGCCCAAAATTGAAATCTTAGGTTTTGATGGTTGAGAAGGTTTGACAAATGGGTATGTCCAAGGAATAAAAACCTTCTCTTTTTCTTTATCTTTTAATGTTTGTGACCTAGTGGCCACATTAATGGTGTTAATCTCAAATAAAGGGAAGGAAGGAGGTAAAGGGACCATAGTCTGATGATGGGATTCTGATGAAGGTGAGGAGGTTTGAGAGGTATGGGAAGGTGTCGAAGGTTTGTCGAAAGAATCTTCAACAAGAAGGGTGTCTTTTTCCATGTATTGGTATATGACAACCTTAAAGGCACAATAATTTTCAGTGTCATGTCCAGGTGTGTGATGATATAGGCAAATTTGGGTGTCATCGAACCATAATGGTTTTGATCTGAGAGGTTGAAATGGTTTAATAGGTGGGAGAGTGATGCTAGAGGATTGTAACAATCAACGAAGCAAAAAAGCATAGGAACTTGCTAATGGATCTACGCTTGTTATTGTAGTAGATGTTGAGAACTTCTATTTTATAAGAGTCATCGAGGGAGTTTTTCGTACCACCTTTTTAGTTGGTGGTGTGTCTACTCATGTAGATGACACTTTTTTGGTGGGAGGTGCCAAGTTTTTTGAAGGAATTATGTTTTTGATGGGTAAAGGTAGTAATGGAGGTAATTTTTTTTTGTTAGGTGTCAGAGTAGGGATTACTCCTATTAAGGTAGAAGGGTGTGGGCCCAAAATAGAGGGCAATGGTGATGGTGGGGGAGGAGTTCTCCGACGTGGTTTAGTAGCCTTCTTTAATATGTTGTGAGGACCACTACTATGGGGGGCGAGGTTCAAATCTACCTTCATTTGTGGGTGAGTGAGGTTCAGTACGGGGTGAACACTAAGAGATTTAACTTGTTTTGGTATGGTAGTCACTTGTGAGTGTTGAGGTTCAGATGTGGTTGGTTGAGCTTCTGCGGTTTTAGAAGTAGAAGCCTGATCTTTGTTGGCAACTTTAGGATAATTTGTTGTAGATGAGTCGACAGTATGAGGTGATGTGGGATGTGTAAGATAAGGAGCTTTAAGTCACTCCCACAATGCCTCATGCTCTAAATTTCTCAAATGGAGAAATCCTAAGTTCTCAGTTAATCGAGAGAATGGTTTAGAAGATGTTGCATGAGGATTTATGATTGATCTTTTAGAAGATGTGGGTGGTTGTGAGACCAAAAATGTGTTAGATGCATCAATTTTAGTCCAAAGGCGTGAGAGAGCCATTACTGGATCATCTTCAGTTGAAGTAGGTGAAGATACAAGTTCTTCTCTTGGTGGAGAAGGAATTAGAGAATGTGGCTCCTCAAGAGGATAGAGGGTAGAAATAATCATGCCTTCTACTTGTGGTTGAAGAGCGGGAAAAGTATGATATTCCATCGGTAATAGGAAGGATGAGGGCAGAACTAGCGGCGCTGGTATCATCAAGGAGTCCTCCAATATAAGAGAGTTCAAAGTAGACTCTTCTGTGCGTACAAGGGGGGAGGATAGAGGACTAAGAGGAGAAGAAGGTTCTTCCACTCGTGGAGGAGAAATAGGAGAAGAAGGCTCTTCTACCTATGGTGGACAAATAGGAGAAGAAGGCTCTTCTACCTATGGTGGACAAATAGGAGAAAAAGGCTCTTCTACCTGTGATGGACAAATAGGAGAAGAAGGCTCTTCTACTTGTGGTGGACAAATAGGTTGACTAACCTCTTTAGACTATGGGAGAGGTTGGTTAAGAATAAAAGGAGAAACTATATCGATCGTGCATATATTAAGCTCTTGGGAGTCATCGGTCATGGTCTGGATGTTGTTTTGACTAGGGGGATGGTTAGGGAATGGTTGTCTAAATATGTCTATGTTTTGGTTAGGTGGCACATTTGGGTTATCCAAGACAAGATCCCCCTTATCTAACATATCCTGAATAATGTTATTGAGGGTTTTGCAATTGTTTGTGTCATGACCTTTGACACGATGGTAATTACAAAAGTCATTTTCCCTGTACCATGTAGGGATGGCTCACGAGGGATCAAATTGAGGTGGTGGTCAAATTTGAGGGAGGTTAAGGACTCCTTACTTTACTAGTTTATCCAACATGGAAGCATATGATTCTCTTATTAGAGTATATTGACGTTGTACGTATTGTTGTTAGAATTGTCATGTAATGCTTTGTGATGTAGAGGGTTTAGATTGGTTAGTTGTGGTAGAAGAAGATGATCTAAGTACCATAGCATTTTCTGATCCCTTGGATTTGGAATGGGAGGAAGAAGATTTGGATGAAGGGTCATTTGATTTTGCATTAGTATTTTTACTACGCAGTTTGACTTTGTTTTCTTTGACAGCACAGAGTTTAAGCTTCCTAGCCATAGTGAAAGCTTCGTCAAATGTACGGAATGTTTGGACCCACAAAGTAGATGAGATGTGTTTGGCACATGCTTGTGAAAAGAGCTCAATGAGCTCAGGTTGAGGTAAAGAAAAGGAGATTTGGTTGATTAAACTTCTCCATCAAGCAATGAAATCAGCTATTGATTCATCATTGAATTGTCTAATAGAATATAGGTCTGTGATGGAGACCTTTTTAGTGATATTGATTGAAAAGTGGTCAAGAAATAGTTGAGCTAGTTGAGTGAAGGTAAAAAGAGAATGACTGGTAATAGAACTATACCAATCAAGGGTGGTACCAAAAAGTGACATGGGGAATGTGCGAAGTAACAATGCATCATCATGTGCTATAAGGTAACAAGCATGTCTAAATGCTCGTAGATGTTGTTGTGGGTCCTCTTTACTCTGAAAATGAGTAAATTTTGGGAGTTCCCATTGGCTAGGATATGGTTGAATAGGGACCAAAGGATGGATAGGTTCATTACAGATTTGTTCATATAAAAAAACATTCTTTGAACCCAAAATAGATGTCTCAAGATTGGACATCTTATCCATCAACATCTTGATGAGATCGGCTGATGGATTGGCAGGAGGGGCACCCCCTAGATTGTAGAGTACCTAGAAGATGTTGGGAGGGGCATATGACGTGCTAGGTTACGTTTGTATAGATGCAACATATTGATAGTTTGTTATGGAGACTGATGTTGAGGTCAAGGGGACTTGTGCCATGGAGTTAGGGGGCACAAATTGACTATGTGCCGCCAAAGTAGGTTGGATGGTGGCAACACTAGTTAGAGGGTAGGTAGTTACCCTTGTATTTATGGGTGCAAGAGTGGGTGGGATAGAAACTAGCAAGTTTTGAAAAGGTGTTGAACTTGTTTGAATTGTTTGTGGTTGAGGGGGTACAGAAACCCCAATGGAGGTAAGTCTAGAAATGGAAGGGGAGGCCAAATCTTGAACGTTGGTGATGGTTGGGTCATTAGTTGAGGTAATGGCTTGAGTAACCATGGGTTGAGTAACAGAGGCTGTTGATATATTTGTCATTTCAACTAAGGAAGTTGGCATCCTAAGAATAGGGTTACCTGAGGGATTTCACATTTGGCTTCTCACAAGGTAGTGTTGGAGAGGCTTGACATTGAGGTCAAGGAATCTCTCAAAGTCTTGATCCCCTGCGGGAACAATAGGTGGTTGGTTTGGGGTTGGAATATGCTCAGTGTCTGAATGATACTCCATTAGTGGACTTGTTATGGAGGGTGAAGTTGGAAGTGGTTGTTGCCTTGCATGATCAACAAGAGCTTTAGCTTGACTACGTGTCAAAACCATTCAAGGAAAAATTTGTTCAGGTTCTAAAAACTATATATTCCAGTCTTAGAATTCTAGAATGTGTGTTTGATAGCCAAAAAGTTGGGTTTTGAACTTGCTATTTTGAAAGAAATATTTTTGACAGTGACCGATGTCGATTAAATAACTGACGTTGATTAAATAACCGATGTCGGTTATGAAGAGTTGCTGAGGTCGGTGGTATAACCGATGTCGATGAGATGAGTTACCGATGTTGGTGGAAAAACCGATGTTGGTGTCTGTGTATTTATAGAAACATAGAAAACTGAAATTTTTGAAAAAAAGAGAAATTTTGAGTTGTTTTTGGATCTCAGAATGTGACCTCACTAGCTCAAAAAAAATTAGATACAGTCAAAAAAATAGATGATGGCAAGAAACCTCTAAACATTAAATTCCTAAGAATAAATTTTTGAGTTGTGGTGGCGTATGCCTTAGAAGAGTTTGTTTGGGAATTGGGATTTTAGAATGGGTCCTAAAAGAGGTAGTCTAAGGTTGGTTTCGGGTTATGTTTTGGTGCTCAAAATCTGTGTTAGGTTTTGTACATGGCCTGGTGCTAGGGGCTTGCTCCCTTCACTTCACAAACCCACAGCCAAGTTGGGCCACTTAGCTAATATATACTTCGCCTATAGTTTATACTCTGCCAGAGAATAGAGTGGGTCCTCCCCTTGGTAGTGAAGTCCAAGTGGGATCGCCAAGAAGGGTAAGGTATTTGCTAGGTGATGAAATCCTAGTCGAGCCTTGTCTCAGGTATGTTTAGATGTTTGATTTGATGTGCTTGTGATCAGGTTGTGTAACATATGTGCACTACGCTTTATTTATAATGTGTTTTTAATTACTAAGTGTGAGGGCTAAATATGCATTCAAGAAGGAATGAAATGTAATAGATTTTTAACCCAAATTGAAATGTTTTGTTTAGATGCAAACAAGTGAGGAAAAGGTTAAGAGTATGAATTTTCACTACTCTAAGATGTAGGAAAGAAATGACAAGAAGAAAAAGAAGGATGTTCTTTTTAACTTGTGCTAATGGTTTCTTTTTGAAATAAAGAGATAGAAGAAAAGGATGCAAAAAGAGAATCTAATGCATCTATATGAAAAGTTTGCTTTTAGAAGAAATGAACCCAAGGAAAACTCCAGGGTCCCATCGGGTGCACCAGAATGTTTTTACTCATTTTTGCTATTTACATTCAGAAGAAGAAAGAAACTAAAGATAATGGTCAGGGGTTAGATGATACCCAAATGAAGTTGCGCACCATATCCAGATGTTGAAGGAGCTCCTCTTTGGCTGTGGAGGAAGACACCTATAGATAAGAATAAGACTAAACAAAAAAATGTTAGATAGATATATGGTGGAGTGCCAAGCGATATGCTCGGTCCTGGAAGTGTAGAAACTTCCTTGAGGGATGAAAGTCCACTTTTTGATAAAAAGAGTGTTGGATAAAGAAAAATAATTAAAGACTAAGAAAGAGAAAGTAGAAAATGCATACCTACTCAATGTTGTTAGTTTGTCACAGTCACCGACGTTGGTAGTCCTAATGGCATCAGTTGGTCAATGTTGCCGACATCAGTTATGTCATCGCATTGGTAGGGGCAATGGACTTTTGGACAGGTTTTAAGTTTATGTCTATGGTCAACAGAGGAGTCTAAGAGTTTAAGGCCCTGTGTAGACTTTCAAGACAGTGAATAGGGTCTGAAAGGGGGCAAAGATAGAGGATGGGGTGGAAAGAGAATAAGAATGAGAGGAAGGCTTTTCAGCCTCTCTGGGAAGAAAGTTGGGTTGTCTATCAACAGTACTTAAGAATATTCAATGGAAACTAATTATCAATGCCTTCTTAAATACTGAAGTGAACTAAAACAATACTTATCTCTGCTTGGTGGAGAACCAGAGGTGTAGAATGCTTGTTCCCATTGTGGCTATGCAATGTTCTAATCCAATCTGGAGTTATTTTTATAGAGTCTCTATAGCCTGGACAGTGATGATAGAATCTTGATGCTTCATCCCAAAGCCTCTGTGTTGATCTTTCAGAGTCTGGGAGCAAGAGAATCTAGATTCGGGCAAAGAGAATTAACATTCGGGCCAAGAGAATTAGCATTCGGCCTCCAGCCAAGGTTAGAATTTAGTTTTAATCAATTGACGTTGGTGATCCCGTTGGTGTCGATAGATGGTTAACCAATGTCGGTGCCTAGAGAATGGGTAAAAAGGCTATTTTTAGCCTTTTGCCTATTCCTCCATCTGCCAAGTTCAGTTGCCATTGGTGAATGATCGAAAGGTGGGTTTTACAGGCATGAGAGTTAGTGAGAGAGTTGGAATAGGTCTGAGGTAATTATGATTTGGAGGACTTAGTCATAGGGTGATAAATGGTCTAAGGGCAAGGTATCCAAGGTGAGGTGTCTAGGGTGATGTCATTAATTTAAAATAAGTAAATTATTTTAAATTAATAAAGTGTGCAAGGGACCAAGAGGAGTCGACATAATTTTGGTGTCTACATTTTGGCAACCACGATGGGGGTGCAAGGGTCATTCTCATCCCTCATGAGGGTGAGCCCATGCCTCTCTCTTTTAAACTTGACTTCGAATGCACCAATAACATGGCTGAATATGAAGCCTTAATTTTTGGGCTTCAAACTACCCTTTTCTTAGGCATCAAGACAATCAACATCTTTGGCGACTCACAACTAGTCGTTAATTAGATTAACGGTTCATACCTTTGCAAAAACAAAGTTTTGCAATGATATAAATATCGTGTTGACACATTACTAGAGTCTTTCGACCATTATCTCTTGCAAATTGTTCCTTGCTCTACGAATAAGTTTGCTGACACTATGGCCTCTCTCGCCTCACGCATACCATCTTCATCTTCTTCTTTGAGAATTTATGTCACGGTACATCATTTGGCATTGCCTTCATATATTTTCATTGACATCAAATTTGTTAGCAATATCGACTCTAGTCCACACGATGTTTGGTATAAACAACTTGTTGACTACTTAAATTTTTCTATCATTCTTCCTGATCTCTCTAGCAATGCACGTTGGGATTTTATCAAGAGTACTGCTTGATATACCATGCTAGGGGATCTTCTCTACAAAAGAGGTTTTGATGGCCTCCTTCTTTGATGTCTAACCTCCACTAAAACATCTCATGCCATTAAACAAGTTCATGATGGGATTTGTGGAGGACATTTAAGTGGTAACTTGGCTACAAAATGCATCCTTCACCTGGGCTATTATTGGCCCACTCTTCACCAAGACTGCAGTGACTAGGTTTGGCATTGCATCAAATTCCCACAACACACTAACTTACTTCATGTCCCTAGCCATGTTTTACAAGTTGCTAAAGATTTCTGGCCCTTTTCACAATGGGGCTTAGATCTAATCAGCAAGATTAACCCTCATTCATCTCTCTAACATCAGTCTATTATCACCACGATTGAATATTTCACTAAATGGGTGGAAGCTATTTCCCTCATCTCCACTAAAGCTGACAAAATTGTTGACTTCATCAACCATCACATCTTCTGTCATTTCGGTGTACCCCACAAAATCATCACCGATAATGGCAATTCTTTCAAAAACAAAACAATCCAAAAACTTTGCAAATCTTTTGGCATCAAACTTAGCTTCTCCTCACCTTATTACCCACAAGCCAATGGACAGGCAGAGGCTTCTAACAAAATCTTAACCAAAATCTTAATGAAGGTGGTCAACGACACTGGAAGGGATTGGCACATCCATATTCCCTTCGCTTTGTGGGCTTACTGCACTAGTATCTGAACCCCTATCGGTGCTACACCTTTCTCTTTAGTGTATGGAACTGAGTATGTCTTGCCTCTTGAAGTACAAATACCATCTCTATGCATCTCTTTGCATGCCATACTTTCTAACAATGACTTTCGTCAAGATCAATTAGCTTAACTCGAGTTACTTGATGAACGTCATCTTGCTACTCTTAATCATCTTCATATCTACCAAAATCACATCAAACATGCCTATAACAAAAATTTGAAAGAGCGAGGTTTCAAAATCAGGGATCTTGTCCTTAAAGAAAACCAACACGTGATTAATATGGAAAAAAGTAAATGAGGCAAGTTTGCTCCTAATTGGCTTGTACCTTATATCATAACGCACAAGTATGGATTAGGGACTTATCATCTGTCTTCTCTTGAAGGCCAGCCAGAACCTGAGCCCCTTAATGCCTTACATCTGTGACCATTCTACTGTTAATCAAGTAATCATTCGCTTGATATTTATCTTGAGCTCATCTCTTGAGCAACCCCTGTCATCCTCATTCCTATTCCTTTCAACCCATTTTCCCCATAAACATTAGTTAATCCTTTTTGTATTCATGCTTTGTCCTAATAACAGGGAAACCCACAAACTGCTATAGTCAAGTCCATGACTAAAAGTTCAATAAAAAACAAAACACATAAAATTGGGATGCCTATTCAAAGGTCATAAACTATAAATGTAGACTGCTCCCTTGAAGGACAGCTACATCATTGCTATAATTAATAAACTGCTCCCTTAAAGGACAGCTATTCAAAGACATTCAACCATACAAAGTAGAATATAGACCACTCCCTTGAAGGATGGCTATACCCAAATTTTGCTCCAAACAGCACTCTCTCAGAAGCTTCCTGCATTGATCAGCTTCACATATGACCACAAAAAAAAACATCCCCATGTAGACTTCCCGCATTGATCAGTCTACCAAAAAAAAAGAAAAAAAAAATTGACTGACAAAATATTTAGTCATGGACTTGCCTATAGTTGTTCTCAGGGTCACCTATAAAAGGGGCAAAGTTATCCTTGCTAAAAAGAGTTACGCTATCCTAAAACCTCACATAATCAAACCTATTACCCCCACACACCCAAGGGATTTTGAACTCACTTAACATCGAGTGATTTGAATACTTCTCTAACACAAACAATGGTCAATGACCTAATGCATGAATGGGGATTTTGTTTGCAACAACCCTATCTATGCTACCATTATGGTCCTTGTCAATGAAAGAGCAAAACACCTTTCACTTCTTACATACCTTTGTCACATCCAACCAAATCATTTTCTAAACCAAACCAAACCAAACCAAACCAAACCAAAACATTTTCCAACCATTAACATAACCTCATGATTTATTTAATGCAAATATCAATTTGTGTTATATAAATATCATAGCCCATTCACATTAGTTTCTATGGAAAACAATACACATGGAAACTAACAACCAAAGACAATTTATGTCAAGCATATATCATCACCAATACGAAAAGTGTTGAAGCATAAATAAACTCAGTTCATTTTTAGCATACATCCATCACCAATATGGAAAATTGCTAGGGATAAAAAACCACATAACCTATGTTACACAATACACCATCACATAATATGGAAAAGGTTGTAACATCATCATACACTCATCATTTCAAGCATGTACCATCAGACATATGGGAAGTGATATACCATTAACGTGACCAAACCAATTATCGACCTCTTTGACTCTATCTTCCCTTTTGGGGAGAACTACATTAGCCTGAGGCCCTTGAAATAGGGGCTATGTAGGCATCACTCAGTTGACACGGCGTCTTCTGGGGTTAGCTTGGCCATTTTCCCATTCGTCTCCCTAATGACGTCGACCATTCATTTGTTCGTCTATCAGATGGACAAACCATTTCACATTTAACCATGACTTAACCTTGTCAAACCCAAACCAATTATCAACCTCTTTGACTCTTCTTCCCTTTTGGGGAGAACTACATTGGCCTGAGGCCCTTCAACTAGGGGCTATGTAGGCAGCACTCAGTTGACACAAGGTCTTCTGAGGTTAGCTCGGCCATTCCTTCATTCATCCATCTAATGTGTTAGCTATCTATACCAACCCAAAATCATGACCAAACAATCAGCCCTGACACTGAATGAGTTACCTAAACTTCTCATGGGGCACATTAGAGATCACATGCATCTCCCTGACCACAACACACACCACTTGAGATCTCTTATATCTCAACCCGACTCAACCAAAAACCTTGGAGATTGCGACTATCTCCTCAGACCATGACCACTTTTGAGATAACTTTGCCTTGGTTGTTTTGATTGCATATATGCTACTTCACGAATAGTTAGCAAAATTGTATACAACCCACACTACAACCCTCACACCTATTGATGGATCGCGCTCAAGTTGATCCCCAATATTTGTGATATTTTTCGTGTTTTCTAGGAGCACTTCCTGAGCCCAGGATACCTAAAACACGATAACCAATTGGAGCTACTACTTGGATCAAATAACCCAATCAGCTATGACTAAAATCTGGGGCCCAATTACTTCAATACTAGCACTCCTTGACCTTGCCTATGATAATTTGACCTACCTATCATGTGAAGTGGTATATGCACAATCTCAACTATTACAACGTTCACACTCTAACTTCACCATACCCATCCACTGCCTATCAAATCGACACCTAATATCAGGTCCCCTTCCCTCGACTCCTACTTTGAGGGGAAATACCTCATCCCATACTTGGGGCAACCTACACCTTATCCCATACCTGGCACAACTTACTCCTATTTTTCTCTTGCAGTTTATTAGAACAACCAACAAGACAAAAAGGGGCAAATGTAGACACCAAAATTGTGTCGACTCCCCTTGATCCCTTGCACACTTTATTAATTTAAAATAATTTACTTATTTTAAATTAATGACATCACCCTAGACACCTCACCTTGGATACCTCACCCTTAGACCATTTATCACTCTATGACTAAGTCCTCCAAATCATAATTACCTAAGACCTATTCCAACTCTCTCACTAACTCTCATGTCTATAAAACCCACCTTTTGATCGTTCACCAATGGCAACTGAACTTGGTAGATGGAGGAACAGGCAAAAGGCTAAAAATATATTTTTTACCCATTCTCTAGCCACTGACGTTGGTTAACCGTCGGCCTACGCCAGTGGGATCATCGACGTCGGTTGCTTAAAACTAAATTCTAACTTTGGCTGGAGGCTGAATGCTAATTCTCTTAGCCTGAATGCTAATTCTCTTGGCCTGAATCCAATTCTCTTGCTCCCAAAATATGAAAGATCGACATAGAGGCTTTGGGATGAAGCATCAAGATTCTATCATCACTATCCAGGCTATAGAGACTCTGCAGAAATAACTCCAGAATGGATTGGAACATTGTACATCCACAATGGGAACAAGCATTCTACACCTCTGGTTCTCCACCAAGTAGAGCTAAGTATTCTTCTAGTTCACTTCAGTATTTTAGAAGGCATTGATAATTAGTTTCCATTGAATATTCTTGAGTACTGTTGATAGACAACCTAACTATCTTCTCAGAGAGGCTGAAAAGTCTTCCTCTCATTCTTATTCTCTTTCCACCGCTGTCCTCTATCTTTGCCCCCTTTTAGACCCTATTCACTTTCTTGTAACCCTACACAAGGTCTTAAACTCCCAGACTCCTCTGTGAAGCATAGACATAAACTTAAAACTCATCTAAAAGCCCATTGCCCCTACCGACGTCGGCAACATTGACCAATCGATGTCGGTAGGACTACCGACGTTGGTGACTGTGATAGACTAACAACATAGAGCAGGTACACATTGTCTACTGTCTCTTTCTTAGTCTTTCATTATTTTTTTTTATCCAACACTCTTTTTATCAAAAAGTGGACTGTCATCCCTCAAAGAAGTTTCTATGCTTCCGAGACTGAGCATATCGCTTGGCAGTCCAACATACATCTATCTAACATTTTTTCTGTTTAATCTTATTCTTATCTACAGGTGTCTTCCTCCACAGCCAAAGAGGATCTCCTTCAATGTCTAGATACAGTGCACAACTTCATCTGGATATCATCTAACCCCTGACCATTATCTTTAGTTTCTTTCTTCTTCTGAATGTAAATAGCAAAAACGAGTAGAAACATTCTTTGCCCGTTTCTACTCATTTTTGCTATTTATATTCAGAAGAAGAAATAAACTAAAAGTTAAATGGTCAGGGGTTAGATGATACCCAGATGAAGTTGTGCATCGTATCTAGATGTTGAATGAGCTCCTCTTTGGATGTGGAGGAAGACACCTGTAGATAAGAATAAGACTAAATAGAAAAAATGTTAGATAGATATATGGTGGACTGCCAAGTGATATGCTCGGTCCCAGAAGTGTAAAAACTTCCTTGAGGGATGATAGTCCACTAGTTAATAGAAATAGTGTTTAATAAAGAAGAAATGATGAAAGACTAAGAAAGAGAAAGTGTTGTGTGCATACCTATTCTCTGCAATCAGCATGTCACAGTCGCTGATGTCAGTAGTCCTGATGGCGTCGGTTGGTCAATGTTGCCGATGTTGTTTATACTGCCAACGTTAGTAGGGGTGATGGCCTTTTGGATGGGTTTTAAGTTTATGTCTGTGGTTGATAGAGGAGTCTAGGATTTTTAGGCTCTGTGCAGGGTTGTAAGACAGTGAATAGGGTCTGAAAGGGGGCAAAGATAAAGGAGGGGTGGAAAGAGAATAAGAATGAGAGGAAGGCTTTTCAGCCTCTCCAAGAATAAAGTTAGGTTGTCTCTCAACAGTAATCAAAAATATTCAATGGAAGCTAATTACCAATGCTTCTAAAATACTATGGTGAAATAGAAGAATACTTAGCTCTACTTAGTGGAGAACCAGAGTTGTAGAATGCTTGTCCCCGATGTGGCTGATGTAGAAGACTTCGTACAACCTTCCAATCCAAATGTTTGGAGTGAATTCTATAGAGTTTCTTTATCCTAGAGAGTGATAATAGGATCCTCCTACCTTGTCCCAGATCCTATCTTTGATATGCAAAGAGTCGAGGAGCTAGATAATTCAAATTCGGGAGCTAGAGAATTAGCATTCAGGCCCTCAACCAAGGTTAGAATTTAGTTTTAAGTAACTGATGTCGGTGATCCCGCTGGCATCGGCTGATGGTTAACTGATGTCAACAGCTAGAGAATGGGAAAAAAGGCTATTTTTAGCCTTTTGCTCATTCCTCTATCTGCCAAGTTTAGTTGCCATTGGTGAACGATCTAAAGGTAGGTTTTATAGGCATGAGAGTTAGTGAGAGAGTTGGAATAGGTCTTAGGTAATTATGATTTGGAGGACTTAGTCATAGGGTGATAAATGGTCTAAGGGTGAGGTATCCAAGGTGAGGTGTCTAAGGTGATGTAATTAAATTAAAATAAGTAATTTATTTTAAATTAATAAAGTGTGCAAGGGACCAAGGGGAGTCGACACAATTTTGGTGTCTACATTTGCCTCTTTTTATCTTGTTGGTTGTTCTGACGAACTGCAAGACAAAAATAAGAGTAATTTACCCCAGGTATGGGATAAGGTGTATGTTGCCCCAAGTATGGGATGAGGTATTCCCCCTCAAAGCGAGAGTCGAGGGAAGGTGACCTGATATCAGGCACCGATTTGATAGGCAGTGGATGGGTATGGTGAAGTTGGAGTGTGAACGCTGTAATAGTTGAGATTGTGTGTATACCACTTCACATGATAGGTAGGTCAAATTGTCACAGGCAAGGTTGAGGAGTGATACAATCAAATTAACTGGGCCCCAGCTTTTAGTCATAGCTGATTGGGTTATTTGATCCAAGTTGTAGCTCCAATTGGTCATCATATTCCAAGTATCTTAGGCTCAAGATGTGCTCCTGGAAAACACAAAAAATGTCACAAATATTTTGGGATCAACTTGAGCATGATCCATCAATAGGTGTGAAGGTCGTAGTGTGGGTTGCGTATAATTTGATAACTATTCATGAGATAGCATATATGCAATCAAAACAACCAAGGCAAAGTTGTCTCGAAAGTGGTTGTGGTTTGAGGAGATAGTCATGATCTTCAAGGTCATTGGTCGAGTCAGGCTAAGATATAAGTCATCTCAAGTGGTGTGTGTTGTGGTCAGGGAGAGGTATGCGATCTCTAATGTGCCCCATGAGAAGTTTAGGTAACTCATTCAATGTCAAGGTTGATTGTTTGGTCATGATTTTGGGTTGGTATAGATAGTTGGTCCATTAGATGGACGGATGAAGGAATGGCCGAGCTAACCTCAAAAGACCCTGTGTCAACTAAATGCTACCTACATAGCCTCTGTTTGAAGGGCCTCAGGCCAATGTAGTTCTCCCCAAAAGGGAAGAAGAGTCAAAGAGGTTGATAATTGGTTTGGTCATGTTAATGGTTTAGTACTTCCCATATGTCTGATGGTACATGCTTGGAATGATGAGTGTATGATGATGTTACAGCCTTTTTCATATTATGTGATGGTGTATTCTGTAACATAGGTTATGTGGTTTTTCATCCCTAGAAATTTTCCATATTGGTGATGGATGTATGTTAAAAATGAAATGAGTTTATTTATGCTTCAGCACTTTTTGTATTGGTGATGATATATGCTTGACATAAATTGTGTTTGGTTGTTAGTTTCCATGTGTATTGTTTTCCATAGAAACTAATGTGAATAGGCTATGATAATTTATATAACACAAATTGATATTTGCATTAAATAAATCATGAGGTTATGTGAATGGTTAGAAAATGTTTTGGTTTGGTTTGGTTTAGTTTGGAAAATGATTTGGTTGTATGTGACAAAGGTATGTAAGAAGTGAAAGGTGTTTTGCTCTTTCATTGACAGGGACCATAATGGTAGCATAGATAGGGTTGTTGCAAAAAAAATCCCCGTTCATGCATTATGTCATTGACCATTGTTTGTGTTAGAGAAGCATTCAAATCACTCGATCTTAAGTGAGCTCAAAATCCCTTGGGTATATTGGGGTAATAGGTTTGATTATGTGAGGTGTGAGGATAGCGTAACCCTTTTTAGCAAGGATAACTTTGCCCCTTTTATAGGCAACCCTGAGAATGACTATAGGCAAGTCCATGACTTAATATTTTGTCAGTCAAAATTTTTTTCTTTTTATTTTTTGTTTTTTTTGGTAAACTGATCAATGCGGGAAGTCTACATGGGGATGTTGTTTTGTTTTGTGGTCATATGTGAAGTTGATCGATGCAGGAAGCTTCTGAGAGAGTGTTGTTTGTAACAAAATTTGGGCATAGCCATCATTTGAGGGAGTGGTCTATATTATGCTTGGCATGGTTGAATGTCTTTGAATAGCTGTCCTTCAAGGGAGCAGTCTATTAATTATAGCAATAATGTAGCTGTCCTTTGAGGGAGCAGTCTACATTTATAGTTTTATGACTTTTGAATAGGCATCACAGTTTTATGTGTTTTTGACTAAAATTTTAGTCATGGACTAGACTATAAAGGTTTTATGGGTTTCCCTTTTATTAGGACAAAGCATTCATGCTTTACAAAAGGGTTGACTAATGTTTGTAGGGAAAAAGGGTTGAAAGGAATATGAATGAAGATGATGGGGGTTGCCCAAGGGATGAGCTCAAATTAAATGTCAAGTGAATGATTACTTTATTGACAATAAAATGGTTGAGGATGTGAGGCATTAAGGGGCTCAGGTTCTGGCTGGCCTTCAAGAGAAGACAGACGATAAGTCCTTGATCCATACTTGTGCGTTATGATATAAGGTCTGAGCTAATTAGGAGCAAACTTGCCTTGTTTACTTCTTTCCATATTGGTCACGTGTTGGTTTTATTTAAGGATGAGATCCTTGATTTTGAAATCTCACTCTTTCTGATTTTTGTTATAGGCACGTTTGATGCGATTTTGGTAGATATGAAGATGATTAAGAGTGGCAAGACGACGTTCGTCAAGTAACTCGATTTGAGCTAATCGATCTTGACCAAAGTGATCGTTAGAAAGTATGTCGTGCAAGGAGATGTGTAGAGATGGTATTTGTACTTCAAGAGGCAAGACAGCCTCAGTTCTATACACTAAAGAGAAAGGTGTAGCACCCGTAGGGGTTCAGATGCTAGTGCGGTAGGCCCATAAAGCGAAGGGAATGTAAATGTGTCAATCCCTTATAGTGTCGTTGACCACCTTCATTAGGATTTTGGTTAAGATTTTGTTAGAAGCCTCTGCCTATCCATTGATTTGTGGGTAATAAGGCTAGGAGAAGCTGAGTTTGATGCCAAAAGAGTCACAAAGTTTTTGGATGGTTTTGTTTTTGAAAGATTTGCCATTATTGGTGATGATTTTGTAGGGTACATCAAAACGATAGATGATGTTGTTGTTGATGAAGTCGATGATTTTTTTAGCTTTAGTGGAGATGAGGGGAACAACTTCCACCCATTTAGTGAAATATTCAGTCATAGTGATAATAGACTGATGTCAGAGAGATGAATGAGGGTTAATCTCGTCAATTAGATCTAAGCCCCATTGAGAAAAGGGCCAGAAATCCTTAGCAACTTGTAAAATGTGGCTAGGGATGTGAAGTAAGTTAGCATGTTGATGGCATTTGGTACAATGCTGAACATAGTCACTGCAGTGTTGGTGAAGAGTGGGCCAATAATATCTCAGGTGAAGGATGCATTTTGCAACTGAGTTACCACTTAAATGTCCTCCACAAATCCCATCATGAACTTGTTTAATGGCATGAGATGTTTCAGTGGAGGTTAGACATCAAAGAAGGAGGCCATCAAAACCTCTTTTGTAGAGAAGACCCCCTAGCATGGTATATCGAGCAGTACTCTTGAGAAAATCCCATCGTGCATTACTAGAGAGATAAGGCGAAATGACAGAAAAAATTAAGTAGTCAACAAGTTGTTTATACCAAACATCATGTGGACTAGAGTCGATATTGCCGACAAAGTTGATATCAGTGGAAATATATGAAGGCAATGCAAAATGATGTACCATGACATAAATTCTCGAAGAAGAAGATGAAGATGGTATGCGTGAGGTGAGAGAGGCCATAGTGTCGGCAAACTTATTCGTAGAGCGAGGAATAGTTTGCAAGAGATAATGGTCGAAAGACTCTAGCAATGTGTCAACACGGTGTTTATACCATTGCAAAACTTTGTTTTTACAAACAAATGAACCATTAATTTGATTAATGACTAGTTGTGAGTCGCCAAAGATGTTGATTGTCTTGATGCCTAAGAAAAGGGTAGTTTGAAGCCCCAAAATTAAGGCTTCATATTCAGCCATGTTATTGGTTCATTCGAAGTAAGTTTAAAAGAGAGAGGCATGGGCTCACCCTCGTGAGGGATGAGAATGACCCCTGTACCCCCACCATGTTGACATTTAGATCCATCAAAGAACATTGTCATTTGATAGAAGATGTCATCAGTGGAAAGTGTGGTGATAGATTCATCGAGGAATTCACAATGAAAAGGTTGGTTGTCAGGTAGAGGGGCATCCGCTAGTTGGTTAGTGATTGTTTGCCCCTTTATGGACTTTTTTTGATTGAATTCCAAATCAAACTCAGCAAGAAGCATGAGCCAATGAGCCATACGTTGGTTTTGGTATGGCTTGGAATGCATGTACTTGAGAGGGTCGGTATGAGTTATGACATAAATTTTGTGATTGAGGAGATAATGATGAAGTTTGGATGTGGAAAAGACTAATGCCAAGAAAAGTTTTTCGGTATGAGTATACCAAGTTTCGTAGTCAATGAGTGTTTGGCTTATGTAATAAACTGCTTGCTCACGATGTTGTTTATCTCGATGCACAATCATGGCACCTAAAGAATGATTTGTTGCTGAGATGTAAAGGTAGAAAGGTTGGTCATCTTTAGGTGGAATAAGGACTAGTAGAGAGATAAGATAACATTTAAGATCCTCAAAAGCCTCTTGGCAATCCTTATCCCAATTAAAGGAGACGTCTTTCTTGAGGAGGTGATGAAAGGGTTGACATCGGTCAAAAAGCTGCGAGATGAAGTGACAAATAGATTGAAGCTTCCCTTGTAGGCTGTGAAGTTGCTTTAGATTGTTAGGTGGTGGCATCTCGAGTATAGCTCAAATCTTAGTGGGATCAATCTCAATGCCACAAAGAGAAATAATGAATCCTAAAAGCTTCTTTGAGAGAACCCCAAAAATGCATTTCTTGGGGTTTAGTCAAACGTTGTATTGGAGGAGGCGAGTGAATATGATTTTGAGAATAGTTAAATGGTCACGGTAGAGTTTGGATTTCCCAAGCAGGGCATCCACATAATCCTCCATGATTTTGTGGAGATCATGAAAAATATAGGTCATGGCGCATTGATATGTGGCACCTACATTTTTAAGACCAAAAGGCATGACCCCATAACAAAACATCCCCCATAGGGTGATAAAGGTTGTTTTATGTTGATCTTCTGGTGCAATCAAGATTTGATTATATCCTGAAAATCCATCCATGAGTGATAACATCTCATGACCAGTCGTAAGATCAACAAGTTGGTCATTGTTAGGTTGAGATCCCGATAATCGGTACAAATTCGGATTCCCCCAGTCACTTTTGTGACAGGGATGATGTTTGACACCCATTGTGGATAATCAATTGGTTGGATAAATGAAATGGAGAGAAGACATTGAAGCTCCTCTTTGACAAGGAGTGCAATGTGAGGATGAATTTTGTGAAGCTTTTGCCTGACAAGCTTAGCCTCTGGGTTTGTAACGATGTTATGAATGACAATGTTAGGGTCGATACTAGGCATATCGCTATAAGACCAAGCAAAAGCTTTGCTATGATCTACAAAAAATTTGGTATAGTCAATTTGTTCTTGGACATCTAAAGATTGACCAATCTTTAAAATGTGAGGAACATCGAAAGATGGGAGGTTAATGTCAATGGTTGATTTATTTAACATACCCTGTGTTTCTAAAGAAAGGGATCGTTGAATGAAAGAATCATCTGTACCCATGTAGGTGAGAATGACGTCATCATCTATGCATTAGACAGTGTTGATAGTAGAAGAGTCATCGTCTATCATGTCTGGATAAATGAGAGGAAGAGACCTTGATACCCCACCTAGTTGATAGGTTAGGGGTTCTAAGCGAATGGCGTTTATGGAAAAAAAATTGACTGAAAAAATATTAAGTCATGGACTTGCCTATAGTCGTTCTCAGGGTCGCCTATAAAAGGGGCAAAGTTATCCTTGATTTATTTAATGTAAATATCAATTTGTGTTATATAAATTATGAGGTTATGTGAATGGTTATAAAATGTTTTGGTTTGGTTTGGTTTGGTTTGGAAAATGATTTGGTTGTATGTGACAAAGGTATGTAAGAAGTGAAAGGTGTTTTGCTCTTTCATTGACAGGGACCATAATGGTAGCATAGATAGGGTTGTTGCAAACAAAAGCCCCATTCATGCATTACATCATTGACCATTGTTTGTGTTAGAGAAGCATTCAAATCACTCGATGTTAAGTGAGCTCAAAATCCCTTGGGTATGTTGGGGTAATAGGTTTGATTATGTGAGGTGTGAAGATAGCATAACCCTTTTTAGTAAGGATAACTTTGCCCCTTTTATAGGCGACCCTGAGAATGACTATAGGCAAGTCCATGACTTAATATTTTGTCACTATGACCCTCACACCTATTGACGGATCGTGCTCAAGTTGATCCCCAATATTTGTGACTTTTCCCATTCTTTGACCACAAGTAGAAGGTACGATCATCCCTACCCTTTATCCTCTTGAGGAGTCACATTCTCCAATTCCTTCTCCACTAAGAGAAGAACTTGTCTCTTCACCTACTTCGACCAAAGACGATCCAATAATGGCTCTCTCACGCCTTTGGCCTGAGATCATTGCATCTAACACATTTCCAGTCTCACAACCACCCACATCTTCTAAAAATCCAAAGCCTCATCCAACATCTTCAAAACCATTCTCTCGATTGGCTGAGAACTTATGATTTCTCCATTCGAGGAACTTCATGAATGAGGCATTGTGGGAGTGACTTAAATCTCCTTATATTACACATCCTACTTCATCTCGTACTACCAACCCATTTGCGACAAATTGTATCAAAGTCTCCAATGAAAATCAGGCTTCTACTTCTAAAACCTCAGAAGCTCAACCATCCACATCTGAACCTAAACACCCACAGGCATCCACCATGCCAAAAAAGGTTAAATCTCTTGATGTTCACCTTGTATCGCACCTCACTCACCCACAAGTGAAGGTAGACTTGAACCTCACCCCCCATAGTAGTGGTCCTCACACTGTATTAAAGAAGGCTACTAAACCACATCGGAGAACTCCTCCCCCACCATCACCATTGCCCTCTATTTTGAGCCCACACCCTTCTACCTTAATAGGAGTACTCCCTACTCTGACACTTAACAAAAACAAATTACCTCCATTACTACCTTTACCCATCAAAAACATTCTTCTTTCAAAAAACTCGGCACCTCCCACCAAAAAAGTGTCATCTACACGAGTAGCCACACCACCAACTAAAAAGGTGGTATGGAAAACTCCCTCAACGACTCTTATAAAATAGAAGTTGTCAACATCTACTACTAAGACAAGCATAGATCCATTAGTGGGTTCCTATGCTTTTTTACTTCATCGATTGTTACAATCCCCTATCATCACTCTCCCGCCTATTAAACCATTTCAACCTCTCGGATCAAAACCATTATGGTTCGATGACACCCAAATTTGCCTATATCATCGCACACCTAGACATGACACTAAAAATTGTTGTGCCATTAAGGTTGTCATTAACCAATACATGGAAAAAGACACCCTTCTTGTTGAAGATTCTTTTGACAAACCTTCGACACCTTCCCATACCTCTCAAACCTCCTCACCTTCATCAGAATCCTATCATCAGACTATGGTCCCTTTACCTCCTTCCTCCCCTTTATTTGAGATTAACACCATTAATGTGGCCACCAGGTCACAAACATTAAAATATAAAGGAAAAGAGAAGGTTTTTATTCCTTGGACATACCCATTTGTCAAACCTTCTCAACCACCGAAACCTAAGATTTCAATCTTGGGCACCTCCCATCCAACATCTTCAGAGGTAATTCATAACTCAATGGTGAAACAACTTCACCAAACTCCAGTAAAGATGTCCTTATATGACCTCATTCAAAGCTCTCTAAATCATTGCCAAGATTTAATTAAAGCTTTACAAGTGGTGGAGGTCCAACCCGAAGACCCTCAACCATTGGCTGCCTTAGTTCAATCATTACCCACCATCGCCTCCTTTACCTTTAATGATTCTAAAATTCCTACCTTCAACTTGGAAGACCAGGATGCTACCCTTTTTATCACAGCTTACATTGATCAAACTCATGTTAAGTGGGTTATGATTGATGGGGGTGCTAGCATCAATATCATTTCCACCCATGCTTATGACCAACTAGCCCTCCCAAATAATTGCATGTCAAAAACTGACACAGTTCTTCATTTCTTCAATGATTACACCACCACTACCATTGGCATCATCATCTTACATATTTAGGTTGGCCCACGAACAGTCCTAAAACTCTTCTACATCATTGAGGGGGAGTTCCAATACAACATGTTGTTGGGATGACCTTGGATTCATGCCATGACCTGTGTCCCTTCGACACTACATCGTTGTGTCAAATTTGAACATGAGGGTCAAGTTCACGTCATTCCTACTGACTCTTCCCCTTTCAAAACATGTAACATAACTTATCAACCCAATGATGTTCTCATACCTTTGAAAACATCAACTCAAATGCCACCTTCATTTGCAGAAGCATCAACAAGTTCACAAACGATGGTTGCACCTACTCCTCCCCCTCAAGTGACTACAAAGGATCCCATGGAAGATACCTTCCAGTGGCTTTCACTTGGGGAGTATCATTTGCTTACCTTGGACATGTTCCAAACTCCTCAGGAGTATGGACAACTTTATCACAACCCAAATTATGACCCTCACATCAAAATTGTTGTTCCATATGGTCCTCCTACTCTTCAAACAAATCTCATTTATGGAGGGATAGATCGAGCTCCTACCGATGGGAATCCTCTTTCATGACCCAAACTATTCACTTCTGATTTCTCCTTTCTTGGAAACCCTAGCTTTGCTCACACCTATCTTTATAGGTGTGTGTGGAAGGGTTTTGGCTTTGGGCACTATGAACAAGGTTCCCACCAGCCCGTTGAGCCTCCAAATGATGAGGTAATAAAAAATGCTAAGAAATGACATGGCCTGGGTTTTGAAGAACCTACAGAAACCTCTAAAAACCCTCGCCATGAAACTAACATAGAACAATCTCCTCCAACCTTGCCTATTCACCCATCCTCACCTATGGAGTCGGTGGTCTCCATCCCTCCTAGTTTTTTGTTCCATAAACACCATTCGCTTGGAACCCCTGACCTATCAACTAGGTGGGTTATCAAGGTCTCTTCCTCTCGTTTATCCAGACATGATAGACAATGACTCTTCTACCATCAACACCATCTAATGCATAGCCATTCTCACCTACATGGGTGCGGATGATTCTTTCATTCAACGATCCCTTCCTTTAAAAATACAAGTTATGTTAAATGAATCAACCATTGACATTAACCTCCCATCTTTCGATGTTCCTCACATTTTAAAGATTGGTCAATCTTTAGATGCCCAGGAACAAATTGACTATACCAAATTCCTTGCAGATCATAGCAAAGCTTTTGCTTGGTCTTATAGCGATATGCCTGGTATCAACCCTAACATTGTCATTCATAACATTGTTACAAACCCAGAGGCTAAGCCTGTCAGGCAAAAGCTTTGCAAAATGCATCCTCACGTTGCACTCATTGTCAAAGAGGAGCTTCAATGTCTTCTCTCCATTTCATTTATCCAACCCATTAATTATCTGCAATGGGTGTCAAACATTGACCCTATCACAAAAGTGACTGCAGGAATTTCAATTTGTACCAATTATCAGGATCTCAACCTAGCTTGCCCAAAAGATGACTTTCCTTTACCTAACATCGACCAACTTATTGATCTTACGACCGGTCATGAGATGCTATCACTCATGGACAGGTTTTCAAGATATAATCAAATCTTGAGTGCACCAGAAGATCAACATAAAACAACCTTTATTACCCCATGGGGGATGTTTTGCTATAGGGTCATGCCTTTTGGTCTTAAAAATGTAGGTGCCACATATCAACATGCCATGACCTATATTTTTCATGATCTCCTCCACAAAATCATGGAGGATTATGTGGATGACCTGCTTGGGAAATCCAAACTCCGTTGTGACCATTTAACTATTCTCAAAATCCTATTCACTTGCCTCTTCCAATACAACATTTGACTAAACCCCAAGAAATGTGTCTTTAGGGTTCTCTCAGGGAATCTTTTAGGCTTCATCATTTCTATTTGTGGCATTGAGATTGATCCCGCTAAGATTCGAGCTATACTCAAGATGCTGCCACCTACCAATCTAAAGCAACTTCGCAGCCTGCAAGGGAAGCTTCAATCTATTCATCGCTTCATCTCGCAGCTTTTCGAATGATGTCAACCCTTTCATCACCTCCTCAAGAAGGATGTCTCCTTTAATTGGGATAAGGATTTCTAAGAGGCTTTTGAGGCTCTTAAGCATTATCTTGTCTCTCCACCAGTCCTTATCCCACCTAAAGATGACCAACCTTTCTATCTTTACATCTCAGCAACAAATCATTCTTTAGGTGCCATGATCGCACATCGAGATGAACATCATGAGAAAGCGATTTATTATATAAGCCAAATGCTCATTGACAATGAAAATCGGTATTTTCATACCAAAAAACTTTGCTTGGCATTAGTTCTTGCCACCTCCAAACTTCGTCATTATCTCCTCAATCATAAAACTTACATCATCACCCACACCGACCCTCTCAAGTACATGCATTCCAAGCCATACCAAAACCAACATATGGCTCATTGCTCATGCTTCTTGCTGAGCTTGATTTGGAATTCATCCAAAATAATTCCATAAAGGGGCAAATAATTCCTGACCAACTAGCAGATGCCCCTCTACCTAACAACCAACCCTCTCATTGTGAATTTCTCGATGAATCTATCGCCACACTTTCCACTAATGACAATGTTCTTTTACAGATCTAAATGTCAACACGGTGGGGGTGAGGGGGTCATTCTCATCCCTCATGAGGGTGAGCCCATGCCTCTCTCTTTTAAACTTGACTTTGAATGCAGCAATAACATGGCTGAATATGAAGCCTTAATTTTGGGGCTTCAAACTACCCTTTTCTTAGGCATCAAGACAATCAACATCTTTGACAACTCACAACTAGTCGTTAATCAAATTAACAGTTTGTACCTTTGCAAAAATGAAGTTTTGCAATGGTATAAACACCGTGTTGACACATTGCTAGAATCTTTCGACCATTATCTCTTACAAACTATTCCTCACTCTACGAATAAGTTTGCCGACATTATGGCCTCTCTCACCTCACACATACCATCTTCATCTTCTTCTTCAAGAATCTATGTTATGATACATCATTTGGCATTGCCTTCATATATCTCAACTAACATCAACTTTGTCGGCACTATCAACTCTAGTCCATAGGATGTTTGGCATAAACAACTTGTGGACTACCTAACTTATTCTATTATACCTCTTGATCTCTCTAGCAATGCACAACGGGCTTTTATCAAGAGTACTGATCGATATACCATGCTAGGGGGTCTTCTCTACAAAGGAGGTTTCGATGGCCTCCTTATTTAATGTTTAACCTCCACTGAAACATCTCATGCCATTAAACAAGTTCATGATGGGATTTGTGGAGGACACTTCAGTGGTAAATTGGTTGCAAAATGCATCCTTCACCTGGGCTATTATTGGCCCACTCTTCACCAAGACTGTAATGATTATGTTCGGCATTGTATCAAATGCCAACAACACGCTAACTTACTTCATGTCCCTAGCCATGCTCTATAAGTTGCTAAGGATTTTTGGCCCTTTTCACAATGGGGCTTAAATCTAATCGATGAGATTAACCCTCATTCATTTCTCCGACATCAGTCTATTATCACTGGGACTAAATATTTCACTAAATGGGTGGAAGCTATTCCCCTCATCTCCATTAAAGCTAACAAAATCGTCGACTTCATCAACAACAACATCATCTGTCATTTCGGTGTACCTCACAAAATCATCACCGACAATGGCAAATCTTTCAAAAATAAAACTGTTTAAAAACTTTGTGACTCTTTTGGCATCAAACTTAGATTCTCCTTGCCTTATTACCCACAAGGCAATGGACAGGCAGAGGCTTCTAACCAAATCTTATCCAAAATCCTAATGAAGGTGGTCAACAACACTGGAAGGGATTGGCACATCCACATTCCCTTCGCTTTGTGGGCCTATCGTACTAGTATCCAAACCCCTACAGATGCTACACCTTTCTCTTTAGTGTATGGAATTGAGGCCGTCTTGCCTCTTGAAGTACAAATACCATCTCTACACATCTCTTTGCATGACATACTTTCTAACGATGACTTTAGTCAAGATCGATTAGCTTAACTTGAGTTACTTGATGAACATTGTCTTGCTGCGCTTAATCATCTTCATATCTACCAAAATCGCATCAAACGTGCCTATAACAAAAATTTGAAAGAGCGAGATTTCAAAATCAGGGATCTTGTCCTTAAATAAAACCAACATGTGACCAATATGGAAAGAAGTAAATGAGGCAAGTTTGCTCCTAATTATTTTGGACCTTATATCATAACGCACAAGTATGGATCAGGGAGTTATTGTCTATCTTCTCTTGAAGGCTGGCCAGAACTTGAGCCCCTTAATGCCTTACATTTGTGACCCTTCTACCGTTAATCAAGTACTCATTCACTTGATATCTAACTTGAGCTCTTCTCTTGAGCAACCGCTGTCATCCTCATTCGCATTCCTTTCAACCCTTTTTCCCCATAAACATTAGTTAATCCTTTTTTCATTCATGCTTTTGTCCTAATAAAAGGGAAACCCCCAAACCTCTATAGTCAAGTCCATGACTAAAAGTTTAGTCAAAAACAAAACACATGAAATTGGGATGCCTATTCAAAGGTCATAAACTATAAATGTAGACTACTCCCTTGAAGGATAGCTACATCATTGCTGTAATTAATAGACTGCTCCCTTGAAGGACAGCTATTCAAAGACATTCAACCATACAAAGCAGAATATAGACCACTCCCTCGAAGGATGGCTATGACCAAATTTTACTACATACACAGCACAACATGACCATAAAACAAAGACAACATCCCAAAGTGGACTTCCCACATTGATCAGTCTACCAAAAAATAAAAATAAAATTGACTGACAAAATATTCAGTCATGGACTTGCCTATAGTCGTTCTCAGGGTCGCCTATAAAAGGGGCAAAGTTATCCTTGCTAAAAAGGGTTACGCTATCCTCACACCTCACATAATCAAACCTATTACCCCAACATACCCAAGGGATTTTGAGCTCACTTAACATCGTGTGATTTGAATGCTTCTCTAACACAAACAATGGTCAATGACATAATGCATGAATGGGGTTTTTGTTTGCAACAACCTTATCTATGCTACCATTATGGTCTCTGTCAATGAAAGAGCAAAACACCTTTCACTTCTTACATACCTTTATCACATCCAACCAAATCATTTTCCAAACCAAACAAAACCAAACCAAAACATTTTCTAACCATTCACATAACCTCATGATTTATTTAATGCAAATATCAATTTGTGTTATATAAATTATCATAGCCCATTCACATTAGTTTCTATGGAAAACAATACACATGGAAACTAAAAACCAAACACAATTTATGTCAATCATATATCATCACCAATATGAAAAGTTTTGAAGCATAAATAAACTCATTTCATTTTTAGCATACATCCATCAACAATATGGAAAATTGCTAGGGATGAAAAACCACATAACTTATGTTACAGAATACACCATCACATAATATGGAAAAGGCTGTAACATCATCATACACTCGTCATTTCCAACTAGACCAAACAACTATCAACCACTTTGACTCTTCCTCCCTTTTAGGGAGAACTACATTGGCCTAAGGCCCTTGAAATAGGAGCTATGTAGGCAGCACTCAGTTGACACAGAGTCTTCTGGGGTCAGCTTAGCCATTTGCCTATTCGTCTCCCTAATGACATTGGCCATTCGTTTGTTCATCTATCGGATGGACAAACCATTTCACCTTTAGCCATGACTTAACCTAGTCAAACCCAATCCACAATCGACTCTCTTCTTCCCTTTTGGGGAGAACTACATTGGCCTGAGGTCCTTCAAATAGGGGCTATGTAGGCAGCACTCAGTTGACATGGGGTCTTCTGAAGTTAGCTTGGCCATTTCTTTGTCCGTCCATCTAATGGGCCAACTATCTATACCAACCCAAAATCATGACCAAACAATTAGCCCTGACACTGAATGAGTTACCTAAACTTCTCATGGGGCACATTGGAGATCACATGCATCTCCCTGACTACAACACACACCACTTGAGATCTCTTATATCTCAACCCAACTTGACCAACAACCTTGGAGATTGCGACTATCTCCTCATACCATGACCACTTTCGAGACAACTTTGCCTTGGTTGTTTTGATTGCATATATGCTACTTCACAAATAGTTAGCAAAATTGTACGTAACCCACACTACGACCCTCACACCTATTGATGGATCGTACTTAAGTTGATCCCAAATATTTGTGACATTTTTCGTGTTTTCCAAGAGCACTTCTTGATCCTGAGATACTTAGAACATGATGACCAATTGGAGCTACAACTTGGATCAAATAACCCAATCAGTTATAATAAAAGTTGGGGCCTGATTACTTTGATTTTAGCACTCCTCAACCTTACCTGTGACAATTTGACCTACCTATCATGTGAAGTGGTATACATGCAATCTCAGCTATTGTAGCGTTCACACTCCAACTTCACCATACCCATCCACCACCTATCAAATTGGCACCCGATATCAGATCCCCTTCCCTCAACTCCCACTTTGAGGGGGAATACCTCATCTCATACTTGGGGCAACCTACACCTTATCCCATACCTGGGGAAACTTACTCCTATTTTTGTCTTGCAGTTCGTCAGAACAACCAATAAGACAAAAAGGGGCAAATGTAGACACCAAAATTGTGTCGACTCCCCTTGGTCCCTTACACACTTTATTAATTTAAAATAATTTACTTATTTTAAATTAATGACATCACCTTAGACACCTCACCTTAGATACCTTGCCCTTAGACCATTTATCACCCTATGACTAAGTCCTCCAAATCATAATTACCTAAGACCTATTCCAACTCTCTCACTAACTCTCGTGCTTATAAAACCTACCTTTCGACTGTTCACCAATGGCAACTAAACTTGGCAGATGGAAGAATGGGAAAAAGGCTAAAAATAGCATTTTTACCCATTTTATAGCTGCCAACATTGGTTAACCATCAGCCGACACCGACGGGATCGCTGACGTCAGTTGCTTAAAACTAAATTCTAACCTTGACTGGAGGCCGAATGCTAATTCTCTTGGTCCGAATGCTAATTCTCTGGCTCCCAAATCTAGATTCTCTTGCTCCCAGACTCTGAAAGATTGATGTAGAGGCTTTGGGATGAAGCATCAGGATTCTATCATCACTATCCAGGCTATAGAGACTCTACAAAAATAACTCCAAATTGGATTGGAACATTGCACAGCCACAACGGAAACAAGCATTTTACACCTCTAGTTCTCCACCAAGCAGAGCTAAGTATTCTTCTATTTCACTTTAGTATTTTAGAAGGCATTGATAATTAGTTTCCATTGAATATTATTGAGTATTGTTGATAGACAACCCGACTTTCTTCTCAGAGAGGCTAAAAAGCCTTCCTCTCATTCTTATTCTCTTTCCACCCTTGTCCTCTATCTTTGCCCCCTTTCAAACCCTATTCACTTTCTTGCAACCTTGCACAGGGCCTTAAACTCCCAGACTCCTCTATCAACCATAGACATAAACTTAAAACCCATCCAAAAGCCCATTGCCCCTACCAATGTTAGTAGCATAACCGACATTGCCAACATTGACCAACCGATGCCGGCAGGACTACCGACGTCGGTGACTGTGACAGACTAACAACATAGAGCAAGTACGCGTTGTCTACTTTCTCTTTCTTAGTCTTTCATTATTTTTATTTATCCAACACTCTTTTTATCAAAAAGTGGACTGTCATCCCTCAAGGAGGTTTCTACGCTTCTAGGACTGAGCATATCGCTTGGCAGTCCACCATATATCTATCTAACATTTTTTCTATTTAGTCTTATTCTTATCTACAAGTGTCTTCCTCCACAGCCAAAGAGGAACTCCTTCAATGCCTGGATATGGTGTGCAACTTCATTTGTGTATCATCTAACCCCTGACCATTATCTTTAGTTTCTTTCTTCTTTTAAATGTAAATAGTAAAAATGAGTAGAAACATTCATCGGTTAACTATCGGCCGACGCCAGCAGGATCGCCAACGTCAGTTACTTAAAAGTAAATTCTAACCTTGGATGAGGGCCTGAATGCTAATTCTCTAGCTCCCAAATCTGAATTCTCTGGGTCCCTAACTCTTTGCATATCAAAGGCAGGCTTTGGGACAAGGCAAGAGGATCGTATCATCACTCTCTAGGCTACAGAAACTCTATAGAATTCACTCCAAACATTTGGATTGGAAGGTTGTACGAAGTCTTCTACATCAACCACATCAGGGACAAGCGTTCTACACCTCTAGTTCTCCACTAAGCAGTGCTAAGTATTATTCTATTTCACTTTAGTATTTTAGAAGCATTGGTAATTAGCTTCCATTGAATATTTTTGAGTACTGTTGAGAGACAACCTGACTTTCTTCCTAGAGAGGCTGAAAAGCCTTCCTCTCATTCTACTCATTTTTGCTATTTACATTCAGAAAAAGAAAGAAACTAAAGATAATGGTCAGGGGTTAGATGATACCCAGATAATTAATAGACTGCTACATCATTATTATAATTAATAGACTACTCCCTTGAAGGACAGCTATTCAAAGACATTCTCATTCCTAATCCTTTCAACCCTTTTTCCCCATAAACATTAGTTAATCCTTTTTGCATTCATGCTTTGTCTGATTCCGAATTCTCTAACTCCCTGACTCTTTGCATATCAAAGGCAAGCTTTGGGATGAGGTAGGAGGATCCTATCATCACTCTCCAGGTTATAGAAATTCTATATAATTCACTCCTAACATTTGGATTGGAAGGTTGTACAAAGTCTTCTACATCAGCCGCATCAGGAACAAGCATTCTACACCTCTGGTTCTCCACTAGGCAAAGCTAAGTATTCTTCTATTTCACTTCAATATTTTAGAAGCATTGGTAATTAGCTTCCATTGAATATTTCTAAGTACTGTTGAGAGACAACCCAACTTTCTTCCAAGAGAGGCTAAAAATCCTTCCTCTCGTTCTACTCGTTTTTGCTATTTACATTAAGAAGAAGAAAGAAACTAAAGATAATGGTCAGGGGTTAGATGATACCTAGATAATTAATAGACTGCTCCCTTGAAGGATAGCTATTCAAAGACATTCTCATTCCTATTCCTTTCAACCCTTTTCCCCCATAAACATTAGTTAATCCTTTTTGCACTCATGCTTTGTCTGAATCCAAATTCTCTAGCTCCCTGACTCTTTGCATATCAAAGGTAGGCTTTGGGATGAGGCAGGAGGATCCTATCATCACTCTCCAGGTTACAGAAAATATATAGAATTCACTCCAAACATTTTGGATTGGAAGGTTGTACGAAGTCTTCTACATCAGCCGCATCGGGGACAAGCGTTCTACACCTCTGGTTCTCCACTAAGCAGAGCTAAGTATTCTTCTATTTCACTTCAATATTTTAGAAGCATTTGTAATTAGCTTCCAGTGAATATTTTTGAGTACTATTGAGAGACAACCTGACTTTCTTCCCGAAGAGGTTGAAAAGCCTTCCTCTCATTCTTATTCTCTTTCCACCCCTGTCCTCTATCTTTGCCCCCTTTCAGACCCTATTCACTATCTTACAACCCTGCACAGAGCCTAAAACTCCCAGACTCCTTTGTTGACCATAGACATAAACTTAAAACCCATCCATAAACTCTACATAGATCAAAAGTTATGGCACATAAACTTAGTACTAGTTTTTTCTTTGTTAAATTCAAATATTTGAATACAAACAATCAGAGTTAAACTTTGAACAATATGCTCACATCTCATGTCCTCATGTATTTAGATTAAGTGCACCAATTCCCACATGTTAGTCTTTGAACAGTTGACCTCATCTCATGTAATTTGGTAATTTTAACACAACATGCATAATTGATATTCTATACATACGTTGGTCTTTTACAATGATAAACAACTATCATTTTGACCTCTTAACTTTAATTCAAACCATTGATATTATTCAATATAAATACCTAATAACTATTAATCCTTGGAAGAATCTTGATCTTTATCTCTACTCAGATTTAAACATTAAACACTCATCTTCATATTTTTGCTTCATGACGTCTTGGAATGAACATGTTTTGTTCATCCTTTTGTAAGGAACTTGATCTTTAACTTTGTTAAGAAATGAATACTTTGACCAGTTTAAATTAATGTGCACCATATATCTTTATATTATTATTACCTATAAACCATTAGATCTCCATCTGGTCTTGATCTTTAACATCATGCAAAAATAACTAATTATAAGGACCTTTTCTCATATGCTTGGAAGGCCAACTTTGCACCTCCATATCTTTTGCTTCACTCAAGAACATGTTCTCAAATTTGGATCATATGATCTCCTCACATATTAAAATCCAACCTTGTGTCAAAATGATCATGGAAACCTCATGCATGTGAGATATAATGACATAAAAATTCCCACTCATATTTATATGCTCATAGAGCCAACTATGTTAAGAATTGTTTGGAAAGACCAACTTTGCACATGCATAGATTTTGTCACACTTTAGTGCTTGACCTAAAAGTTATCAAAAATCAACTAAGAACACAAATAAATAAACCCATATGACCACCTTCTCTTGAAACATCCACACATGTGAGATATGCCACCATCAAAATGCTTACTTGGCTCTACTTGCCACATTGCAAATTTGACTATGGGAAAACAATGCCAAACTACTTGGGATCCCAAATTTACATTTGTGTATCTTTTGATGCACTTATTTGCATGATATTAGATTAAACACATAATAATTAGGCATAATAATGAAAAAACCCATATGGCTATTTCCTCATGAAACTTATATGCATGTGAATGATGACATCATCAACATGCTTACTTGACTTTATTTGAACATAGAAAACTCTATCAAAATTCCTAAGAGACCAGATTTATACCCACATATGTTCTACTTCACTTCATTGTATGACTTTAGACTTAACATATATAAACTAGGGAACAATTTTATCACAACCATATAAACAAATCCTCTTGACTCATCCACATGTGGAACTTATGATGTCAGCAAACTAACTACTCAGATTTTATACCACTAGACCCAAAATGTATAGATGAAAATAATGGACTATAAGATGAATTCCACTCATGTAAATAGGCAATCAAATATTTCTTTACTTATGATAAGAACCCTTAGACTTGATAAGTACTCCATACTCATCCCTAAACATCTCTATCCATGTCAAGATTGAAGATCAACCAAGCCTCCTTCAAGCATACTAGGATAAACACATTTCTTACTTTGTCATTGTCACTTAGGCTATAAAGGCACTTCATCCACTGACTAGGACACCTACATGACATCACCATGACATCATTGATAAATATCCAATATAAAATACATGAGGTGGTTGAGTTGGTGATAAATCACTTAGGGAGTTGGTACTTCCTTGCAAGTAGGTAATTTCTAAATCTTGGTCAAGTGGGTGCTTGACTTCATTAGGATTCGTGCTTTAAGTTGATTTACTGCTCAATATAATTTAATCTTTTGTTTTATAGGAATATAGTCCATTTTCAAAGATAATAGTAGGTTTTCTTCCCCTTGAGGTTTACCCACTCATGTGTATTTTCATGTGTTATGCTCATGTGAATGACTCTTTATGCATCATTATATCTTTGTATTTCTTTGATAATTCAAATAATGTTAAAATACATGTGAAATAAAGTTTTAAACACTAATTCACCCCTAGTGATTTTGATTCCAACAATAAAAATTACCTACAACTAATCAACTTTATTACCCAAACCTAAAATAAACATACCTTATCAACATCAATTTTGATAGAATTTCACTAAACCATCAAAGAATTTATTTCAACATTATGCACCTTTATCCAATACCACTCTAGTAGGTTATGATGAATGGGACCCTATATTCAAACTTTCACATCTCCAATCTCAAAACCCTTTCTTAGAACTTACTAGAAACTCTCCTCATCATCACAATCATCTAATGTAACTCAATTTTTAAAATAAAATACCTCATCTCCCACCTGGGCAATGAAGCTACCTTGTTAGAATCTGAAGATATCATTCTTTAACAGTGAAAATAAATGTATATTCACATTGATGAAATGGTTGAGACCTCTCTTTCACTTAAATTCCCTATCTATTCCATAATTCTTGGTGAGATATTGTTTCATAAATATCACCCTCCATTTTTCATTAGGTACAAATAGGATATATCATATTCAAACATGTTTTAGTTGATGAAGGCTCAGAAACTTGTGTGGATTACATTGATTTTATTAAAACACTTAGATACTTTGAATGCAATCTTAAATACACTCAAAGTACATGTCAAGTATATGATAGAATATAAATTTTTCCTTTAGGTTGTGTTTGGTTTCCTATCATGGTATGTGTGAAAATAATGATATTTAAATTTCCACTCTCTTGTAACATCTTACTTGGTCAACTTTGGACACATCACATGTATATAGTCACCTTGTTATCCTTCCAATGTGTTAAATTTACTTATAATTTTTATATATACAAGATTCAAGGACATACAAATCCTTAGAATTTAAAATAATTGTAAGAATGAGGTGTCTTTAAAAAATGTACACTTTAACCTTTACCTAACATCTCATTCCATAAATCACAATGTTTTAATTATCATGTCAACTCCACTAGAGGTTATAATGACCATATTAAACTAACAAAAAATATGCCACCTAATATTATATATTTATTTGATGATAAACTAGATGAGATCAGATTAAAAATCAAAACTTTTGATCTATTTCCTAACATAATTACTCAACTACCTCCTTCTCTATGACCTCGATCTTGTAAAAAATCTTTATATGAAATTTTGATTACTCTAACAAAAACTAAAAATTCCATTCACCATACCTCTTCAACCAATAAAATCATTGATGCATGTACTATTTATCTTTACACTCTTGATTATGATGATGGATATTCCTTAGATGATCATTTTAAGCTAGATTTTCTCAAGCTAATAATGTAGAGATACTTAGATATTGTTCTTTACAACATTATTGTAGTTCTATTCATAGAGTTCCTTCTCCTTATACAGTACCTAATATTAGTTCTTCATCTAATGTTCACAAGTTTGAAATGGATCCCACACATACACTACTACTCATACAATCACTATTAAACCTCTTAAGAGTATTCATATTAACCTCCCAATGATAGAAACAGGACCTTACTAGTTCACTATATTCCACAACCCTCCTAGATTAATTCCTCTTGAGATGTCATCTACATTACATCTACCTACTATGATTTCATTTCTTTATGTGGTTATGCCTAGTGTTGAATATATTCTAATATTTACTATGATTGGTGATGGCATAATAACTTAACCTAAGCTTTATCCTCTACCAACATGATGGGTAGAAGAGCCTTATTATGAGATATATAGAGTTATTTTCCATTGGGCCAAGGATTTTAGTGCACACCAATAGCATAAAAACTTAGGTTATTCTTCTAATAATAATAGATGAACTTCATGATCTACTATTAGATGTAATTATTGATTTCATGGTACATGTAATCATTCCTCTACTCATTAGTAACAACTTTGGAAATACATTGATACATTATGTCTAGAGAAGGAAAATCTACAAATAAGAACCTACCACCTCCTAAGATACCTCCAAAATACATACCTAAATATGGAACATTTATTGTCTTTGGAATAAGTGTACTACACATCATATTGATAGATGTCAATTACTTCAACACTATTTTCATGATTTTGCCTATGCCTTTACCACCTTAGCCTCATTCTCAAGGATTTTCATGTACAAAGGCTCCACCTTATCCATAGTCTACACCTCTTATTATATCAAAGGATACTAATAAAAATTTAGTTCCTCACATTGAGTATCATATATATGAGGTGCCTCATCAACATCATTCATCTTATAACATACCTACCTTCCCTATATAGATGATACAATAATAAGTCTTTTTCATGACTTTTTTTTAAGATTGAAGAGACATTGATTAATGTCATAATTCACCTACACAAGGATGTATCATATGTTATGGATGATATTTTCCATGAGAGTTATCATTATTTTTGAATAAATCACTGTGTTTTATCACATTATTTATCACACTAGTTCAGGATTTGGATTGTATTTATGAGTATATACAAATCTTATGTTTTTATTATTATTTAACAATGTCTCATGGGTTAATTTATTTTTCAAGGCTTAAATTTTTTTCATGGATTAATATATTTTTCATGGTTTCACTTTAATTTTTTATGGCATAAATTAATGTCTCATGGATTAGTCTAAATTTTCATGGATTCATTTCTTTTGCATGACTTGAATCTCATGTTACATGGTTTACTTTTTGACTCACTTTTTCTCTCTTATCCTTATGTGGATTTATTATTATTATTATTATTATTATTATTATTATTATTATTATTATTATTATTATTATTATGTAATTTTATTTAAAGACAAGATAATTATTATTGTGACATGGTTCTAAACCCCAAATTCCTTTAACATCCTATCTTCACCATATGATCAGTTAGAAAGCATAATTATCAGTCTATCACTACGTACATATATTTATTTGATCTCTATTTATCCCCTTTATCTCCTATTCATACTAACCACACATATGGTTAAATATTGAGATCCCATATTTTTTTGTATGAAATCCTAATTGTATGGTAAGCATGCCAATAGTTTTAGGTATCTTGTATCATTTAACTAAAGCCTAAAGCTCATGTGTGTTTTTCACTTCTGTTACTCATGTTTGGTTATTCCAAATCCATATGAAAGAGGAAATGAAAAAACCATAAAAATTTAAAATCCAAATCATTTAAAATAAAATTCAATGATTAAAAGGCAAAAATAAACATTCAAAAGTCAAAATCACACCAAAAATTATGATTCATATCATAGTATTGGCCTACTCCTAATCAAAACTCAAATTCCATATTTGGCCTCATGATAGAAGAGAGGTCCATTAGGGTGTATTAGGCTAGTAGATTAGGATAGGTGATTTCAAATGTTTTTTCGTCTTACCTAATTTCTCATGCAAATACCTAATATTCAAAATAGACTGAGGACTCTGTAAGGGGTCCTGAGGAATGGGGAATAGATTGTGGAAAGGTAGGTCCATTTTAATTATTTTGTATGCATAACCAATCATGAGTTTATATTATTACTACACTTATTTACCCACAAAGTTTTGTGTTTTATTATGAACAAGTACCTTTTACATTTGGCATCAATGAAATTCTTAGTGTGTACCTATTTACTTAGTATGTCTCATTCCTACTAAGGTTTTATTTAAATTCCTATTTCATTATTTTCCCATTACTTACTTCATTACAACATTCTCAATATTACTCCTTGATGAATATGTTTTACTAACTGGTCATACCCCTTGGGTTTTCCTTTGGTGAGTTGCATTATAAGACCTTGGATAGAACCAAGCCTTCCTCACAAACATCTCCTTATTTTCCAAAACGATTTCCCATTGCTATTACTTACATCATTTGTTTTCCATTTGTGATTTATAGTGTAAAACCTTGGATAGGACTAGGCTTCCTCACAAAGTATCCATAACAATTCCATACTATGTTTAGTCACAAAAAATAACAATAAATATTGATATTATCTTATGTTACTTATAATTTAATGTTAATACTTCTCAAATTGATTTAATATGTATATAATTTTTAATTACAAATAATTTACATACTACTCAAATTGATTTAGTATGTTTTATGCTTACATTTTCTCATTTTAATCTATTTATGTTTTACATGATTTTTAACCTTAAATGATGTAGTGTGTTTTAATTTTAATTATATCATCAACCTACATTTTACATGCTTATCAATGTGATTTAGTGTGTTTCATATTTTGCATTTGTATTACATTATTTTTAAACTTGATTTAGTACTTTTAAAAAAAATGTTATCTTATGTTTTATATGCTTCCTAACATAATGTAGTGTGTTTCACATTTTATTTTTCCATACGATCTAGTTTATTTTTATTTTTACATTTACACTTTTACATTTTGCTTATTTTATATCTTTATTTTTAATCATGAATATTCCCATAATTTCTAGAAATGAATCATCACATATTTATCATGGCATATAAATAGAAAGAAAACATGTGCTAGAAAGAAAACATATACATCTATAACATCAATTATGAATATATAAAAAATAAACAAGATCTATATATATATATATATATATATATATATATATATATATATATATATATATATATATATATATATATATATATATATATACTGAAGGATCAAGTGTTTTCATAAAATAAAACTAAACATGTTACAAATACAATAAACTAAAATAACCCTATGTCTATGGTCTACCCTATTCATATGGTGGACAGACCAAACTACCCATTGATGCCCTTGATTGTTATTTCTAAGTAGTCCATTGGAATGACTATATCCATGAATAAAGACCCTATAACTATCCTTCTAGATTAGCCACCTAATCCTAAACATGTCCCAACTATACATAGGTAGTCATATGAGCTATTCACTCCTAGAACACTAGCTACCATGCTTGAATCTCTCCATCACCTATTCTAAGGGTTAGTTGTGCACTATCTCCTATTATTCACAACTCTTGACCTGATTCACTAAACAATTAGAATAGACTGGAATACATTTAGGTAGATGGTGCCCTAGGATCAACCATATCTATAGTATCATGGTGCTTCAACACATCATCCAAAATGTCATGTTATGCTTCCCATGCTACCACATCCCAAATAAACTCATCCTTAGTAATATATACAAAATAAAAATCAATGTAATTATATCTCTCATATATATAATATCTCAAAACATCTATCTAAAAAAATAGTAGACAATTGAATTTAACCACTTCTATGTCTAAATTGCATTTATAATGAATTTCTATAATCACATATAATTTTAACTAGAAATATTAAATTGGACCTAATTTACCTACAAAACTACCAATTTAACCCAAAATCATAATGATACATCCCTAAATGAGGTAATGCATCATCTTGCATCATTTATCTTATCTAGTGCATCCTGAATCAAGTCAACCTTTTGCAAGTGTCTTTGCAAACCAATTAAGTGAATATTTTATTGACAAAGAAAAATTACAAAACTTTACCTTTATTCTAACTAATAAATAATCACCTTTATTAATTATCCTAATCATTCCTCTAATATTAAGTTTCATAGATTTGGAATAACCTACTTTCCTAAAAACAAATTTGAATTAGTGTCTCACATAAGTGATGTCATAGGGGCAAGTCAAAGGAATGGAGTGTAGTGAGAGAAAGTTGGATTATGACATGCCCACTCTCACACACTCTTATATCTCTTACACTCTTATTATATGTTCTTCCCCTCTTACACACTCTAATTGGACTAATGACTATACTTTTTTACAATGTGTCTTTCATACTCCAAAAGGGATTTAAATGACATATCTTACACACTCTAAAGGTGTAATCATGGATTTGAAAATTTATCCTCAACCCTACATATGATGATGAGATAAATAGTCCATATTAATTTAGGGAATATATAAATAAAACCCTCTCACCTCTCATTTCATGAAGATTCATGATGTAAACTTACTCTACTAGATTATTCCAATAAGCTTCATCAACTCTGTCTCTCATACCCAGCCAAAGTAAAGGCCCAAGTGTAGATAAGGATAGGTGATCCACACATAAATATTCAAGCATATAATTATAATTTTATATCTATTATCTTAGCTCAACCTCTTTAGACTAATTTTCAAACACATCTTCAAGGTAGGTAAAAGTGTTGTTTTTATATTTCTAATTTGTATTTCTTTCTTGATTATCATAGCTCAACCTATGGATTAGTTTGAGAAGTTTTGTATCTAATTTTTTTTATTACTTCATTAATAATCTACTAACCTCTCTTGGATTCTTGATCTACATAATACAATGTCTAGTGGGACCTCTTGAAGGATTGGGTGGAATATCATAACCTTTTATATACCATTAACATTCTTCTAATTACCAGAATTAGCCTTATAATTAGTTAATTCTCTCTTTTCCATGAAAAATCTATTAAAACCCATTCAAGAGAAAATGGTGAATTTATGAATGTGTATCAATGAATTAGGTAGCCTTATTAGAAAATTATCATAGGAAATGGAAAAATCACTCATGACATTAACTAAATCATTTCAAAATGGAGAAATTGTCTTAACCATTTTCTATGTTTTGATTAACGGTCTTAAAGGATAAAATGTATACTTTATCAGGCAAATCGTGATAATCATTAGTGAAATAATCATTATGTATTTTGTGTGGTGATAATTTTCTTATTTAGATTGGTGAAATCATGTATATTATGGGTGAAATAATCATGTATATAAATGAAATTACACTTGAAAATATTGAAATCATTTCCTTATTACTTTTTGTTGTCTTTTTCTACATAATTATGAAATTGAAGCCGTTGGTATAAAAATTATGGACTTTATTAGTAAAATTGCAATACCTAACTATCAACTCATTATATTAGTTATATGTCTATTTTTTCTATATGTAATGAAATCATTTGGAAGAGAAGTTAAATCATTCAGATAAGTAGAGAAATCATATAGAGTGGAAATGAAATCATTTAGAGCCATGATGAAATTATCCTTAACAATATAAAAATGTAATTCTTAGTGGAAAAATCATGTTCACCATCAGAAAAATTGTGTTTTAATTCTATGTTTTCTATTTGTAGGTTGTAAAGAATGTAATTAGGGGCATTGGAAGTGAAATTAGGCTATTAAATAGTGAAAATGTTCTTATTTGAGGTCGCGACTTAAAAAAAACTAATTTTCAAGCTCCTTTTGGCCTAAAATCACTTGTTTCAAAATTTTAATATTTTTGTGTTGTAAGACCTTGGCATAAGAGTAGTGTGTTGATTCAAATTAATTAAATTACATCTCACCTTTCAAATTGGGCATTAAAATTAGTTCACACTTCAATTTTTATTAAAAAACATGTTCATTTCAAAGTTATTTAATTTATTGAAAGTTTGTTTGATTTCTTAATTTTATTGTGGGGTTCTTTTTGTGCATATGCTCTCCCCTTTTGGGTGACTCAAAAATTCAACATTTTCTACTTGTATTTAACCTGTTTTTAATTTGACTTAGTTGGGTGGATTTCATCACCTTCCTATAAGTATTTAGTGGTGCATTAAAGTAGGAAGTGGCATCCTACCATCATACCAAACCCTGCTTATCTAATGGGGTATATAGATTGAAGAATGTTATCATTGTGAAGACATAACTTTATGGTTACACAAATTCATGTGAGAAATTTAACCATAGGGAGTTATTTCCAATATCCAAGATCAATGTGTGGTACCCTCAAAAGGAAGAATCTTGGCAATGAGATTCAACTTCTTTACTAATGAATTTTTAGCCATATTTTGTGAGGTGCATAAGGACCGTCTATATATCCCATTATAAAAAAATAATCAAACCTTAAATCTAATATAAATTCACTATGCCACTTATAGTTGAATCATTTATTAAGGGACATGACCTTATCGTGAATGGATCAATCTTAGATTATGTATTAGATGCCTCTTTTACCATAAATCATTCATTGATGTAGGGCTACAAAGGTAACAACATTTAAATATCACCTTAATCATATAAAATTTGAGAGAGAAGGGGTCCTAAAAACTTACTACTAATTAAAATAATTTATTTAATTAACATTTAAATTTTAAATCCTCTCTCAAGGCAAGTGTTTCAAAAGGTTCAATAGATGTGATGCAAACCCACATCAGTTATTAAATCACCTTGTAATGGATATGTGTTATTTATTAATTGTTGTGTCAAAACCTATTTTATACTCAATAACAAATCAAAACAACCAAGTAAAATACAAAAACCATTTTACACCCACATAATGAGGTATTACTCTTCCCAAATTTCAAGTTAAACCAAAGTGTCATGTTAGAAAATGGTCTTAATGACTTTCCTTAATTTTTAAAACCACATTGTTAAGCTACCTAATTGAACCTAATTGAACCAAAATCCTTATCCTTTTAATCCCAATCACTATTTCAAACCAAGTTAACTTCTTTTGAAAATTTCAAACCAAATTCTAAATCTAGTTTGTCTTGAACCATATGCCAATTAAAATCCAAATCTAGTTTATCTCAAACCATATGTTAATTATAAACCAAATTGAATTCAACTTAAACCATATGCCAATTAAAATCCAAATTTGGTTCATCTTGAACCATGTGTCAATTTAAGATTCAATTTTAGTTAATCTTAAACCATGTACCAAGTCTACAAAATCCAAATATGGTTCATTTAAACCCATGTGCCAATTTAGAAGCCAAATCTAGTTTATCTTGACCCATATGCCAATCAAAATCAAAATCTAGTTCATCTTGAACAATGTATAAATTTAAAATCCAAATTTAGTTTATCTTAAACCATGTACCAATTCTAACAAATCCAAATCTATTTTGTATTAAACCATATACCAATTAAAATCCAAATCTAGTTTATCTTGAACCATGTGTCAATTTAAAAGCAAAATTAGGTTCATATTAAACCATGTAACAAGCATACCAAATTCAAATCTAGTTCATCTTAAACCCATGTGATAATTTAAGATGCAAATATAGTTCATCTTGAGCTAAGGTGACATGATATTCCCATTCTGATTTTTCCATCTTGAACCATGTACCAAACCAAGTTTTGTACGATTCTAATTCTAGACCAATTTGTCTTGAACCAAATTCTCATTCCAATACCAAATCAAGTCTATTTAGTCCAAATCCATATATTTCATTTGAATTGTGTCTTTGCTAATACCACCCTTTTTGATGCTAAAAACAATTCTACCAAGCCAATACCTCCCTTTTTAGAGGACCATTCTAATATAAACTAATTCATCCTTTTTGGGTCAAATCAAGTAAATACCATGTAGACCAAGTCTAATTTATTCCAAAATTCCCTATTTGGGGCATTTTACAATCAATTCAAGACCAATAATAATTTTAGTGTGATACAAAGGCCTCACTCTTTGGGTCTAAATTACTTTTATCATACCAAGACTACCTTTTTTAGGCCCCTTGTAATCCATGCCAATATACTCTATTTAGGGAAACCTGATTCCAATCTATACTAAGATTGCCCTTTTTGGGTCCAACCCAATTCCAATTTGTGTCAAGACCACCATTTTTAGGGCCAATCCAATTCCAATCTATTTCAAGATTTCTCACTTTGGGACATTATAATTGAATCCAATTACACAATGTTTAGGGATAGTTTATTCCATCCAACTCCCCTTGCATGTATCCTTGCTTCGGGGCATTAGTCCAAAGTCAATCCAAGTCATTGAATCTCATGATCTTAAACCTATTCTACTAGGTTTAGTCATGTGAAAATATGTAATAGATAAATTAAATCAATAACTATTTTACAATAAGGATGAATATATTGTTAGATTGTGGGAAATGATTGATAAAATTCGAAGTGGATTTACAATAGAGAACATACACTATTTTATTAGAGCTCCTATAGAGACACCATAATGAAGCCAATATTCCAAGCCTATTATACCATTGCCTAATCAAGGACCCTTATCTATTGGTAATCCAAGTTTGCCAAAGTTTGATATCTACTTGATTAGGATATATCAAGATCCCCTTCCAAAACATGATCAAATATATCTACTTCTAAATCAAGATCAAGATAGTCAAACCATAATCAACATTTTTGTTGAATCACCCATTTTTTACCAAAATAAAATCATCTTTAAAAATCACATTATTCATTCATTACCAAAATTTCCCCATTTTTGAACATTTATTCATCTCAAAGCCTTCATTTACTAGTAAAATGTAAATAAAGTACTTATGGAAAATGCAATTCAATAGGCCCCTTTTGTGACTATTTTAATGTTTTAATCAAGTTATATTTTGGAACCAATATTAGAATTAGATTCCATTCAAAAATAAATATCATATTTAACTTCAAAATAGAATCAGTTTCAGTCTTAATAGTGGATTCATATCCTTTAGATCTAAAATTATCTTTAGAATCAAAATATATTAGTGAATGTTGTGACATTGGCTACACATTTCCTGCATATTTGATTTAATAATTAAAGCATTTGTGATCTTTCCATGGTTTTTTAGGAATCTTTTTTTGAAATTGACATAAGTTTTCCTAGTAGCCACTATAAGAATTGTGTTGCCTTTTACGCCTATATTTCCAATACACATGCATTTATAATTAACCAATCTATCATTTCTATTCATGTTTCACTTCCTACAAACATCGATTGTGACCAAAAAAATCACACATTGTTGAACTTATTCCATGGAGACATTTTGAAGGTAAAATTTCTAGCAAAGCAAGACAATATTCAAACAAAACAATAATCTCCTAGTAGAACCTTATTTTAGGCTCTAAGATACAATCAGAATCTAAAATCAGCTTCTTCTATTGAAACCTTATTTAAGGTGCTAGACAATAGGAAAAATCAAAATCATTTAGTGAAACCTTGATTAAGGCACTAAGGGATAATCAAAATGAAATAGAAACATACCTTAGTGAAACCTTTTTCAAGGCACTATTGGATAATCCAAGTTAAAATAATAAATAGGACTTTGTTGGTGAAAACCTATTTAATGTTCCAATAATCGAGCCAATTACTTACTCATTACTTACTAAAGAATTTATTAAAGATAATGTCAGCATTTACACAACCAAAATTAAGTAAAATCCATAATCATCAATAGTGTGTGTGAATGAAAATCCCAATTTTCATTTTTACACCAACAATTATAAATTTCATTCTAATCTTATTATCCATTCAAGATTTATTTTCCATTACTCAATCAAACCATTTATCCCAAACCCATCCTTCCCTACCCTTATAGGTGGCTCTTTTTTTACTAGAGGCTAAGAAGACATCTTGTTTAGAGGTTTAGAAGAAGTATAATCAATAGTCAATGAAGATCACAAAAATATCCATATCATTCATATCAACATCAAGATTTAGATATAACTATCATTCTAATTAGGTATTGGTTAAACAATCATGGGTATGCATTATTCACGTCATAGTCCTCCATTGAGTTGAGATGATATAAAATACAAAAAAACAAAATAATAATAATAATAATAATAATAATAATAATAATAATAATAATAATAATAATAATAATAATAATAATAAAGTGTAATATTTTTTTGTCTACAAGTACCTTGATACTTGTGAGCATCCCCATCCACATTATAGCCCATTATTTTCTAACCATTTATGGCCATTATAGACAATTTCCATTCATGCCATTCAATCTTATTTAACCTATCCCATTTTATTGTGACCATTTGTATTCATGTCTTTACCTTGTTATAGAAGTTAAATCTATATTAAGACCTATTTGGGAAGTATTTTATCCTATTATTTGTACAACACTTTGATGACTGGACACATTTGGTTTTCATGTGACATGATCCTTGGAGATTCCTAGTCCTTTCCCTTATTGTTATTTATCTAATAATCTTGTTGTGAAAATCATGTACTATTTGACCTATTTCATTGTGTCATTCTTCTTTTCAACCCTGATATTAATTTGTAGTAATTTACACTAGGGTCAAACTACATTAATCTAAGGTCTTTTTGGACTATGTAGGCAACACTCAGTTTCTAGGGTCAGTTTGATCACCCCTTTTCCACACTCTCATCATTTTATGAGTAACTTGAGCTATGCTATCTTCATTTTATGAGAAAATTAATCCACAATCTCACCCTTTTGTGAGTAACCTAAGCCATGCTTTCATCATTTTTTGAGTTAAACCATTATGTATCTTGTAATCCTTACTTGAGTTGAGTGGAAAAAAACACAAAAACATTCAAAACAGTTTGAAAAACCCTAAAATTTTGAAAATAGCAAAAATAACCTAAAAATAATAGTTCTACAAAAGGGTATAAAATATCCATGAGATTTATTAATCCATAATTTTTTCTTTCTTTGTCATGATATTCATTAGTGGCCTTTATTTGTTCTAGAAGGCATGGTTTACCACATTTTTTATGTAGGAACCCCTTATACAACCATGATCATTCCAATTTACCTTTACCATTTCCTGATTGTGTTTAATCCCATTTTTGGGAGAACTACATTAGTTTGAGGTCCACATAAAATATGTAGGAAGATCTTGGATGCATGGATTGTATTGGGTTAGATCAACTAGTTTCATTTAGAAAACTCAATATCATTACCTTTTACCTCACAATGCTCTCATTGTTTTATAAATTTGCCTTTTCCTATTTCCTCTAAAATCCAATCTCTTACTTATCATCAATTTTGTTCTATCCCATATCCTTAGGAGAACTACATTTGGCCTAAATTCCATGGGATTATGTAGGTAGCATCCACTTTCTTGGGTAATTTTGAGTGAACTCGGCCACCCCTTATTTTTCTTGTATCCCCCCTTTTGTTTAAGTTACCATTTTATCTTGTTAGTTGATCAAGTTTCCGAGATTAACACCTTATGTTCACACATGAAAAACTGATTTGATAATTACTTTTTTTTTAGGTGTTTGTGTTTTGGTTTATAATGACTGTCTTTGATTATTCTTGGTGCATTTATTTAAACAACTAGATACTTTATGTTGCTTTTATTTCAATTTGTATCTGCTTGTTTATTTACATGTTTTTTTTTAATTTCTTACTGTCATCTTGACTCAATCCATTATGCTAGTAAGGTGGTCATCATGGTGCTTATTTTCATGTAGTTGTACTTGATTCCATCGATTGGCCTTTGAAAACATTATCATCATGGTTTTTATCAATCATGCATTTTTTGATTGTATATTAGATTGAGGGTTAGTCCTTACATATGTTATAACCTGATCATCATGGTGTTTTATATCATGGTGCATGCCATTTGATGCTCTATCAAAAATAAATATGTTGGTAGTTTAATCAATGATGTTGAAATAAGATATCTCCTTGTATACTATCCATTAACTAATTCATTAAGTCTGTAATCTTCATTTATTAGAGTGAGAATCTACCCTTATAGAATAAACCACTAAGATTGATCAACAATCAACTTAACCCTTATAAGGTAGTATTTTGAACCTATGATAAAATTCACCTTGTTGGGGAACATGATTGTGATCAACCAAGATTTCTTTTTTTGCGGTCATTTCCATAATTTATTTCATTCTATCTTCTTCCTCTCTTTTTTGAGGTGTGTCTGTTTCAACTTCTTCCTAAATTATCCCTTTGGGGGGCATCCAAATATAGTCAAACAACCTTTAGGGGAATCAATCTAAGTTTAATGACTTGTAATATTGCAAAAAGAGAAGAGTGAAGACATAATTATTTAATCATTATCAAATTTCCTCTTGACAAATTATTCAATCTTTGAAAATATGTTACTTTGCCTAGTGTCCTGCAACTCCTTCTCAAGGAGGAAAAATAATTAGACACTTAATTTTAACAACTTCCATGTACAAATTATGTTCAAAATAAATTTATGTAATCACATCCAATTTCAACCAAAAATCCCTAAATGGACCTAATTTACCTACACAACTTCCAATTTAACCTAAAATCATAAAGATACATCCCTAAGTGGGGTAATGCATCATATTGCATCATTTATCTTATCTATTTCATCATGGCTCAAGTCATCCCTTTATAAATGTATTCATAGGTCAATTAAGTGAATATTTGATTGAAAAATAAAAATATCAAAACTTTAACTTTGTTTTAGTTTCTAAATAATTACTTTGATTAACTATCATATTCATTCCTATAATAGGAAATTGCATGAATTTTGAATAACCTATTTTCCTAAAAAAAATGAATTATTACCTCACATAGGTGATGTCATAGGGGAAAGTTAATAGAATGGAGTGGAGTGTGGTAAAGGTGGTTCATGACATGGCCACTTACACACACCCTTACATTTCTTACACCCCTCTTACACACTCCAAGAGGATTAATGGGTTTACTTTCTTCTAATGTTCCTTCCATACTCAAAAAAGGCCTTAAATGGCATGTCTTACACACTCTAAAGGTGTAATCATGTATTTTAGAATTGATCCTCAACCATATATCATAGGATGAGATTAATAGTCCATATAATTTTTATGAATCTAGAAATAGAACCTTCTCACCTCTCATTTTATGAAGCTTCTTAATTTAAACTTACTTTGCTAGATTATTCCAAGAAGCTTCATCAACTATCTGTCTCATGATAAGCCAAAGCTAGGACCAAGTGTTAAACAAGGAGAGGTGATTACCACACAAGAATTCAAGCATCAATAAATACTTCATCTATAATTTGAGTTCAACCTCTGTAGACTAATTTTCAAATATATCTTCAAGGGAGGTAAAGTGTTGTTTTTATCTTTTCAATTTGCATTTCTTGTTTGATTATCATATCTCAACCTAGGGATTAGAATTTAGAAGTTATGTCTTCAATTGGTTTTAATTATTTCACTAATAGTTGACTCATTTATTTTGGATTCTTGTTCCCTACATAAGTATTCAAGCATTGATAAAGACTTCTACATCTAAAAGTCAAGTTGAGCTTATTTACACTAATTTTTAAAGATATTTTCAAGTGAGGTAAAAGTGTTGTTTTTATCTTTCCAATTTTCATTTATTATTGATTATCATAGCTTATATTATGGATTATAATGGATAAGTTATTTTTTTAATTTGTTTTGATTATTTCACTAATAATGGACTAATCTCTCTTAGATTCCTGATCTACAAAATATATCTCGCTATCCAATTAGACCATCTACACAATGTAATACAAAAAACTTACAAACAATCATTTACTCATCAATGCATCCACTGACTCTACTAGAGTATGTATTCAAGATGATACAAAATAGATTGGAGTATATAGACACATTGTGGTTTATGCCATATCCATAACTCTGTTGACCAACTCTATGTTTGTCATGCCATGGGATCTCCCTACTCAGCTACCTCTATTTTTGGCTCTTCCTCTTGTACTTATATAACCACCTATTGATGCCTACATCATTATAGTGATCATGGTGGAAACTATTAAACTTTATGTGGCATAAAAATAGCCACATTCACATCCTCTATGTCTACTACAATAATCTTTACATTTTCCACCATTACCTCCTCTTCAGTATCTCTTATTTCTCTCTGTCATCATCATCATCTAGTATAAGATCTTGATTAGCATGTTTAAATCCAAGGTACATTGACATCAACATCAACACCTACACCACCATTATATATTTTATCCCTAACAAGTCATGCTCAGTACTTGAGCACTACTATTGTAGTCATTAGACATGGCAATCCTAATTGTTCAGGTATGAAAGTAATAGGATATGGCTCTACCCACCATGTATAGTGTCTAGTAATCCACATCTAGGCTAATCTAAGAGAAATATTATAGGCCAACTAGAAATATTGCCTATATAGGGTTAACATATAATATCTTCATGAGTAAATAGTAAATAGTTTTGGGTTATGTGGTATAATATGTAACACATGATCATGCCTCCATATGAGCACCCAATGTAAACTATCATTGATATAATGGGGCAACCCAGCTAGCCGATACATATAGAATCTATAATATATCTTGTTTCTAAGTAAAAAAATAGGGCCCATAGTCATCTACCCATGAGAGATAATGTTTTACAAATAATGTACTAGTTGTACCCAAATGATTGAACCTAGGTCATATACTGTAACCTATTCTAAACTATATTGACATGAGGGAACCATATACAATGGCATATTCCCATATGACTTATGACATATCACTTGATATATCACAAGGAAAATAATCTTATTTTAGATATCTAAAACATTCAATGCATAAAAATCAAATAGATGAACATGTAAACTATCATAATACCCATATGAGCTAGTTGACCATAAGGCTAAGGCTTGTCGACATCCAATTCCTAACACCATTTATGTTGAAAATGTCAATCTTACTTGAATTGCACTCAAATGCATTTTAAAATAAAATCCATAAAACACCCTAAATGGTTCAAACTTTTCATTTACAAGTTCCAATTTAGGTTAAAGTATCCCTGAATGGGGCAATGCAATTTATGGGCCAACTAACTTTGATCAATTCATTTCAATTCAAAATGATGATTTTACAATTTTATGCTCTGGATAACTTTTTTATTCTAATTCATTGGTACACATCACATAGCTTTGTTATTTTATGTTGGAAACATCCTAAATGGGAATACAGTTCCAACGCATTTAATGGTACCTTCCAATTCTTTTTGAGTCAAATTATGACTCAATAATATGACTTTCTAACCATTTTGATTCATTGAGGGCCAATTTCTAAATAATTACACAAATGTTGATTAACCTTGTTTAAGGCTAATTAATCCAAATCAAGATCTTAAGTGGATTTTCAATGAGAGTTGTTGAATATTTATTTTTGGAATTTGATTTATATTATTTGCATCATCAGGTGATGTCATCTATGCAGTGGCATCCATCAAGCCATAAGTGTATAAAATATCAAGATTATGGGTCTCTTATGCCTCTTTATTACCTTCTATGCCTCATTAATGTCCCTTATTACAAAATCATGATGAGGATAATTATGGATTTTAATTACATAATTCAATTAATCCATGACCACACATTTCAATCTTGAGATGGATGGTCATGGTTGATTTTGATCATTCTTGAAAATATATAAATAGAGAGGCCATGGAAATCATTTTTAAGTTTGATTTGTGCAAAGTTATTGTGTTGAATTGTCTCCAAAATCCTTTACATTTGACCATTGATTTTAGTTTCAAGCTTCATTCATAGGCTAATTTAATGATCTCACATCTTGAGTCTAGTTTTTGAGAAGTGTTCTTGAGACCATGGAGGAGTTTTACCATCATTATTGACAAAGAAAAGGATGCTTGATTAAGGGAGAACATGCTTTTGAGCCACTTCTGGAGAATGGATCCACTTGTAAAGGTATAGATTTCTTACTTTCTTTTATTTATCTTTCATTATCATTAGTAATTCCCACATGAATAGATAGGCTTAGTTAGTTACTTCTCTATGCATTTATTTTGGATTTATGGACTAATGTTTGACTAACTTGATTTATAATCCTAATCTACATTTTAGCACACCTGATGGGATTTCAACTCATAAATTTGCTCATAAAGCCTCTACAAGGAACCTACTAACTATTTTCATGTAGGCTCTTGGAGTATGGAAGCAAAGAAAGTAAAAATTTAAGCAAAAAATTCCATTTTTATAAACCATGGTTTTGTTCTCTAAAAAACTCAACTTAGCTCTAGTTCATCCCAACTCAACTTTGGCTCATCTTGAGTCAGCTCTGGTTCATCTTGACTCAGCTCTGGTTGGTCCCAACTTAGCTTTGGTTGGTTTCAACTTAGCTCTGGTTCATCCTGACTTGGATTTGGTTCATCATAACTTAGCTCTGGTTTAGCCTAACTCAGTTCTGGTTCATCCCAACTCAGCTATGGTTCATCCCAACTTAGCTTTGGTTAAGCCTGACTTGGCTTTGGTTCATCTTAACTCAGCTCTGATTCATCTTAACTTGACTCTGGTTCATCCCAACTCACCTATCAACCTAACTCACCTATCCAACCCAACTCACCTATCCAACCCAACTCACCTATCAACCCAACTCACTTGTCAACTAAACTCACATGTCCAACCCAACTCACCTATCAACCTAACTTGTCTATCAACCCAACTCGCTTATCCAACCTATCTCACCTATCAACCCTACTTGCTTGTCAACCTAATTTGCCTATCCAACCCAACTCAACTGTCAACCCAGCTTGACTGTCAACTTGAGAGCTGAAATTCTTAATGTTATTTTCTCAAAATCTTAAGTGCTTCAAAGTAGGCCCTTATAATTATGTTTTTGTAGGTTGAGGGGGTAGTTCGGAAGTTATTTTTAATGCTTTTAACTAACCAAACACACTTTTATTTGGGTTTAAAATGAGCATTCTTGATTTCACACATTTGAATTATTGCTTAAAATGAACCTAAGATTTGGCTAAGTCTTAGATACATTTCATTTAGTGATTAAAACACATCATAACTCTTACAACATTTTAAAATTTGGTGTTTTAATCATGAAATTAGGCTAAGTCTTGAAACTTCAATTTGGGCTTAAAATGAACTTAGGTCTTTATTGCTTCATGTGGCCTTTTTTGTGCAATCTTACCATTTTATAAATTAAAGCCAAGGGCCAAAAACTACATCACCTAATATTTTATTTAGTGTTTAAAATTGAACTCATTTATCAAGTTTGTATGTAATAGGTGATTAATTAATTGATTGGAAAAATTAAGTACATTGTGTGTATGCTCTTCCATCCATCCCCTTTAGGAAAATTTTGGAATCAAAAGAACCATCCTTATTACAAGTAAGCCTAGTCCAAGGCTTAGAAATAATTCCATCTAAAGCACTCCCTAAAAACTTGTCATAGTTTGGGTGACCTTGAAAATGACCGTAAAGTCTTTATTTTTATGTAAACTTGGCTTGCGAGGGGGACTTCATCACCTCTCATAAGTTCTATAGGGAAGCTTTGACCTGGGGTTTCATCTCTCAATATTGATTTCATCCACTGCTTTTGAGTTGCACATGGGACCTATCTGCACTTTGGACATCACACTACACTAAGTGAACAATAGGATGTAGTGGTTGAAAAAAGGACTAGACTTTTTTTTTAAAACCGAGTTCCATACACACCCAATTTCTATGCTTTTCTTTTACATCATTTGGTGTGAAAGTTATTATGCAATTGATTCCCCTAGAATGATAAAAAACTTGCTAGTTTAGTTGACCCCACTTTACCATACCTTGTTAGTTTAGACTTACGATGTTTGTTTTTTATCATTAGCTTACTTGGTCTTGATTTGTGTCTAAAACTACTTGTTAACTCAATAAACTTAACCAAAACACATTGTCCTCAATTTTCTTGAGCAAGGGAGGCATTACACTGTCTAATTAGAAAATTTATCTTTTCCTTGTTCAAATTGTTATCAAAAACTTTATGTCATATCACCTATTTGGCCCAGTCATGTTGCCCAATTGAATCTAGATCTTTTACCCAATTGGTTTAAATTCCCTCATTTATAATCCATGTTTAAAATTGAACCTTTCTGAGTTTTAAGGGTTGGTGTGTCAAAGTGGGTTCACCATTTGTACACTAAACTTGTTCTAACTTGGGTTTAATTTTCCATTTGGATTGAGGGTCATTTATTAGACTCAAAATCACATTATCATCTTGGTAGACTCAAGTCATCTTGCATATCACTCACACTTTAAGTCTTAGAACATATTTTATCCTATTAAAACCATGTGGCGACGTTGTGTTGCCTCTTTGGTCCTAGATTTATACTTAGTGATTCATGCATGTTTTTACATCTTGATTTGCTTATTTTATTTTGTCTTATTCATAACCGAGAGATATTTTCTCTAATTTTATAGGGTTAACTTTTCGAAGTTAAAATTAGCTTTTACAATATAGGTGTACCAAAAAGATTTAGGCTTTGGTGTACTATTTTGTCACCTTGGGCCTTTGAGTTACCTTAACCTCTTCCAATCTATATGATTTTAACTTTACCAAAGGTTGAGTAAAATCATGAACCAAATCTTCTAGTTGTGTGTGGTTCCAAGCCATCCTCCTTTATTGTCTCTTTGGTACTTTAGTTATTTGTTTAGAAAGAACCAACACATACCTTATTTAAACATTTACAAATCATTGATCCAAATTTAGTCAAGCATAGAGAATAACTCTTTTTAGACATGACTCAAAGGTTTACTTGTAGTGGGGCCTCTTATGTCCTTAGCTATGAGGATGAGAAATTTTATGATGGTCAAGATAACCCCATTGTTTTTTATGGCATCCCTAAGATAGTGGGATCCAAATATGTTTATAATGAATATTAACCCCAAGGAGATCAAGATGAAGCACTTCTCAAGTTGATAGAATTAGGTGTTAGACTACCTTTAGACTTTCCTATAGAGCAATTGCATACCTTAGTTAGAGAAGGAGAATAATGATGACAAGAACAAGATTTTGTAAAAATGGACATACCTTCTTCTTCTAACAAAGGAAAATAAATATAAATAGAGTCAAAACCCACAAATTTGGATCTTTTAGCCAAGATCAAGATAATAAGTCAATGATATGCAAATCAACTTGTCACCAACTTAACTGACTCATTAGTTTCCACTTCAATTCACAATGATGCTTTGAAAGAATAGGGAAATGCCATTGAAGGTATGCAACAAACATTTGATGAAAACATAACCATAGTGGATCAAGGTAACCTAAATGAATAGTTAAAGTCACAAGAGATCTTACAAAATGTTCCATTTGACACATAACATACATTATTTAACCATCAAGAACCTCTTTTTGAGTTGTAAAATTAGAAACCCAAACATTCGGTTTGAATTGAGGAAATCTCTCAAGATAATTTGGCTAGTTCATTCCAACCAACATAATGATTAGTAAATAAACACAAAACTATCCCAAATCAATAAGATACTAAACAACCAAATTTAGGGAATGTTTTACAATCCAAGAATCAATGACCTATTTTCTCAACCCAAGGAGCAAATCAGAACCAAAGCATAGACTAAAAGGTATACATTCCCTATACATCCACATAAAACTAGGGGCACATTCCACCCCAAAAATAAAAAAACTAGGGGCACATTCCACCCCAACAACAATGAAACCAAGGGTACATTTCACCCCAACAACATCTTATTCAATCCAAAAATGCACTAAACATGCAAGAGTGGAATTTTATGAAGGAAATTGTTAAAATATGGAGATGAATAATAGAGTCAAAAAGTATAAATTCAATGAGATATGCCCATATCCATTTGATTTATCTATTCTCTAAAACCCCTTTCCACCTCATTTTGAGGCACTCAAATTTGACAAGTATAAAGGAAAGGGAGATCGACATGAGCACATATAGGCATTATTTATCTTATGTCAAGAGGTTTCTTATAGTAGCGAGTACTTACTATGACTATTTCCATGAAGTTTAGTGGGACAAAATTTAGATTGGCTATTTAAACTACCCAAAAGATCAGTTGTAGATTGGAATAACTTATGTAAAAAGTTTTTTAAACATTTACCATTTAACATAGAACATGAATTGACTGTTATTGACTTGTGCAAAGCCAAATAACATGATGGTGAAAGTTTTGTTGCATATCTACAAAGGTGGAGAGCATTGGTAGGCTACTTTCAACATAACTTATTAGACAAATCCTAAAGTTGCACATAATCTATAGTTAACTTATGCTAACTCATTTGAAGAAATTATTGACAAATGAGTGTAGATTGAGAAGACTCTTATTGCTAAGGGCCTTGTTAATATTTTATTTCAAGGTCAAGCATATAATTAGACTAAATCATTAGTTCAAATAGTTATGCAAGATAAGCCTAAGGTCTTTAGCTAAAATAAAAACATGGTTGGAAATGGGGTGAATGAAACAAGACACATACAAATGGTGTAGGCTACACCTCCCCTAAATGTACAATTAACTCCCCCAAATCCACCACCTACTTTATAGAGACAACCTCCACAATGGACATTTCATAAAAAATTTATAGTCTTTAACAAGTTAGGATAATCGGTTGAAATAGTGTTATAAAAGCTCGTTATAGCTAATTTAATTGTATGGACAATATCAAGGCCATTTCCTCAAGATCAACCAAAACCAGATTGGTACAAGGAAAATGAATAGTGTAAATTCCATCATGTTGTTGGTCATGGTGCATGTCATTGTGTCTAATTACGACATATTATCAAGGAATTTATTTAAAGTGGTGAACTAGAAATTAAGTTGGCCCCTAATCATGATGCAAATCTGGATATGGGAATCTACAAAGACCCATTTCCTTGACATGTTCCACCACCACTAAGAAATAATCAAAATGGTCAAAATCAAGGACATAGATAGAATCAAAACAAATAATAGGGTCAAAATCCTAATGAGCATAATCGGGATCATAATGCCCATACTAAAAATTTGGCTTATAACAACATGCCTTATGACTATAATAATATTGTGGGGTGCATTTCTACTCCCCAAATTACCACTATTACTATGAAACCATGTGGACAATCTCATGTTCCTCATAGCATGGGACCCATCATTATAGGGTCAACACCCTCTCCCCCTAGTAATACCACATCAAGTTTGGATAATCATGTTAGCACTCCATTTACATAGTTTACTAATTTTGAATAACAACACCCTTATTCTAATTATAAAGTCTCCTCATCAACTCAAAGCTATATAAATATAGTTAGATGCATGTGAGTCACCATCCAAGGCTCTTTGCCTTCCTCTTCTAATTATAATAACTCTTTGACACCTCTAGGTTGTACAGTCATAACTAGATGCTCATGAGTTACCATCAAGGGCCCTTCACCTACTTCTTCCATAAAACCCAATGAGAACATTGTGCTGATACCCCAACAAAGACTAAAATAACTCAACCCATAATTGAAAAGCCTTATAGTATAGTGGACCAATTGAATAAAACCCCTATACAAATTTCCATATTAACTCTTGTAGACATATGATGTCCATAAAACTATCATGAACAACCTTTTGAAAGAGTCTATTATGCCTAATGATATAAACCTTGATCAGTTTTAGAACCTAGTTGGACATTTGCCTTCATTTTGATAAATCACATTTGATCAAAAAAGACATGTATACTCTTAGCCCAAACCACAATAACCCACTATATATTAAGATAGTCATTATGGATCATAAGATCAAGTGGGTTCTTATAGATCATTTTTTAGGGATGAAAATAAAATATCTTAAATTGGTACAATGATTGAGCTACATGGATAAAGACATTCAGCTAGAAACTATTACAATCAAGGCTTATGATAACATTGAGAGGGAGTCATCTAGTACAATTTGGTTTTTAGTCATGGTTAGGTCTATCTCTCATCACATATTATTCCATATTATGGATATTGAGATTCCTTATAACATACTTCTTGGTAATCCTTGGATCCATGAAGTACAAGCAATTCAATCCACTCTTCACTAGTACCTTAAGTTTTCCCATGATGGGATCGATGTTACAATTCCCACTGATCAACAACCATATCAATATTGCAAACATCTTAAAGCTAAGTTTCATAATTATAACTACTACCTAGGTTCTAAATTCATTATGAAGAAGAACAAATCCATCATTTCTCATCCATGTCTATCTAATTATATCAACCCTAGTGATCTAGCCTCCACTTTGATCGATCCATTTCCTGTATCTCTTGCCAAGTAGGTTATTATTAAAGATGTAGGTATTTCCATGTACCATTTAAATTATGTCCTCCATATTTCAAAATTTATTAAATCCCATAAATCATTTGGTAAGCCTAAAACTTCCCAAACTCCTAATAGACCCAATTAGATTTGGCAGCCAAAGAAGAAACAACCAAAAACTCTTGTGGTGTTTGTACTTATAATCACACCAAAGAAAGATTAAGAGGATTTTACCGAGGGAGATTGGTTATATTCTAAAAGCCTTGCTAATTATTTTTAGAATCCAAAGTATCCTATCCCTAATCAGATAATGTATCATCTTGACTATATAGGGAAAGGCTTTGGCCCATAAGCACAAGGAATTTTAGAACCCTTATCAACTAGAGTTATCAATTGAAATCATGGTCTCATATTTAAACCACCAGAAGATGACCTCATGACTTTTGATAGTGACTCTTCTAAAGTGACTAGTAATGTGACTCCTAATAGTGACACAACATCCCATTATAGCCTTTTTGATGAGCTTGCTAACTCAAATTTATTTGATTCAAAAGCCATATTGACCATAATGCCTATTGGAGCTTCCCATACTGAATCAAGAACCCATCCTAGTGGTACTTCCCTTATTAAAGTAAGACATTATATCTTTACCGTTGGAGCTTACCATCCTTAAGTAAACCCTCATTGTGCCTTATGCCTTTGCCATCTTGAACTCATAGATTAGGACCAAAAAAATTTAGTCATATGCCTTGATGAGTTTCAAAATGAAGAATCAATTATAAAATACATGGGCCTATAAGACATATTTCCCATTGGTGATCACAAATAAGGATTTGATTTTTCATTGGATCCTTCTACCTAATTTGGATAGTAGGCAAAATTTTTTGGTCATAATAAAGAGAAAACATTGAGATATTGGAGTGAAAAACTCTTTGGGGCACTTGTTGATTAGAGAAAAAGTAAAAAAAAAAGACAAGCCTTTGAGTGAAAACCTATTTCAAACACTCCTAGGTGAGAAATTTTTCCCATCCCATCAAGACATAGAAGGTCCATCTAGCCCAAGTTCTATAGATAGTATAAGCATCTCTTCAGAACAACATCAAATATTTGAGCATCTTGCTCTTGAGTTTCTAGAGGTTTTTGCTACTTTGCCTTTACCTTAGAAGGTATATTTTGATTCTTCATACTATTTAGATCTTTGGGAGGAATAACAAGAAGATATAGTAGAGGAAGATGATCATGAAAATACATTGCCTAAAATTCTAGAAGATGGATCCAAACTCCTTGTGGATAATAATAGAAATGAACTTAGGAACCTATGAGTATCCTAAAATTGTTTATCTTGGAGCTTCCCTTACTAAAGCAGAACATGAACATATTATATCCATTCTTAAGGATTATATAGACATATTTGCATGGGCATACTCTATCATTCCAGGTGTGGACCCATATTTAGTTGTGCATCATCTTGTTGTTCATCCTAATGCTAAACTAGTCAAAAAAAATTGAGAAAGATGCATGCATGCATCTCCCTTTTGGTTAAGGCCAAACTAGAAAAGTTGTTATGAGCCAATTTTATTAGACCACTAGATTACTTTCAATAGGTTTCCAACATAGTCCCAGTAAGTAAAAAGACCTCGAGTATACGTATTTGTACTAATTTTTGAGATATCAAAAAAACATGCCCCAAAGATGATTTTCCTCTGCCTAACATTGACATGATTGTCAACTCAACTATTGGGTATGAGATGTTATCCTTAATATATGGATTTTATGGTTATAATAAGATTAAGATATCCCTTGAAGATCAACATAAGACTATGTTCACCACTCCATGGGGGACATTCTTTTACCAAGTCATGCCATTTGTCTTAAAGAATCCTAGAGCAACATATCAATGTGCAATGCCTATCATCTTCCATGACATGATGCATGACATTGTAGAGGACTATGTTGATGATATACTAGAAAAATCATAAACAAATGATAGACATCCTAGCATTCTATAAATAATCTTTGAGAGGATTCATAAATATAAATTCCACTTGAATATTAAGAAATGTGTCTTTAAATGTCACATTAGGGAAATTGCTAAGGTTCATTGTATCACAATGAGGGATCGAAGTAGATCCTACAAAGGTCAAAACTATTATGGAAATACCTCCACTAAATAATCTTAAATAACTATGAGGTCTACAAGGAAATATCTAGTCTATACGCAAGTTCATTTCTCAATTGGTAGATAAGCACCACACATTTACCCATATATTGAAGAAAGGGGTAATAGTTCAATGGGATAAATATTGCCAAATAGAATTTGAAAATATTAAGACATACTTGGATAATCCACTAGTCTTAAGAATACCAACACATGGAAAGCCACTACTTCTTTATATATCAGCCATAGAACATGCACTGGGGGCACTTTTGGCCCAACATGATGATCATGGTAAGGAACATGTTTATTATTTAAGTTGCACATTGGTGGCTTATGAACATAATTATGTGCCTATTGAGAAGGCATATTTATCTATTGTGTTTGCCACTCATAAATTGCAACATTATATGCTAAATAAAAAACTTTTATCATCACCAAGGTGGATCCTCTCAAGTTCCTCTTATCTAAAATAGCTCTTTAAGGATGCATGGATAAATGGGTAATTCTCCTTAGTGATTTTGAAATTGAGTACCAAAATCAAAATGCAATCAAAGGGCAAGTACTTGCTGACCAATTGGTAGAAGCTCCTATTGAGGCCACTCAACCTCTCAAGTTTGACTTTCCATATGATTATATCATGACAATAAAATAGGAACCATAGGAACCTGACCCATGGACACTGTATTTTGATGGATCCTTCACATCTTGGGGATCTAGAGCTGGTATATTGTTGGTCACACCATAGGGGGATCTGATTCCTAAAGCATTCCATATATAATTTCATTGTACAAATAATATGGTCGAATATTAGGCATTGGTTATAGGGCTCCATCTTGATATACACTGGGATATTCAAAGCTTCAAGGTCTATGGAGATTCATAGTTAACCATAAATCAGACCACTAACTATTATCAAACAATACATGACAAACTTGTTCCTTACAAGCAAACTGTTGATAACCTCAAAACACATTTCAAATCTCTATAGTTTCAACAAGTTTTGAGAGTCAACAACAAATCCACTAATGTAATGGAAATAATTGGTTCCATGATTCAAATGCATGATAGTGATAAATAGTATTAGTTCATGATTTAAAATATTTTTTAGCTAGTTCATATTATAATAGATTCAAAGAGGGTATGCACCATTGCTGGTCCTAATCCCCCACCCGAGTTACCATGGTACCAAGATTTTTATAACTATTTCTATAGTCATGTCTTCCCCATTGACCTTTCCAGCAACCTATAGAAGCTATTTATTCATTGCTTAACATGTTATACCCTCCTTAGAAACATGTTTTATCGTAAAGTCTATGATGGAATGCTTCTTCATTGTTTATCTTTGGGACAATCCAAGGTGACACTAAAGGAGATTCATGAAAGAATGTGTGGGGCCCATACCAATTTGTAGTCCTAGCAAAGAAACTCCTCAAAATAGGATATTATTAGCCCAAAATAGAGATATATGCTTGTAATTATGTAAAGAAGTGTGTTCTTTATTATAAGCATGGAAACTTGATACATGCACCTTCCTTACCACTACAATTGATCACAACACCATGGCCATTCTCAACATGGGGTCTCGATATCATTAGGAAAATTAACTTGACATCTTTAAATCACCATAAGCACATTTTGACTACAACTGAGTACTTTACCAAGTGGATTGAGGCCATTCTTCTCACTTATGTTATCAAGAAATAGATAGCCAAATTCATTTATTACCATATCATCTATTGATATGGCATCCCAACCCATATATATCTGATAATAACAGATCCTTTGTGAACCAAGATGTGAAATCTCTTTGTGAAAAATTCAAGATCAAGCATAGGAAATCAACTCCATTTAATCCATAAGGTAATAGACAAGCTGAGGCATCAAATAAAACTATTATATCCATCTTAAAGAATATTGTCAATGATGTTAGCCATAATTGGCACTTGCAACTCTTTCCTACCCTTTGGACTTATATAACTACTCATTGCACCCTAATTGGAGCCACTCCATAATCCCTTATTTTTGTCATTGAAGCTATCATCTTGGTCGAGATTGAGATACCATCATTAAGAATATCACTAGAGAACATTGAAGATGATGAAGACTATAAAGCCTCATGGCTAAAAGAACTAGAAATTCTTGATGGTAAACATTTGGATGCCTTAGGAAACTTACAGGCCTATCAGAATAGATTATGAAGAAGCTAAAAAAAGCACATTCTCCCTTGAGAGTTTGAGATTGGTGACTTTATTTTGAAAGAGAACCAAAAGAAAACAAATGATGAATGTACAAAGAAAGGTAATTTTTAGCCTAATTGGTTGGGACCATATATTGTCACAGTGAACTATGGATCAGGAGCATATCAACTAGCCAAACCTAATGGTGAAGAACTTCTAGAGCCCATGAACATCATACACCTTAAGAGGTTCTACACATGAACAACTTTGAACCATTATCTACAAGACCCCTGACTTGGGGGTAAATTATGCTAAACTAATTTTATCCCACCCTTTTATCCTACCTTGAACATAATGTATACTACCCTTGTCCACTCTTCATGATTCCAAATAGTGAAGGCTTTGAAACATTGGCATTTTGAACACATTTTCATCCTATCCTGGACTGTTATCTTTGAGGACCCTATTCTTTGGACCATTTTCCTTGGGAATCATTTTCTTTGTTATGTCTTGGGCATGTTGTAAGCTTAAAAACTTTTTTCCCTTAACCAATTATGAACCTAATTATGTCTCACGAACATTATGAAACTCATCAACATTGGTTTCACAAAGTAGTTCATCAAGAATAGTATTTTTTATCTTCTTCAACAAACAAGTAAGCAAGAGCATCTTTTTTAGTTTTAGACCTTTGCTACACTATTATAGATAGGTGAATGCAGCTACTTCTTCAGAGTTACTTCATGCTGCACATTATTCTATATCACATTTTATAATCTTTATTGACATATCAAAATCCTCTCTCTCATTGATTTGTGAGCATGGGCCATTATAGTCAGCTTAGCTATTTTATTGGAACATCTACTCTTAGACATGCATCTCCTTGACTAGATGGTCACACCTTTGCATATTTTATCCCAAAAACATTAGAAATACTTTAAAAATACCAAAAACATTAGAACAAGATCCTTAAAAGAATAATAACATTGTCTCACACTTCTGTACATTTATACATTCCCATTCCACCATGCTACACTCTTGCCATTTTACAAGCATGGAAACACCAGTTCATCTTGTCCCATGTACTTGTCATTTTTCAAGATCATTCTTTCTTGTCTCATCATCTTTTTGTTTGCTAGACCATTCTCATTTATTTGTCATATCTTCCATTTATTCTATAAATCATGTTGGTCTGATCATCATTTTTTCTTCTATCCCATTTCTCAAGAGAACTACATTTAGCCTAAAGTTCATGTTGGAACATGCATCCATAGAATTATATAGGTAGCACTCACTTGTCTTGTACATCTAGAGTCATCTCAATCAACCCCTTCCTTTTCTTCTCTTCCCCCATTTATTTTTTCATTAGTCCTCTTTAATTATGGAATAATTGTTGTGTCATTATTCTTTGTTATGTTGTGGTGTAAATTAACACCTCTATTACACATGCATAAACATTTGTATTTAAACCACAATGACTTATTTTTTGTTTGTGTGTGTTATTGGTGTTTTATTATGCTTTCACACCTCTCCTTTTATTTTTCCTCCTTTTCTCTTTTGATTACTTCTTATCTCATTTTGGTCTTGTGTTTTTTTGTATGTTTTTGATTATCTTTTTTGTGTTTCAGAACACCTTGATGATTCACATGGATCTTGATTATTTATATCTTGATCCTATGTTATTATGTTGTTTTTGGACCATTTTGTTTATTTGATTTTTATTGGTGTCTTATTTTTCTATTTGATTTTTCTTTTCTCTTTTATGATTAAGAATGCTTTGATGGTCCACATGAATTTTGATTATTCATATCTTAGTCTCATATTGTTTAGATGTTCTTGTTATTTGTTTTTAAACATTTTTGTTCTTACTTAAGTCTTGATTGATCATATCTTGATTTCAAGTTAGGTTCATTTATGTTTATGTTTATCTTTGTCTTTACTTTTTTTTTAAATGTAAATAGTTTTAACTCTAGTTTTGGTCATTGTTTTACCATTATCCTTAGTTATAGGTATTCACATTTGAATTAGCTCAGCATAATTGGAATCTTATGTCATTCTAAGTTATTAATACTTATGATGTCTGATTTCTTTTTCTATAGAAAGCATTTTGTGCTCAAGTCTCAAAGTCTTAATGTTAACATCACTCTAATGAATGATTCTCAAGAACACTTTACATAATCTAGGCTCATGATATGGAATTAGGCATCTAGGTATTATGCATTTTAACACTTAAATCTATGCTTATACATGCATCTCTTTACATACATTGTGAGTCTAATAAATTCTTGGTCAATTTTCATCATTCCTCATTCCATTCTCTCCCAAACATGGGTGAACTACATTGGCCTAAAGTTCATGTTGGAGCATGAGTCCATGGAACAATGCAAGTAATGCTCAATTTCTATAAAGGTCAGCTCAACTATCTTTCATTCATATTTTCTTCTCTTTCATCACTTTGTACATTCTCATATGCTTGGATTTATATGGGTTTCGAAGTCATTACACCATCACATGTACGGTTTCACCTGCTCACTTTAACTTATATTTTGGGTTATATCTTTGAGCTATTCTGCTTGCCAATTTCCCATGTTGGGGCCCACCATCTAAACCATGTTTGAATCAAATCAACTCTAAAGGGTAAAACCATTATTTATTCTTTATCAATGATCAAAATTAGCCCTACAGGGGCAAAAAGACTATTTTATCATGATCACATTTGCTCTACTGGGGCACTTCTTATTATCTTCTCTTTAGAGACCCCATTCTAGTGATGCTTCCCTTCCTAAAGCAGAACGTTCTCTCTTTTCCTCTAATTCCAAGCTCTCCACATTAAATCCCATGATGGTAATATTTTAGTGTACAAATTGTCTTAGGATTGATTAATAATGTAAGCACATAGCTTGTACTCTCAAATTAGGTATGTTTACAGTGTGTCCCTTACATTTATGGATTGTATCTTTCCCATTCCCCCTATCTTTGGCACCTATTATACCTCTAATGGTATTTTTATCATAGATGGTAATCATGTGTGCAAGCATTAGCTCATTTGTATGTGATCTATTCCATGGGTTAATTTCTCATTTTCTCTCTCTTTTCAAGAGACCATCCTTCTCTTCCATCCTAGTACATCCTCTCGAGGGGGCATCTTGGGTCTTTTCCAATTTCTTCTTGAAAAATCTTTTATTTTAAAAGATGTTGCTCCACCTGAATGTCATGCTACACCTTCTCAAATAGGGAAAAATGTAGACATCCAATTCTTAACACCATTTATGTTGAAATTATCAATCTTACTTGAATCGCACTCAAATGCACACTTTAGGCTAAAATCTATAAAATACCCTAAATGGTTCAAACTTGTCATTTACAAGTACCAATTTAGGTAAAAATGTCCCTAAATAGGGTAATGCAATTTATGGGCTAGCTAATTTTGATCAATTCATTTTGAGTCAAAATGATTATTTCACCTTTCTATGCTATAGATAACTCTTTTCTTATAATTCATTGGTACACATCACGTACCTTTTTTATTTTTTATTTGAAACATCCTAAATAGGAATATGATTCCAATACATCTAAATATAACTTCCAATTCTTCTTGAGTCAAATTACAACTCAATAATGACTTTTTGACCATTTTTATTAATTAAGGGCCAATTTCCAAATAATTGCATAAATGTTGATTAACCTTGTTTAAGGATAATTAATCAAAATCAAGATCTTAAGTGGATTTTCCATGAGAGTTGTTGAATATTTATTTTTGGAAATTAATTTATATTATCTACATCATCAGATGATGTCATCTATGGGGTGGCATCCATCAAGCCATAAGTGCATAAAATATCAAGATTTTGGGTCTCTCATACCTCTTTATTATCTCCCATGCCTCATTAATGTCCCTTCTTCCAAAGTCATGATGAGGATAATTATGGATTGTAATTACATAATTCAATTAATCCATGACCACACATCTCAGTCTTTAGATGGATGGTCATGGTTGATTCTGGTCATTCTTGAAAATCTATACATAGAGAGGCCATGGACATCATTTTTAAGCTTGATTTGTGCAAAGTTATTATGTTGAATTGTCTCCACAATCCTTTGCATTTGACTATTAATTTTAGTTGCAAGATTTATTCATAGGATAATTTAGTGATTTCACATCTTGAGTCTAGTTTTTTAGAAGTGTTCTTGAGACCATGGAGGAGTTTTGCCACCATTATTGACAAAAAAAATTATGCTTGATAAAGGAAGAACATGCTTTTGAGCTACTTTTGGAGAATGGATTCACTTGGGAAGGTATAGATTTCTTAATTTCCTTTCATTGTCATTATTAATTCCCACATGAATAGATAGGCTTATTTAGTTATTTATTTATGCATTTATCTTGTATTTATGGACTAATGTTTGACTAACTTAATTTGTAATCTTAATCTATAAGGCTCACCTCTCTATAACTATTTCTGGGTATCAAAACACATAGGTGTAACAATAATAATAATTTCAAAAATATCATGGGCATCCTCTAAGGTGATACACACCTCAAAGGTATCCTCATCCACCTCCCATTATAAATTATTGGTTAGTCTCTCCCATGCTCTTAAGAACATGCCAATTAAATCAACACTTAAAGGGATCCTACACATCTTCATAATCCCACCAAAGCCCAATGATTCCAAACATGCATGTTCATCATCCAAAATTCCATCCAATAAAATATATATCCATAACACATACACCAAATTCTAGAGACACAAAGCATGTGTGATTCCTCTATAATCATGATAATACATTAAAAAATAAACAATTACTGCATTTACACCAAAATTAACTATCTCATCAACCTATTTTAATATTTTCTCTAAATTATATATTACATTGGACACATATTAAAAAATGCTAGATAAAAAAAATTAAACTAAGTCAGTTAAGTAGTTAATGATGTTGGCCATTGTCAAATATTAAAGCTATATTGACCACTTTGAATGAAGTTGGCCACCTCATCAAACTATGCCAATCATACTGATACATAGTCATCCAAGTCACCCTACCATGTTCTCCACTTTATACAACACTCAATTGAATATGTTATATGCATTCATCCTCTTATACATTATCAAACTACATTGTCATATACATACACAGTCAGACACCTAGTACCAAATGACATCAATCTCTTGATATACACATGGTCACCTTTTATCACCTTTGCATTTTGAACAATGTCACTTAGGATGACCCTATTCAATTTTTCTACTGATTTTTTTTACCTATTTATCATTAGCACCTTATTTATTGATGACTATTTTCATCCCTACCCATTGACCATCCTATTCCCACAAAAATTCCTTGGGTAAATTTTGCTACATGGATTTCTCTCAATACGTAGTTTTTTAACTTTACCTTATTTTGAAAATCAAAATTTAATACATTACCTACCTATCCCTATTATCTACTTCTATTTTTCATTCCCCAACTCACACTCCTTGTTTTCGTGCCATAGTCCCTCTCATATCTCTTTTGGGTCACACAAAACTCTAGTTTTCTCAAAATAGTAAATTAACAAATAGATAGTTAAAAATACTATTTATATTTTAAATTTACAATTATTTAATTTCCAATTATTTTTTGACAAATTATATATTTTAATCATAATTATGTTTGTACAAGCTCTTTTTCCAAACATAAGATATTCTAAAATCTTGAAAATGTAGATATTTTTCTACATATAACACATATTTTTATAAAAATTCCAAATCTTATTTTATTTTTAGTTCTACATAATGTTATCTACATTAGATGCATCTTCATTATTCTCACACAAATCCTATTCTACAACAAGAAGTAAGTGAATGTATGTATTTTTTAATTCCTTATTTTCATTGATCTTTACACTTCTTATTATAAAGTATTTAGATTAAAATTGTGCATTACTATGTTCTTTTCTGAAAGCACCATCCCACATTACAACTAATGATAGGTGATGAGATTCGAGTCGGGCATATATATACAGACAATATTTTTAAACTTTATTAGTTATTTATGTTTTCCTTTTGTAAGAACCTATTGAATCTCATTTTATCTAAGTGCATGCCTTAAAGGGTGCACTAGGAAAGGGGTTGGTATACCTTTGGTGTTTTATATGGTTGGTGGCCCCTATACCATTACCTAAAACAAATACATGATACTCTTATATAATTCCCTAATAAATAAATAAATACTTACACACTCACCTATGTAAAAATACCTTTTACCCACTTTTTTTATTATGTCAATTGAGTCAACCTTGTTAGGAATTCATCACACATTACAAAACTTTGAAGGTCCAATCTAGTATATTTCAAGGCCTAACAACTCTATTTCCCACCAAAAAAAGTCATCCCAGCTGACCTTGTCAGATAAATTCTTGGGAGGGTTTATGGTCAATCATTGTCTATAAATACCCCCTCAAATTCATTTCTAAATAGAGTATTATTCAATTGTGCATCATTATTGACCACAAATATGTTTATACTATCAATAGGAGGTTTCATTGCTTAGGTTTTTGCCTTGGATAAGTAGTATTTATTTTGTGTATGTTTTAGATTCACAGGATAAGTATTATAGCATAGATATAATCTATCTTTGTGATGCTTACAAGCCATACCAACCTCTTGTAAGTCACCATTGGCTAAGGAAGAGATTTAGGCACAATAGGTTCACTTCAAAAAGGTAAGTATATTCCTATTCCTTCATATTTCAATAAGTAGATGTTGTAGAATTAATGGATTGAATTGTATCTCTCCTTGATTAAATTATTTCTTTGTTATATTAGGTATAACTATCTTCACTTGTTTATTATCTTCCCCATTTATGCATTAAGATTTGGTGAGAACTAGATTAACTTGTGTATTCATTATAGAGATTATCTTTCATGTTTATTTAGTACATTAGCTTGATTACTATTATTATAATCATAAGACCTATATAGGTTTATCACAAAATGGAATTTGAATAGAGGCCTTGTAAACCTTTCCTTTACCATGGTGTGATAAAATATCACTTACTATAGCTTTAGCAAATACATTAATTTTCATGACCCTGATATAATATAATATTGCTAAGTGGATTGTTAGTTGATTACCTTCTTCAAGCTTGGATATTACTAAGTAGGATAAGATTTAGATCTACCTTATCTCATTTTCATACACAATTTTAGTAATATATCATATATTGCACAATATTCTAGCCTAAGATTAATAAACTCAGATATACATTAATCTCAAAAATACCTTGGTTAGCCACAATTGTGGGATTAATAGACTACAATTCAGGAGACATGACCATTTTAAATGAAAAAAAAAAACCTTCTATATATCCTTCAAATCACTAACTGGTTGATGAAATTGAGTAAAATAATAACTATGGGATTAATAAACTACATGTTAGGAGACATAACCATTTTAAATGGAATAAAAGAAAAAAATATTTCTTTTTATCCACCTAAAAAACCTTTTATAGATCCATCAAATCACCTATGGGTTGATGAACTTAAAAAATAGAAACAATATCTATTTATTATCCATGCTAGTAATTAAGAATCACATGAATAAGTTAGAAGAATATATAATGAGTAATTTTGAAGAGCTTTTTTGGCTCCCTAGGATAATAGTCTAGATTTGAAGCCTAATAGACTAGTTCTAGAGCATACCATTCTAGGTCTAGAATATATTAGTCTAGCTCTAGAGTATATTAGACTAGCTCTAGGGTCTATTAGACTAGATCCAAAATCTATCTATCTAGCTCTAAATTATGTCAATCCATCTCTGAAGTCTATTAGACTAGTTATGGAGTATGATATGACCTTCTCTTCAGAATAAACAACTAGTTTAGCCACTCCTAATGACACATAAAATCATACACCCATTAAATAGAGAAATATTATGTGGGCACAAAATAGTCATGATAAATTTTCAATAACTTTTTGTTGTCTATTGGAAAAAGTAATTTCACAAGGGGATAGTTTATTTAAATATATCAACACTTTTCATATAATGTAACCAAATCCATACCCTCTAAACTCTTTGATGAGTGAATTTAGGAAGTTTAGCTCCATTTACCTAAAAATAAATCAAATAATTGTCCAAACTAGAAAAAAGTTAAACATAAACATCTGGTTGGATGATTAACATTAAACTAAGGTTTTTGATATCTTGAAGAACCATATAAAATCCTTTGCGTGGGATTGCAATCACACAAAGGGAGTCTACCCAAGTATGTGCACTAATATTATATATAATAAAACACTAAACTAGTTAGATAGCCTTAGAGAAGAATCAAACCAACATTAAAATACATAGTTAAAGAAGAGATAAAAAATATATTACAAGTGGGATTCATTTATCCCATATTAGATAGTTAATGGGTCTCACCATTCGTAAGAATAATGGTAAGTGGAGAATATGTATGTACTAATGAGAAAATAATAAATCCACCATGAGAGATTACATTCCCCTACCTTTCATAGGCTATATGTTAGATAATCAAGCTAGGATGAAGTATTTCTTATTTTTAGATGGGTTTAGTGGTTACAATTAGATAAGGGCAACCCTAAAAGACTAGGACACCTTTACATGCCCTTGGGGATAATATTCCTATATATTGTTACCTTTTGACTTATGTAATACACCTTCCACCTTTAAATATGTAGTCTTGTCCATATTTACTAATCTAACCAATGATTGTGTACAAGTATATGTGGATGACTTTGTGATCTAGGAATTTGACTCAAGAGAGGATGGTTAGTATAACGTTAGTTCTAAACTATAAAAAAAATGAAATAAACACACTAAGTAGAATAACATCTCTAATTCTAGAAACTAGGGAGAGCTTAGTAAAAAAACATTAATAAAACACACAACTAAAATGCAAAAGAACCCTTCTTTTATCTCCCTTGGATGCTCCAAAATGCTTGTTGTAGAGGCTTGTTTGGATTGTGCTCATGAAGTCTTTGGCAATGGAAGCTTCGCTACCTCCACCTCTCCTTAGCACCTTTAGATTTTGGATTGGCTTAGCTTGGAATAAATTTGGCTTGGTAACACTAATTTCAATGGATTCTTGAATATATTTGTGTATTATAACTTTGCACCAAAATACTTTAGAAATGATATGGTAAGGCCTCCTATTTATATATTTTTGGATTTGATCAGAATCAACCTGAACCATCCATCCCAAGATTGAGATGTGTGGTTGAAGATTAATTCAATTTTTATAATTGTATTTTTAATTATCCTCATCATGACATTAGAGGAAGGGGTAATTAAGAGGCATCGAGGGCATCATGAAAGGCATCATGGAGGGCATGAATCTTGATATTTCTGGCCATTATGGCCTAGGGATGTCTTCCCAAGAAATGAGGTCACCTAATGATGCAAATATTCAATATTAATTTGAAAAAATAAGTATTCACTAATTTTCCATGGAATTATTAATTATGCATTGATTTGGGTTAATTAGCTCTTAATCTTGTTTAAGCACTTTATGCATAAATTACTCAAATTGATCAGAATGCCTTATTATTGGTCCAAAATTTGACTGGATTGGAATTGGAAGGTGATGTTAGATGTGTTGGAACTATATTCCCATTTAAGATGTTACCAAAAATACATAAAAAAATCACATGTCTTGTGTAAGAGATTCGATAGGAAAGAGCAATCTAGAACACCCAAGTGCAAATTTGGCATTTTGACTCAGAATGATCTGATCAAAGTTAGCTTGCTCATATATTTTATTTCCCCATTTAGGAATACCTTGGCCAAAATTGATAATTGAATATGTAAATTTCACATCATTCGGTGTTTTTAGGCCAAATTGTGTATTTTGGATGGAATTTGGCCAAAAGCCTAATTGGAGGTTATTAGTGGCCAATTTTAGGTGTATATAGTTTTCCCCTATTTGAGAAGGCATTTAAAGCTATAAGAATAGTAACATCTTCTCAAAGAATGAAAAGGTCCTATCTGCTTACAAATAAACTAACTGTATGATGCTCCCTCGAGGGAATGGTTGCCACAAGTAAGTTGACAAACAATCCCTCAAAAAGAAAGAAATGAAATGAGGGGACCAAATAAAGGAAAGATGATGGGGTGAAAACACAATGATACTAAAAAATTAGTCAAAATCATTGAGAATGCAAGTGGGACAGTGTATAATGGTGTGCCTAAAGGTAGTTATAAGCATTATACCCTGATAGTGGCAACATGGTATGATAACACAATGATTTGACCAAAGGTGGTTATAATCATTGAGAAGATGGAACTACCCCAGTTAGGATAGACAAATAAGAGAATAACATGCCCCTATATAAGTAAAAAAAGTAAAGTGGTGACAACATAATGATTTTCCCAAAGGCAGTTATAATCATTAAGAAATGTAGGTGGGATGGTGTGAAATTATTTTCCCATATATAGTTATAATCATTGGACCCCTATTATGGAAAACATGATAAACTTGGTTGAGGATGATGATAACTTAATACAGAGGATAATGATGAATTGAAACAACCTACTAGTAGGGAGATGCTCATCTTAACTAACAAAGATTGAAATTCTTTCATGTTTAATCACTCTATTTGGGATATGATTGGGAGTGAGTCAAGATGTCAATCTTGAAGAGATGTCACCATTACTGAATAGACTTCTTAAAGATGAGGTTTATTGTAGCATGTGTCGATAGGAATCATGGTATGACATCATGAAGACTTGGCCAAAATATGTATGAGGACTGACTCCTGTAATCCAATACTCAAAAGAAAATAATACACCAATGATACAAACTATGATGACAATGGAATATGGATGGATTAAAGTGTAAGTGTGGGTAAAGAATCACCAAATAAACACACATAAACCAAATCAAGGCAACAATACTGAAAGTAAACAAACAGGTAAACAAACAAACAAAATAAGCAAAAATAAACAAATAAATAATGCAATAGAAACCATATGAACATTGCCCCTAGAAAATAGGTGACAAATGAACAAATGAAAAAAATAAGGGAATATAAGAAAAGGAAGGGGGTGGTAAATTTTTATCCATATAGACTAGGTAAGTGGATGATGCCTACATAGTTCTATGGATGTAATATCCAATAAAAAAACTTCAAGCCAAATGTAGTTCTCCCAAGGAATGGGAAGAATGTGACAACTAAGGAAAATAATTAGAATAGATGTGATAAAAGAATAGGAATGGTCTTGTAAAATGGAAATTACATGAGATAAAAAGGCCAAAAGGATGGGGAAACTAAATGACAAGTGATTTTCTTGTAACTCAGTAAGGGTTCCCAGAATCCTTAAGGCAAAGAAGTGGTCAATGTTTTTTGTTTTTTTCTAATGATTTTTCAAATGTTTTTATAATTTTTTTAAAGTATCTTAGCTTGATCAATAATGATGAGACACTTAAATGGTTTGAGCTCACAAAATGGCAAGATCATTACTTAGGTTACTCACAAAATGGTGAAAGCATGGCTTAGGTTGCTCACAAAATAATGAGAGCATGGTGGGAAGGGTGACTAAGCTGAACTCAACAAGTATCGAGCATTGCCTACATAGTCCCAGAGTAGGACCTCAAGTCATTGAAGTTCTTCCATATAGAGGAGAAATTTGACTAGTGTAGCAGTCAATTTAAATAAAATAGGTATAGTTGGTAAAAAGGCATAGTATGACATAGGAAGTGGCAAGTTGGTATGTCAAGGCTTAATGTTACCCCTAGTTTTCCCATAGGTGGTTATAACTAGGAAACAATGGCATAGATCAATGGTACTAATTTGCATAAAGGTGGTTATAATTAGTAGCAAGATCGGTGATAAAAAGGCATAATAAATGAAAGATGTAACTACCAAAGCTTCTATCACACTGTCCTAAAATGTGATCTATATTTGAAATACTTGAACCAACTAATGAAAATGATTAGATACATTGATGCTAAAACCACGTAATGAATGGTAAAAACCAAGGTCAAATATGCTAGGATTTAGAACACATTGGGTCTATAGAACATAATAAAAAAGTGGATATGATGAAGAGGACAGATAAGGATGGGATTTATACAAAGAATAGTATAAAATGGCATAACTAAAATGGTCTTTATAGACAATACACTTTAGGACTTAATCATAGTACTACTTTAGATGAATAATATTCATTAGCTTAAGAAGTTCATCTCTATCTAGTGTGGCAAGCTTGTATGCTCCTGATCCATAATCTACAATAATGATGAAAGACCCTATCCAGTTTGGCTTGAATTTCCCTTTATACATCTTCTTAGCCATGGTATTCTTTAGGTTTTATTTAAGAATAAGATCACCAAGTTTAAATGTTCTATACTTAACATGTCAATTATAGTGGCCTTTGAGTTGGTTCTGATATGCTCAAAGATTTTTTAGTGTGGCTATGAATTTTTCATCAAGTAGGTCTAGCTCTTGTAGGTGGGATACTAGATAGTCATGATCATCGAGGACATGCTTGAAAGAAATGTGTAGTGAAGGAAATTCAACCTCAATGGGAAAGATGGATTTAATACCATATACAAGTATGGAGTGGCTCTTATAGGGGTATGATGAGTGGTATGGTATGCCCAAAGGGTAGGGAATATCTACAAGTGCCAATCACAATTGGCATCATTGACAATATTTTTGAGAATATAGACAATGCTTTTGTTGGATGCCTTGGTTTGACCATTACCTTGAAGGTAATATGCTATAGAAAATTTTTGTGTGATGTTGTATTCAATAAATATGTAGTCTACATCCTTATTCTTGAATAATCCTCCATTATCATATATAATGTTAGAGGGGATACCATAGTGACAAATGAGATGGTTAAAAATGAATTTGGAAATTTGCTTTGTAGTCATGTAAGTGAGGGGTATAGCTTCAACCCACTTAGTGAAATACTTGGTGGTGATATGGATATGTTTATGGCCATCAGATGAAGTGGGGTTAATCTTCTCAATGAGGTCAAGTCCCCATGTAAAAAATGGCCATGGTGTCAACATCAGTTTCAGATTTTTTATTGGGGCATGAATTTGATTAGCATGCCATTGACATTTGTCACACTTTTTTACATATATAGTAGCATATGCATCCATTGTGGGCCAATAATAACTTTTACATAAGAGATTTTTAGATAGGACTGCCCCACTAGAATGAGCACCACATACTCCTTCATGAACTTTTCTTAATTCTAGTGTAGACTCTACTAAAGTTAAATAATGAAGCAGAGTTCCATCAAAACTATGATGATAAAGGGTGGATCTAAGTAGAGCATAAAAATTGGAATGATGAATGAAGGATTTGGTTTTTTTTTAGATAGGTTAGGTGGAAAAACATGGTAATGAAGGTATTTGTAAAGGTTTGAGTACCAGATAGATTTAGGATCAATAATATCACAAATCATGGTAGCAGTTGAAGGTTCATGAGCTGGTACTGATAAATTCTTGATGAGAAACTAATACTCTCTAGATTTATCTATTTGTCAAATCAGAGAGCCAATAATAGCCATGGAATTTATATTTCTATTACTATCCCTTGGTATGTGCTCAAACTAAATATTGGTAATTTGTTGCTTAAGAGTGTTTACCATGGCTTTATATGGAACCGACTTGTCATCTTTGGTCTGAAAATGATTTATGACCTAATTGATGATTAACTAAGAATTACTATAAAATTGGAGATGATATGTATTCTAATGAATTGATTTTTGAAGTCCTACAACAAGTTATTCATACTCAGCCATGTTGTTTGTATAAGGAAAGCTGATTTTGAATGATTTAGGGATTAGATCCCCCTGTGGTGTAATAAACAATAGGCTTAACCTCAATCCATGTGAAATAAATGAACCATCAAAATATAGCTTTGAAATATTCTCTTCAATGGGTATATCAATGATGGTCATTATGAATTTATCAAAAAATGGAAATGTGATTGGATGTGTGTCTATGAGAGGTGCTTCAACAAGTTGATCTATAATAACTTGTCCTTTAATTGCCTTCTAATTGGCATATTCTATGTCAAACTCACTGAGAATCATGATCCATTTAACCATTCTACCTTTTAAAGCTATTTTATATAGTAGATACTTGATTGGATCTATCTTTGAAATGACCATGGTCTTATTATTCAACATGTAATGGCACAGTTTTTGAGCTGCAAAGACCATGGCTAGACAAGCCTTTTCAACAAGTGCATAGTTATGTTCATATGTAACCAAGTTAAGGCTTAGGTAGTATACAAAATTATCTTTTCCATTATCATCATGTTGAGCCAAGATTACCCCTAGAGTATGGTCGATAGCTAATAGGTATAACAATTATGGCTTTCTTGGCATAGGAGGTATTAGAATAGGTAGATTAACAAGATAGTCTTTGAGTTGTTAAAAAGCTATTTGACAATGATCATCCTAGTGAAATGCAACTCCTTTATTCAAAATTTGTGTAAATGGATGGTACTTATTTGATAACTGAGAGATGAAGCATCAGATTGACTAGATCTTACCCTGCAAACTATAGAGTTTCTTTAAATTGGTTGGTGATGACATCTTGGTTATAACATGGACTTTATCTAGATTAACTTCAATACCTCTATGAGACACAATGAAGTTGAGTAGTTTGCTTGAAGTTACACTAAATACACATTTCTTTGGATTGAGTCTAACTTTATACTCCCATAATATTTCAAATATCCTATGTAGCACTACTAGATGGTCGACCCTAGTTTTTAGATTTTCCTAATATGTCATCAACATAGTCTTCAATAATATCATGTATATTATCATGGAATATGATAGTCATGGACCTTTTATATGTATCTCTATCATTCTTAAGGCCAAATGGCATTACCTGATAACAAAATGTTCCCCATGGAGTGGTGAATACTATTTTATGTTGGTCTTCTGGTGCTATTTTGATCTAGTTGTATCCTAAAAATCCATCCATGAGTGAAAACATTTCATAACCTATCCCAGAGTCAATGATCATGTCAATATTAAGCAAGGAAAAATCATCTTTAGGAAAAGCTTTGTTGATGTCTCAAAAATTATTACAAATTATGATCCATTCAAGGTTTTTACTAATAGGTGCCACATTAGAGATCCATTTTGAGTAGTCAATGGATCGGATACATCTTACTTCTAAGATTTTTTCCAGCTCTTTCTTTACCAATATAGTAATGCAAGGATTCATTTTATGTAACTTTTATTTTACTAATTTGGCATCAGGATTAACCACAAGGTGGTGTAAAACCAAGATGGGGTCTAAACCTAGCATATCATAATAGGCCCATGCAAAGATATCTATAAATTCTCTCAACAAATCTATAAAGACATCTTGTTCCTCCTCAATGAGGGATGTGCCTAATTTTATCCATTTCAAGTATGATGGAGTCTTGATATTTACCTTTAGTGTATCTTCGACTAGAAGGGTTGAACCATCTTCTAAGATAGTAGGCAATGACTTGAACTATTGAATTATGTTAGGGTCCTCCATTAGGATTTTCTCTTCAAATTTTCCTAGGCATGATGAATATGAGTCCCCTAATGGGAGATCTAGCCATGTGACAAAAATGGTAAAAAATTATTGAATAATTTGATCAAATACTTGTTATTTCTCAAAGCTGAACTTAGATCCATAGGCAAGTTCATCATTGGTGGTCTTCTAGTCTAAATTTGAAGAAGAAGGAGCATCCCCATCTAATGGCATCTGAAACTAGTTTTCACCACTAGACTGGCCTTTATCTTTACTTTTTCCTTGGTAAAAAAGCACATTAAAGAGGTTTTCACTTTGGGACCTCAATGTTTTACTTATTTTTTTTGGCTAAGTGTGTTCACTCACTCTCCAAAATAGGCTACAAGATCTAATGTGATTGAGAATCTTGATTTGTGATCTCCCAATGGAATGTTGTCTCTAAGGCCTAAAAATTCATAGAATGCCTCATCATTCTATAACTTATCAATTGGTAGACTAGATTCTTGTTGGTTCCAATCTATCAATTGGGGATAATATAATGGCAATGGGTTGTGATGAATGGTCAGGGAAAGGGTACAGATGGAATTATTATCAAACAAGTTGGTTTTAGCTAGATTATAAAAGGTGAGGCAATGATCAAACTTTGCTTCACTATCAGCATCATCATTACTAGTCACTGGTGATGGAGTTTAAATAAGATATGTGGGGTCACCCCTAGATGGTTTAAATCCAAGTCCATAAGCTCTTTCATACTTAGTCATGAAAATTGGCTCAATGGTTCCTTGTTGATCTAGTCTATGGCCTCTTCCTTCATAATTGTGATGCTCCATGATCCTATTGGGAATAGGATACTTTGCATTTTTATAACAATAAGCTTGGTTGTCATTATATAACCATGATTCATCCCCTTCAAAAGGTTCAAGTCCTAGGCTAGATGCTAGTATAAATGTGATAGGTCTCTTATCTTTGTTGTTTTATTTCCAATGCATATGTGGGATGAATTTAGGTCACCTAAAGGTTTTTGGATTCTGAGAAAGATTAGAAATATGAAATGTATCATGGGTCACATACTCTCTTGGTCCATTATCAGAAATGGTGAAATGATTAAAATATTTAAGAGGTGGCACATGGGAATGAGAATCTAAGGTATTAGGATCTATGAAACTATTTGGTGAAGGATCAATAAGTATAGTATTTCCTTTATCCTACTTGGAACTTGGATTCATGCCATACTGATAATTATAGATTTGAAATTTACCCTCAAGATGCTTGCAATGTTCATATGGGTGTAAATCTCCTGGAATATTCACTTTTATCCCTGAGTGGGAAAACTTGATACATTGGTGCAACGTTGACAAGCCCACACAAATCTAATGTAACCAAGACCTACCTAGAAGCATATTGTATGATAACTTAAGATCAAGCACATGGCAAAGTGTATCATGGGTCAAAGGCCCAATGATAACTAGCAAACTAATGGTGCCTTGTGATTCTCTTTCCTGATTATCATAGGCTTTGATGGTTATTATTTTTGGATAAAGATTTACTATTGTGTACCCAAGAATCCTGATGAGCTTTAGAGACACTATGTTGAGGCTAGATCTATTGTCTTTAAAGACACATTTCAATTTATGTCATATTATATAAACTTCTATGTATAATAGATTATTATAGAGTAGGCCAAGGGAAGAAATATCACTTTGGCTGTATGTGACTTGTTGGGATGGAGCTAGGTGTCCAACCAAAGCTTGAAATTGATTAGAGGATATGTCACTAGAAACAGTGGATTGGTTAAAAAAATCATTCAAGATGTTCTTATGGATTATTGATGTTCATATAAAATATAAAATAGAAATTTGTGTTGGTGTCTTCTGTAATTGTTCCACAATATTAAACTTCTTATCTTGGTTAGTAGTGAATGGTTTATTCCAAGGCTGAATGGTTGGTTAGATGATAGGTAAAGTGATAGATGGTTATGGGCCTAGGATAGTAATCTTTGAACATTGAGTTGTGATTACACAATTAGAATTAAATATTGGACCATTATTGCTAACCAATGTTGGGAATGGTGTGGGACTAGACAATACAAGTCTCAGTTGCCAGTGTACTCACATGTGGTCACATGGTAAGGATGAGTTATTAATATAAGGTTAAAAAAAGGAAGTCTTAGTTTATTGGTTTGCCTGTATACATTCCCGGGTCAAATAAGGATTATCTATGTAATTTGGCTGAACATTGTTGTTTAGCAATGGTCTAGGTTGATTAATGATTGGTCTTGGATTAATGTAGATGGTATTAACACTACCCTCTACAATATAACCTACAACCCTATTATACTCATGTATAACTACATAGTAGGTTTGTTGGTTGTTACCATTCTAACCTTGGTTTTGTCCATTGTTCTATCGTTGTGGGTTTTGTTGCTAATTTTATTGATTCTACTATTCAACCTTTGATGTTGATTTTATTGCTGCACTGGCCGTTATTATTGTTGTTGTTGTTGATTATTTTGTTGTTGCTGATTATTATGTTAGGGAGAGGGGTTTTGATAAATCTCAATAATTTGATTGGAAGTGGAATCACCATTATCCAATGTTATCTCCCCATTCTCTAACATATTCTCAATTAAATGCTTGATTTGGGCACAACTTCATAGATTATGCCCATTGACCCAATGATAGTCACATAATTCATTTTCATGGTACCAATCAGGATAAGGAATGCCTTATGGATAATGCTTTGGTATAGGCCAACTAATCATATTAGTGATAATAAGCTTGTAAAATATAGACTTAATAGGTTCTCCTAGGTCACTAAAGACACAATGTGTAGGCATGATTCTCCTAGGTGGAGGGGTTTGCAATGATAAAGGCTATTGTATTTGTTGTGTAGGTCTAGGTTGTTGTGCTTATGAAATTAGTTGGAGAGGTTATTGGGTAGGAGTAAGCTAAAAAGGTGGTACATATGATGTTTGCACCATTTGGACATGACAATATTTGATTACTCCATTTCCCACAACATTCTTATTATGGTTGAATTGCTTCGGTATTTCTTGGTTATTGGCTTGTGTCAGTTGTGATATTGGTTATTGAATGGGAAATTGATGTTGGTCATTTCCTTGATTGGTACCTTGATTTTTATTAGTTTAATTAATCTTAATGACTAGTTTATTGATGAGTGTTCACTCAATCAACAAGCCATTGTCGATGATTTCATTGAAAGTATGTGCACATTGTAGTTCTAAATGTTAAGCTATCTCACTATGCAAATTTTTGGTAAACACAACAGTTAAGTGTTTATCTGGTAAACTATGGGTGAAATATCTTGTAAGGGCTGTCTATCATTGTAAATAACTTGTAAAACTCTCACCAACTTTTTGCTTTGCTTGTGTTAAGTCCACTAATGAAATATCATGCTCGAGATTATAAGAAAAGTGTTGCAAAAACTTATTAGAAAGATCATCAAAATCTATTACTAAATTTGTGGGTAACTTTAAATACCACTTCAAGGCTTGTCCAGCCAAGCTCCTTAGAAAGAACAATAAAAGTTAAATGTCACTATATGCCACTGGTTAACATGCAACAAAGAATTCAATCAAATGAACCCTAGGGTCACCTTTCCCTTTATATTTATCAAATTTTGGTGGTTCATATCTTAGAGTAAATGGTATTTACAACTACTCCATATTAAATAGGTGGGAACACACATCATCTAATTTGAACTTTTTAATCTATTTACCAGTTTAAATGATATCAATTACATCCTTCATCTATTATAATTTTTGGGATAGGAAACTGGAAGGAACATTGGTTTGAGGGAGAATATTGGTTTGGATAGAGGGTTGGGAGGTCAAAAGTGGGAAACTTTGACCAGGGTATGATAGAGATATCTATTGGGGTATATTGGTTTGGTTGGGGAATGGACCAAGAATACACATACATGGATTAGGATGTACTTTAAATTGCACACTTGGTTGTGTGGTATTTAGGTTTAGGTTGGAGATAAAGATTTGAATTGGAGATTTTTTTGGTTAGGATAGAGGGATATAACTATATACTATGCCTACTATGGTTGAAAAGGGGCATGCTACCAATTAATCAAACCTTGCTATTGAGTGGGAACTTGTGGACCAAGACCCTGTCTTTAGATTTGTGTCACATTTTGAACCAATGGTTGTCTAGTATGTACTTGAGAAACATGGGAACCTCCTTGTTGCATGAATCTCTATGAGGAAGTAAAAGCAAGTTGTAGATTTGGCATCTATCACTGACCAATATTTACACATTGTTGACTAGTCATTGCTTGGTTTTGGATTAACATATTAGTCTATAACTAAAGAGATATGTTCATCATTACCTAGTGAGGTGGAACATTAGTTTTCCCTGATTGAGGTGGTAATATATTCATCCTCTATTACATTGACACACTAGGTTGTGTCTATTTATGAGGAGTAGGTTTCATCATATTCTATTATTAAGGCATGACATTATCCATTGTTTGATTACCTAATCCCATAGGTTATACACTTGAAGAAGCAACCAGTTGAGGTTGGGGTGTAATAACTTCTACTCCCTAGTATGATGATCTACTCATGAGATTAACTATAGGCACATGTTGTTGGCTAGTTTTTTGTATGCTAGTACCACTTTGATCAAGATTGGACATTATTTGCACATTATCCACTACATTTAGCCAACTATTTTAGGTAGAGGCAGAAGACACTTCTTCAATAATGGGCATATGCCTCAAGTTATCTATCAAAGTAGTTTGTATGAATGGGTCAAAATTTGAATTCTCTTATCTAGTTAACTTTATCAACACTCTTGTTGAAGGAACTAGGTTAATGAGAGGCTTACTCACCATGTTCATCTGATTGAAATCACATGCTAGATTTAGGTAGGTTTGATATGTTGTCTACATTGGTTAAAATGATCTTCCATGATATTTTTTCCTTGATTATATATATTAGGGTATTGGTATGTGTTTGGACTAGAGCCATAATATTGATAAAATAAGCCTATTTATCGTCAATGATATTGTGGGGCACTATTACCAGACTTGGTAATTTTCATGGGGGAAGTTTGCTAGAAACTTGGCCCCTACCTCTATGGCTCTAACCAAAATATCATCTTTGTTTTCTAACAAATATCTCTCAAACAAAAATAGATCATATGTGGAAGTTGTATTAGTAGAATATGATTGTTGAAGAACTGGCTCATCCACTATGGGTATTATAACTAGGTATTGTGTGGTTTGTTCTTGGTTTTCTTTTGAATAAGGTGGTGTGTTAACCAAATAGTTATCCAATAGATCTTGGCTTTATGGCCCTAATTGATTATTATAAGAGGGATAAGAATCTATCTCATAAGTAATATTATCTGCATAGGGGTCTTGAACCATTTCTTCCTACACAACTATATTCCTAATCCCTAGATTGTACATGAGTCTAGTATGAGTGTAGGAATACATGTTGGGATCCATAGTCAACGTTTTATGATAAAAGGTCAAAGATTTATAAAAATTCTAAAAAGGACAATGTCTAAAACAAATGATGTTCTAACTTGGTCTAGATTCATCAAAAGGATCAAAAGGTTAATGAAAATATTTGTAAGGAAACAAGCTAGTGTGAAGTACCTAACATTTCACTATTCACACAAATGAGTAAGTAAATAGACCAAAAATCAAAATGCCAAACTCTAAGGTCAAAGTGTTTCAAATTAGTCTATTCTAAGAATTTAAAAGTTTTTGGGTCTTTTGGCCAAATGTGGCATCAAAATCTAGGCTCAAATAAGGCATGCACTAGGACTCTTGGCCAAATGACGTCAAAAGCTAGACTTTGAAATAGATGAAAATTTTAATCTAATGGATTTGAAATAGCTATAACAAACACTAGGAATTTGATTCTTGGATATGGACTTGATCAACTAGGTATAAGGTATGAAACAAAAGGCACTTTAAAAATAGTTTATTTTCTCATAAAAATGGTATAATTCTTGGTTCTTTTGACAAATAAGCTAGACAAAAGTGAATAGTATAACTGTGCTTTAGACAAAGGATCACAAAAGTATACTTGGATTGGTCTGAAAATGTAGGAAATTTTTTTGGAACTCTATACAAGAGGGTCTATGAAATAATATTTGAAATGTTTTAGGTAGTGTAATGATGTTATACTACCCAAAAGGTGTGACAAAAAGGTTTGTTTTAAAAAAATCTCTATGGTAAAGATGTTTTCCTGTAATTTTGACAGTGTAACACTACTTTTATAGATTTAAAATCTTGTGATGCATAGACTCAAAGTGCAAGTGTTTAGCACAAAATGGCTTAAGTCTATCAAGTGATGATAATGATTATGAATCTTAAACAACCTTTAACCCAAATTGGAGATTAAACCTAAGTTCCCTCAAGTTCAGTGCAAATGGTGAACCCACTTAACACATCAACCTTATGAGCTTATAAAGATGCAATTTTAAATTTAGATTATAAGTGAAGGACTTCAAACAACTTTAGTAAAGGTCTATATTCAATTGGGAAGCATAACTATACCAAAGTGGATGATATGACTCTCAATCTTTTGATGAAATTTGAACACGGTAAATTGATGATCTCACGTGGGAAGCATAATGCCTCCTTATTCAAAGGAAAATTAGGACCATGTGTTTGGTTTGGATCATTTGTTTACACCAAGTTTTGAATTCAAACAAGACTTTAATCTAGGACAAGACCAACTAATTAATTTCTCTTAGATCCCAAACTGACAAGGTTGCTTGGTATTGTTGGAATCCATCAATATACATCATTTGAGAAGATTTTAAGCGTTCATCTAAAAGTAAATATGCATTATATAGTAGGGTTTTTACACCCATTTTCTCTTAAATGATAGTAATATGACATGGACCTTGAGGCACACCTTGCACCAATAATACTTCCATGGCAAGTGGGGATTTGTCTAAAATATAACAAGTTTCTGAATGATATAGGGGAATCAATTGCACAATGACTTTCACACCAAATAAAAGCATGGATTTTGGGTTTGTATCACTTAGCTTGTTGTAAAAAGGTTTAGTGATTTTTGAAACCACTATATCTTTCTATTCTCTCAGTGTAGTGTGATATCCAAAGTGACACTACATCCTGTGTGTAACTCCAATTAGGAGCCAAATGAAATAAATTTTGGGAGGTCCTAAAGAATTTGTGGGAGGTGATGAAGTCTCCCTCACAAGATAAGTTTTCTTAAAAATAAAGAAAACATGAAATTAGAAAGACTTTAGGATCATTTTCAAGGTCACCCAAATTTTGACGAGTTTTTTTGGCAGTGCTTTAGATGAATTTATTTCTATGCCTTGGAGTAGGATATTTGCAATAGGACTGGCACTTTTTATTCCAAGGGTTCCCTAAAGGGGAAAAATGTAAGACATACATGAAACATCTCTCTTTTTTCCAAACAAAATCTAATTAAACAACTATTGCAAACAAACATTTACAAGTGTGTTCAATTTTAAGACCAAATGAAATATTTGGTGGTGTTCATTTGACCCCTTGCTCTTAAGATTGTGAAATTTGAAAACATTCACCTAAGCATCTAAATTTTTCATTAAACACCAAAACAAAGTTCCTAATTGATTTTTAAGCATGCAAAAGGTCATCTAAATTATGTTTTTAGTAAATGTCAAGCTTGTTTCTATAGAAAAAATGTCAGCATGTCCTTTATCTTTGATGTTATTTTTGTTATGAAATAATAAACTTTAGAAAAGGACCTCTTAGGCCTATGTTTTAAGAAAAACATAGTGACCGATGTCAGTTTATATAACCAATGACAGTGACATTTTCTAACCAATGTTAGTTATCTAACCCACATCAGTTATACCAATGTGATCAGTGATAGGTAAAAAATTGATGTCAATTTTACTAATCGATGTTGGTTAAGATATGCAACTGATATCAGTCTTACTTATCAATGTCGGTTACTGTGTAAAGCCATGGTAAATAAAAATAACAAAATAAAGTTAGAAAATTAATTTGTATGAATTTTAAGATTTTAAATGAATATTTTAAAGTTACAAAATTATCTTCAAGTGTGAGATGCATCTAGTCCCACCGGGCATGCCATATGTGATCTAGGAATTTGACTCAAGAGAGGATGTTTAGTATGGTGTTAGTTCCAAAATGAAAGAAACACACTAATTAGCATACCATCTCTAGGCCTAGACACTAGGGAGAGATTAGTTAAAAAACATGAATAAAACACACAATTAAAATTAAAAATAAACCTTCTTTTACTTCCTTTGGATGCTCCACAATGCTTGTTGTAGTGGCTTTCTCAGCATGTGCTCATGAAGTCCTTAGCAATGGAAGCTTGGCTACCTCCATTTCTCCTTGGCACCTTTGGCTTGTGGCTTGTTTTGGATTGGAATCAATTTGGCATGGTAGCACTAATTGGAATGGCTTCTTGAAGATATTTTTGCATTATAACTTTGCACAAAAATAGCTTAGAAATGATGTGGTAAGGCCTCTTATGTATATATTTTTGGATTTGATCAGAATCAACCTAAACAATCCATCTTGAGATTGAGATGTGTGGTTGAGGATTAATTCAATTTTTGGAATTAAGGTTGTAATTATCCTAATTGTGACATTAGAATAAGGGGCAATTAAGAGGCATGGAGGGCATCATGGAAGGCATCATGGAGGGCATGAATATTGACATTTATGGAATTTATGGCTTAGGGATGTCTTCCAAAGAAATGAGGTCATCTGATGATGTATATATTCAATATTCATTTCCAAAAATAAGTATTCATTGAGATTCCATGAAATTATTAATTATGCCTTGATTTGGGTTAATTGGCACTTAAGCATGTTTAAGCACTTTGTGTATAGATTACTCAAATTGATCAAAATGCTTTATTATTGGTCCAAAATTATGATTGGATTGGAATTGGAAGGTGATGTCAGATGCATTAGAAATATATTCCCATTTATGATGTTACCAACAACAAATAACAAAGGCACATGTCTTGTGCAAGAGATTTGATAGGAAAGAGCAATCCAAAGCACCTAGGTGCAAATTTGGCATTTTGACTCAGAATGATTTGATCAAAGTTAGCTAGCCCATAAATTTCATTTCCCCATTTAGGAATACCCTAACCAAAATCGGCACTTGAATATGTCAGTTTCACATCATTTAGTATGTTTTAGTGTTTTTAGACCAACTTGTGCATTTTGGGTGGAATTTAGCCAAAAGCCTGATTGAAGGTTATTGGTGGCCAATTTTAGGTGTCTATAGACTTTAATATGCATGGTGGTTCTTTTGATGAAGCTTTATGTAACCTATAAAAAGTTTTAAATATATGTGATTAACATCAATTATCATTGACTTATGAAAAATGTTTAATAATGGTTGACCAAGAAATATTTCTAGGACATCACATCTTCTCTTAGGGGATACAAGTTGACCCAAAAAATATTGAAGTCATTTGTAATATACATGCTCCTAAAAATTAGACTAATATCAAAATTTTATTAGGACATGTACGGTATTATTTCAAGAAAATAGCTACATATATGTTTTCCATACTTAGCAAATATAGTGATTTCATATGGAATAAAAAAGTCAACATGCCATTGAACCAATAAATTAAAAACTAATTTATGCTCCTATCCTAAGAGGGCCTAAGTGGGATCAACCATTTCACATTTGTATTGATGCCTCTAACAATGTTATGGGGGAATTCTTCGGATAAAAAGACAAAGAAGGGAAAATGTATGTTAACTATTATATTAGTAAGAAACTCTCCCCCATTGAAATAAAATATATCACCACTAAAAAATAATTCCTAGATATTATATACATAATGAATAAATTTAGACACTACATCATTGGATAAACAATATTTGTTTACAAAGATCACTCAACCATCAGATATTTAATGAACAAACCAATGATAAGAGGTAGAATCATTAGATGGTTAATAATTTTTAAAGAATATGACATTACCATTATTGATAAACCTATAAAATTTAATGTGTTTGATGATATTTTATCAAGGTTGAATGTTTTAGGGGAAGAAGAGCTAGTGGAAGACAATTTTTTTGTATGAAAAACTATTCACATTTTTAGTACATTCACCATGGTTTAATGACATGAAAAATTAATTATCCATAGCTATTTTTAATTGCAACATTAATCATAAGGAAAAGAAAATATTGGTTAGAGATAATGATCATTTCAAATGGCTTAAAAGTATTTTGTTTAAGTGTGGACTTGACCATGTGCTCCATAGGTGCATGAGATAAGATGAGACTTATGACATCATAAGGGATTATCATGATTAAATTGAAGAAGGCCATTACCATCCAATATATCTATCCATAATATCCTTAGGGTTGGGTACTATTTTATTTTCCTTCACATTAATGTGAAGAGATATGTATGACAATCTGATCCTTGCCAAATGATGGGAAAAGCCACATTGTCCAATGAAATGTCTCTCCATCCCTAAGTGGTTTTAGGAAAATTTTAAAAATAAGGTATATATTTTTTTGGACGTATATATCCATCATCCTAAGTGAAGTAATACCTAATTGTTTTCATATATTATGTCACTAAATGGGCAGAGGTTCAATCTCTCCCATTTGTAAAAGAAGAACTAATTACTAATTTTTTGTATTACAAAATTATGAAATGGTTTGGAGCTCAAAAATCAATAATTTATGACCAAGGCACCCAAATCATGTCTAGTATGATCAATTAATTCACATATCACTACCAAATCATACACTATAGTTCATCTCTATATCATCTACAAAATAATGGACAAGTTGAAGTTACCAATAAAAAGTTAGAGAACATTTCGACTAAGATAGTCAACATCAACAAAAAATATTAAGAAAATAAACTACTTGAAAAAATATGGGCTTAAAATATAAAATTTATATCCACCAAAATATTCTCACCTTATGAACTTATGTTTGTAAAGAAGCTTCTACTCCCCAAAGAATCTTAATTGTAAACTTTGAGAACATCAATCAAAGTGGGTATAGATCTTGATGAGGCATAAAGAGATAAAATTATTCAACTCAATGAATTGGATGAGATGAGAATAGAATTATTGTAGTAGACAAAACTTATAAAAAAACATATGAAATAGTGAAATGACACCCATATCCAGTAAAGAAGAATAAAATAAAGATACTAGGATTTTATACTTTATTCTAAGTTTCAACACTTCAAACGAAAACTCAAGATTAGATGGTTGGGACCCTACTAGATAGAGAAGATTTTTTACAATGGGGTAGTTCAGATTTTGAGAAAATATAGAAACAAGAAGACACTCATAGTTAGTGAGAATAAACTAAGACTTTATCAACATCCTTTAAGAAATGAATATTTTTTCAAGCAAATTTAGTCTCATAATGAATGTAAGGAGGAGGAAGAACCTTGTTCTCACATCATACTTAAATAATGAGGATTGAAACCCAATTAAGGGGGGATTGAAAAATAGAAATAGCATTCATCATCCAAATAAAGGAGAAGGACTGAAAAATATAAATGGTATTCCTTCTCCCAAAAATTTGAAAAGTAAAAAAAAATAAAAAAAATAAAAATAAAAAAAGAGAATTTGAAAATTAGTGATGGTAGCTTCTCAAGGAATAATGCAATAGAATTAGTGTTTATACTATTTTTTATGTTCCCCTCAATTAAATTATGTGATATAATCATTATAGGACAAGTAGAAACTTAAGGATTAGAGAAAATATAAAAATAAAGTGAGGTATTTTATACTTTATTATTATATGTATAAGGTTAAATTTAAGTTGTCAAATTTCATATTTATCCATCCTAAAAAAAAAATTGTCTAAATATGGAAGGCGTCCTAAAAATAAGGGGTATATAATAAGGGATCATTTAAAAAGTGTAAAGTGTCCTTTTAAAATAAATATGTGTCATCCCATATGGATATGATCTTTAAAAAAGGAGGCATGATGTCATCATCATGACATGATTGGAAATCATGGGAAGATAAAGTAGTTGAAAGGACAAATGATGGAAGTTGTTGATTTAAAACCATTGAGAAATAAACTGAGGGGGTTTTCAACATCACCCATCACATGGAAAGGTTGAAGGGATGCATTGAAAATCTTCTCCAAGTAACCCTACACATACTAATTAACTATTTTCTCTCTAATGATCATGTCTTATCATTAAGTAATGATTTATACATATCTTGAAGTTAAGGAAATTACATATCTCCATTTTAAAATCTTCCTTGAAACATTTTCTTGCATCGAAACAAGATTTAATCTTCTAGATATGGTTCAAAATAAAAATTAATGCCTGAGTCCACAAATTTTCTACTAGAAGATGAAGTAGTATCTACCATTTTTGAGAAGGTAGGGTGGTTGGATTTCTTATAAAAGTTTGAAGGGTCTGATGAGGTTTTAGTCAAGGGTTTGTTGCTAACTTTTAGGATGACCATATCAAAGTAAAAAGTGTTAGAATTATAATAGCCAGTCAGGTGAGCATTAAGCTATCAAGTATTTTAGATGAAGGGGTTAAGATTATAGGTAGGTCTACCTTAAATGACCTCATTAAAATATTTCATGACCCATTTTCCCAATGTTTTAGAAACTAGAGACTTTTAAGCACCTTTTTTAGTTTTTATCTCATGCTCAATCCTAGTGGCATTAGATTTGTTTCCTTTTTCATCCCTTTTAACCTAAATTATTCACATGGAAAATGGCTCTCTTCGGTGAATAGACTTTATTGCCTAAAAATATAATATATTTTGGTAGATCTTTCGAGCTAATATTTTATCTCAAATACAAAAATCTATAAATTATGCTTGATTTAATCATGAAGAGTTAGAACGTAGTTTTTCTATTACTAAAAAAATTACTATTCTATCTAATGTTACTCTTCAAATTCAAATCCAAATTGACAAAGTCCACCTGTAAATTAACCATCTCTAGCATTTACTTAACCATTGGGGAAATACCCTTTGAATAGTTAGTCGTGAACCTCCTGAGCCTCCATAACATCCTATACCTCCCCAAGGTTAAGGGAATGTACCATTCCAGTATCATTCCATAACTAAACATATAAATCATTATCCTCATCGATCACCAGCTCATTGGTATTCTCCATGACATGGTGGTCCAAGTGGTTCTTGTAGATCTAGAGGTGATGGTTAGGGCTAGGTATCTCCTCCCTTATCTCATAATGGTGACATTAAGGGTTAAGTTCCTTCCCCCCAAAGTAAATTTTCATGTTTGGATCTATAAATCTCTTCAAAAATAAATCAAGATGAGACATTAGAAGCTCAAAAATAGACTATTTGGGGGCCCTTACCTATGGACAAGGATCCTCCTACCCTAGGAGGATGGGGTGGTAAGCCTCAGGACCTACCATCTCCACCACCTCCCTTGATGTCCATGTTTGTTATAGCTACTTAATTATTCTCTTTATTATTTGTTCTTTTCTCTCTATACTTTGCTATCAAACTATTGATTTGCTATTTATTTTTATGTGTGGTCATTTTTAGCCACCTTTAAGACTTATCTCGAGGTGCTTTCTCCCTTAGTGTGATCATGCTCATGGGGTATGACTTTTTCAAGCACTTTTTTGTATGATTATCATTATACCATATCATTTTTAAGTAATATTTATACATTCTCTTCAATCACACACACACACACACACACACACACACACACACACACACACACACACACACACACACATATATATATATATATATATATATATATATTACATGAGAAAGGGGAACCAGTTCTAAAATTTATTATCATCCTTCAAGGAGTTACCAAGGACATCAAAAGAGAGATATAACTTAAGCCTTAGAGAATAAATTCCTTTGGGCCATCAACTACCTAACTTATGATGGATAGTATGGGTCTCTTGGGTGTGTTACCATAAGACTTATCACAAATTTGAGACAAGGTATACATAAACCTGAATATAAGGTAAATTTGCCTTTATTTTTTCTAAGATCCATACAATTTTATAAGTTTGTCAATGATGACTCCAAGGTGTGCCAAAATGTTGATAAGGTGTCATGTGTAGTAGAATGACAATAAAAAAGTGTGCTTTAATGAGCCTTAGTTTTCCTACATTGTTATTTAGTGTTTAACTAAGTGAGGCAATTGATTGATGATATTTTTGGTATGGACCTATTGTAGATTCCCTATGGGGTATCAAGAGTGATTAAAATGAGTATGAAATTGAGTGGATCTCATTTGGTAGCTCTTTGTTTCATCTAGACATTTTAGGTCTAGTGGCATAAAATCTAAATAGGTAGTTTGATGATGTCACCATTACCACATGTGGATGAGTTTGGGGGATTTGATCATATGGTTATGATCACATTAGTCCATAGTTTCTATGTGATAGATTTGAATTCATGTGATGAAGCACGATCAAAGATATGAGGATGTAAAGTTAAATACATATAAATAATTCACTAATTTCCTATACATAGCCAAATTTATAAAAAGGCTCAAGCAAAGTCAAGTAAACATGTTGATGAGTTAGCATTTGCACACATAGAGGTGTCAGGATAAAATGATCATATGGGTTTATTCATTTTTGTGCTTATTTTATATGTGCTAAATCTTAGGTCATGCGATGTAGTTGAAAAAATATATTCATAAGAAAAATTAGGCTCCCAGGCATTTTGATAGTGTTTTCCCACACTTAGCCAAATTTGTAAGTTGCAAGAAAATCCAAGTAGGCATTTTTATTATGTCATATCTTGAACATATGAGCATTTCATGAGAAGATGAATATCTGGATGGAATCCCCTATGTGAGAGGATCTTATGTGATAAATTTCAAATCATGCAACTAAGCATGATAAAAGATATACATAAACAAAGTTGGCCTTCCAGGTAGTTTTAAGCATATTTAGGTCTATGATAAAATAATCTAAGTGAGCATATTAATGGTATTATATCTCCTAAACATGAAGGATTCTATAATAAATGAGCATATGGGTTTATTTGGTTTTATGCCTAGTTTATATGATCCAAATTTCAAAATAGGCGATTGAGTGAAGTAAAAGATATGAAGGTGCAAAGTTGACATTATAGACAGATTGTAATGGTTTCCATACTTAGTCAAATTTTTACAAGGTAAATTTTGATCAAATCTCAAAGATATCAATGGATTATGTTTTATCTAAGATGTTAGGATGCAATGATAAGAGGACAAGTGGTCAAAGTTTAACATTAAGCAAAGGTATAGATTGAGCTTATCAAAAGATCCAATGGATAGTGATTAATTATATATTGAAGATCCAACAAAGTAGAGCAAAGTAAAATTGTTAAAGGTACCTCTAAGTGAATGCATAAGTGCCAAGAGTAATAATCACAAGGACTAATAATGTGCAAAAATAACATGCTAGTGATAAGAGTCACAATAGTGGGAACTAATAGCAAAGGTGTAGAAAGCACATGCTAATGCCAAGTGTCACCCTCATGGGAGCTCATCAGAGATAAAGTTAGAGATTTTAAGATGATTTAATGGTGAACTATTGATCATGAAATGAAGATATAATGGTGTCAGTGAACTCAATGTAATAAAGTGCTTGATGTTAGATGAGAGAGGTGAGTTAAATACTAAGCTAGTTTTAAGAGATCGATGAAGCATATTCACTCCAAAGACTCAAGACGCAATGAGATTAGACCAAGTGCTCAATGTTTAATGACAAATAGAATTAAAAATCATGCACCTTTGGAGATATAAGGAATGCAAGAGCTCAAATTAAAATATCTAATAAACATGTTTTAAAGTGGGAACATTAAAGCTAGGAAGCTCTAAGGATCCAATAGAAAGTGTGAGCCTGTCAGAACATGATTGAACAGACATGTTTTAAAGTTAAGAAAATTGAATGAGGACCATTAGATCATGGAACTAAACTTAATATCAATGTTCAATATTAAAAGTTATGTTCATCTAATGGTCAAGCCATGGAACATGAAGGGAACTTATAGTTTAGCCATAAATTATGACATAGATAATGAATTTGATTGTTGTAATCGATCAAATTTATGTAATATGGAATGTGCATCAAAAATAGAGCCTATTATATACTCAAAATGGTAATGAGACCAAGAATCATGGTGGTGGAGTATGAGTTCAAGATGTGGGAAACTTGCCGCTAAAAACATGAATTAAAGTCCAACAGAATTGAATGAGATGTGTTACCAAAAAAGTGTGAACATAGAGAAAATATGAAACCCTAGATCAAATTCTTATATATGTCATTTAGGATACAATAATAAGGAAATAATATTGAAATTGTGTCATATTTAAGAATATATATATACAGAGGTAGTGGTGTAGATAGGATGAGCTGATAACATTATTGAGTTATGTTTAATATAGAAAAATAAAGACACAAAGATAGAGGGGAAGAGAAGAGAAGAGAAGAGAAGAGAAGAGAAGAGAAGAGAAGAGAAGGGAAGAGAGAGATGTGTAGATCATGAGTAGTTATAAACCATACCTATAATAGAGAATTGAATAGGATTAATTTATGAACTAATATTATAATATAGAGTTGTAACTCCATATAGATTTGATTGGTGGGAGCCATCATATAATTTGAGTTGGTGCTCAGTTAGGGAGTTGGTCCTTCCCTAGATGTGGTGCTTCTTAAATCAGGAGATTGGTGTCTCCTTAGGGTTGATACCCTTAAACATTATAAGTAATGAGGTTCTTGATTATGAAGTTGGATTAGAAGAGCAGATTCTATTAGCTATTCTCATGGTGTTTTTTTCCTTATCAGGTTTTCCATGGTATATCTAGTGTTATGTGTTTTTGTATGTGTGATATTTGAATATATGTTTTAGTATACATTAAAATATTATAAAAGGGACTAATTTAGTCAATCTACTAATTCACCCACCATATCATTAGATAGTTTTGTTCCAACAATTAGTATCAGAGCCCTAGTTCTTTACAATAATCTTAATCAACTCAAGTAGATATTAGACAGAGAACACATATGGCTAGCCAAGAAGGTTCTTCATTAAATAGAGTACCTCTTTTTGATGGATCAAACTATGAATTTTGGAGCATAATAATGGAAGCATATTTATTTTCATTAGGTTTTGATATATGGATGTATGTTGTAAATGAATATACAACCCCTACTATAAATCAAACTGATCAGGCTTAAAAAAAAGGCATATAAGAGAAATGTTAAGGAAAATAGTATTATTCTATGTGGATTGTATAAATCATAGTTTTTCAAAGTGATGCATTATAAAAATGCATAAGATATTTGGAACAAGTTGAATATCATCTATGAAGGTGATGATAAGGTAAATCAGACCAAGCTACAAACATATAAATGTAAATTTGAAAGCATTAAAATGAATGAATAAGATAAAATTGTAGATTACCTCCTTAGAGTAGATGAAATAATTAATGCAATCAGAGGCCTTGGAGAAGAGTTGAAAGAATCATTAATTGTTAAAAATTTCCTAAGATCTGTTCCATTAAGGTATGACTCTAAAATCTATGCAATAGAGGAAATAAAAGATCTGGATTATCTCATTGTAGATGAGTTACATGGAACCTTCACATCTTATGATATGAGAATGGGAAAAATATATACCTTCAAAAGAGAAGATGCCTTCAAAGCATCCAAGAAAGTAAAAGCAAAATCATCTACATTCATATCTAAGGAGATTGATGAAGAAGTAACCAACTTTGTCAAAAGATTAAAAAGAGGGTCTAGAACGTATAAAGGTAAGTTACCCTTTAAATTCTTTAACTATGGAAAAGTAGGACATTTTGTTGCTAAATTCCCTTATCATAAAAAAGACATCTCTAATCAAGAATAGGATAGTAAAAATATGAATCCTCAATACTCGAAGAAGAAGAACCTCTTTTAAAATAAGAAGGGTCTATACACAAGGGAAGATAATAATTCATTGGATGATAGTAATAGTTCAGATGATGACCATGATTGTGCCTTTATGGCTGAGGGAAATAAAGTCCTATTCATGGCATTAGGACCAGCTTCTGTAGATCTATAAAAAGAAGAATTTGAAGATTCTAATGAAGAATAGGAAGGAGAATTCGATCTAGAATATGAAGTCATCTGTGCTCTAGATGAGATTGACATACTGAGAAAAGAGAATTCAAAGGAGAAGAATCTATTGTAAAAAGAAATTGAAAAACTATCCAAAGGTCTTGAAAAATATGATCAATTGGTGGTTGGCCTAAAGACATAAGTTGAAGAGGCCAAAATAATAAAATATGTAGTCAAAATTGAAATACAATATAAATTTAATGAATGCATGAAGTTAGAAATAGAGATAGTGGATTTGAGAAAAGGTCTTGAAAAATCTAAAGAAAAATTTGACAAAGGTTTGAAGCTAAAAGGAGGTTCAGTAATTCTTGATGAATTGATCAACTCTCAAAATCCATCAAAAGAGAGATCTGGTATTGGTTATGAAAAAGGGGAAAGTCCCATAACCAGTACATCTGCTAACCTATATGAAAAATTCAAATTAGAAGGAGAGTAAACAGCAAAGAAAGTGAAAGATTGCAAGGAAACAAAGAAAAATATAAACACTATTGATGTGAAGAAAGACAAAAGAGAAAATAATATGTAAAAAACAAAGGTGAAAAGACTAGCAAGGCATCCCAATGCCATGAGGTTAGTCAATTCATCTCATACTCAATGTTATACTTATAATCAGTTTGGTCATAGAGCTAAAGAATGCAAGAAACATATTAGAAATGAGTTTGCATGGAACTATGATGGGGGTCATCAGTTAAAAGGTGTGAGAAAGGTTGAGTGTTTCAACTTCCATGATGTAGGACACATTGTAATATTTTTTCCAAATCATAAAAGGTAAGTAGAGTTATTTTTAAGAAGAATGGCTTGCTAAAATTGTGAACATAGAGGTCACATTGCTAGGTTATGTAAGCAAAGGCCTATAAGTAAGAATAGTTTCAATCAGGATCCTAGAGTTTAAGAAAGAAGGTAATTTAACTCATGGAAACCAATACTGATAAGTATGAATCATGATGAGTCTATAGGTCTAAGTAATCTATTTAATATGGTAGAGAATGATACAGAGGTTAGAGAATGTCAAGATATCTTAATGTTTGCTCATGTTGAGAATGAAAATACCGAGCTCAAACTGAAGTCCAAAGTATGGGGCAAGGATATTTTTGAAGTATGTATAGATCTAAATTAACATCTCGCTATTGTTGAATAAGTTTCATGCCAGGAACATCAGTTGTCAATGTCTAGTGATAATGTTCTAAAATGAAAGGAAGATTCTTTAGTTAAAAAGGTATATCATGAATCTATGTTATCTCCATGTATTGTTAATACAATTATAGAAGAAAAGGAGAATATTGTTATGGATGAGCATGTAACTTCTCTTAAGCCTAAAAAAAAAGAAGAAAAAGAACCATAAGTAAAAGATGACCAAGGAAGAGAAGGAATATGAGGAATTATGGGACACTATTGGATATACTTTATTTTATAGAATTATAGTGTAGAGGAGGTCTATGTCTATGCTTCTTAAGAGACTCCTTTCAGTAAAAAAATTAAGTGATGTTGTGGTGTTCTTCAGAAGTATCTAGAAGGCAAGAAATGAGTGCTCCTAGTGGGTGTTCATTTGTAAATATGAGAGAATGTGTTATCATATATTTATTATCATGGAAAAGGTCTCATATTTCTATATATGTCAAGTTATGTATACCATGGAGTTAGGTGGAGCTTACTTAGATAGTGTGAATGGCTTGAGGAACTATACATGATGTGAAAGAGAGCATATGAGATACTTCATTCATAATTGAAGATATTATTATGTCTACTACAAATGAGAAATCAAGTAGGTTGTGATGATGACTTGGTTAAACCAAGTTAGGTGCTTTGACAATGTATTGAATCCTCATGCATAAACAAATTGGGAGCTTTGTAATTAGTCAAGTCTTAGGATTAGAGGACTGTGTAGTTGAATATGAGAGAGAAGGAATGGAGGTAATTGTATTGATTAATCATTGTTGAAAATGGTCTAAAGATGCTAAAAGAAAAGATTCCTAAGCTCAGGTGACTTATGGGTATCCCTCTTAGTGTTTTCAAGGTAATTTCATTTATTTTTTATTATTCATGAATTTTTTTTGTCTTCATAAAAGCCTTGTATGATCAAAATAAGTCTAGTCATGGAGCATGTTTGAGAATTTCAAGGTGAGAAGAGGTTTTATCAATGTTAAGGGGAGACTATATCATCTCTCAGTGATGTTTTCTTCATGTTATTGGTCCTTGAAGTTTTTTCAGGTCCACAGGATCATAAGTTTTAACCCACTTTGTCATTGTGTCAAAGTGGGAGAAAGTACTTGAAGAGAGGGACATAGTCTAAGCATAAACTTTGTACTAGTGTTTGACATCAATGACAAAGGGGGATAATATTATAAGTTTTTCAATGATGTCTCCAAGGTATACAATGATGTTGATAAGGTGTCATGTGTGCTTCAATGAGCCTTAGTGTTCCTACATGGTAATTTAGTGTTTACCTAATTAAGGAATTTGATGGATGATATTGTTGGTATAGACATGTTTTAGATTCCCTATGGGGTGTAAAGAGTGTTTATGATGAGTATGAAAGTGAGTGTATCTCATCTATTATTTCTTTATTTCATCTACACATTTTGGTTCTAGTGGCAAAATTTTTGAATAGGTAGTTTGATGACATCACCATTACCACATGTGGATGAGTTTGGGAGAGTTAGTCATATGGTTGTGATCACATTAGTCCATATTTATGCACTGGATTTAAAGTCATGCAATTAAGTGTAGTCAAAGATATGAGGATGTAAAGTTTGCTACATAGACAAAATTTACTAAGTTCCTATACTTAGCCAAATTTGCAAAAGGGATCAATCAGAGTTAAGTAAGCATGTTGATGAGTTCAAAATTTGCACACATAGAGGTGTCAAGATAAAATGATCATATGGGTTTGTTCGTTTTTGTGCCTAATTTATATGATCTAAATATCAAGTCATGTGATGTAGCATGACAAAATATATGCATGAGCAAAATTGGGATCCTAGGTACTTTGACAGTATTTTCCCACAAAAAAATTTTCAAGTTGCAAGAAAAGCCGAGTAGGAATTTTTATGATGTCATATATTGCATGTATCAAGGTTTCATGAGAAGATGAATATATGGATGGAATCCCCTATATGAGAGGATCTTATACACTAAATTCTAGGTCATGAGACTAAGAATGACAAAAGATATGCATGAGCAAATTTGTCCCTCCAAGTAGTTTTAAGCATAGTTAGCTTTGTGGAAAAATAATCTAAGTGAGAATATTAATGTAAGTATATCTCAAATACATGAAGGATTAAATAAGAAATGAACATATGGGTTTGTTTAGTTTTATGCCTAGTTTATATGGTCCAAATTTTAAAACATGTAGTTGAGTGAAGCAAAAGATATGAAGGTGCAAAGTTGACCTTATAGATAGATTGTAATGGTTCCCATAGTCAAATTTTCACAAGGTAAATTTCAAGCAAATCTCAAAGAGATAAATAGAGCATGTTTGATCCAAGATGTTAGGATGCAATAAGATGAGGACAAGTGCTTAAAGTTTAGCATTAAGTAGAGATATAGATCGATCTTGTCAGATGATATAATAGTGAATGGTTGATCATTCATTGAAGATCTAACAGAGTGAGTGGACTCAATGAAATAAAGTGCTCGATGTTTAATGAGACAAAAGTGAGTTAAATACCAAGCTAGTTTTATGAGATCAACAAAGTGTATTCATTTCAAAGACTCAAGAAGCAATGATATTAGATAAAGTACTTGAGGTTTAATGATAGAAAAAATTAGAGAGCATGCATCTTTGGAGATATAAAGGTATGTGGGAGCTCAAATTAAAATATGTAACAGGATCATTTTAAATTCGAAACATTAAATATAGGAAGTGTTTAAAGATCCAATGGAGAGCATGAGCCTCTCAGAATGTGATTAAATGAATGCATTTTAAAGTTGAATAATTTTAATGAGGACCATTAGATAATAGTGTGAAACTTATGATCAATGGTATATATTTATAGTTATGTTCATATAATGGTCAAGCCATGAAACATGCAGGGATCTTGTAGTTAAGCCATAAATTATGACATAGATAATGAATTTGATTATTGTAATTGATCAAATTATGTAATATGACATGTGCATCAAAACTAGATAATATTATATGCTTAAAATGGTAATGAGACCAAGAATCATGGTGGTGGATCATGAGTTCAAGATGTGGTAAATGTGAAGTAAAAACTAGGAACTAAAGTCTAATAGAACTAAGCAAGATGTGTTAGCAAACAAGTGTGAACATATAAAATATATGAAACCCTAAATCAAACTATTATATATGTCATCTAAGATACATTAATAAGGATTTTTTGATGGAATTGTGTCATATAAAATAATAAATAGACATAGAGGTAGAGGTGTAGACAGGATAAGCTACTAAGATTATTGAATTATGTCGAATATAGAAAAATAGAAACACAAAGATAGAGAGCTAGATAAGAGAAGAGAGATGTGTAGAGAATGAACAATTAAATAATAGACATATAATATGGAATTTAATTAGATTCATTTATGAACCAATATTATAATCTAGATTTTTAGCTCCATATAGATCTAATTGGTGGGTGCCATCAGATAAGTTGAGTTGTTGCTCAGTTAGGGTTTTGGTGCTTCCTTAGGGCTTATCCTTTCATTTGGGGTGATGGTGATTTATTACCACATTATCCTCCACTTGGCCATTCCATATAGATATATAGGCGCACCATGTACCCACATTAAACATAGTGGCACTTCATTCTATTCTAATCAATCCATGAATGTGATATGTGATAGTGGCATGTGGTTGATTACTTGATTTGCACTGTAGGGTATCATCCCATTACCATAGATAGATATATATTGGGGACCAATTACACTCTAAGATATATATATATATATATATATATATATATATATATATATATATATATATATATATATATATATATATATATATATATATATATATATATATATATATATATATATATATATATATATATATATATGGAGGGGGCTACCCCAGATAGATATATAGGCTTAATCATAAGCCCTATACCCTATCTATATAGAACTCAAGAATTATATAGATTTGGATGAGCTAGATCTAAAACAAATCCCTCTTTGGCTTTAGCCATGATAGGTTTAACCACCCATATCTTGATCACTAGTATATCAATAGGTCATGCCTCTTAGATTGTTATGGGGCCCTAGATATAGTTGGTGCCACCACATCATTATTTCATCAAACTTTATGATCTTAATGGCATCATCATGAGAGGAGTTCAAGACTTCAACAGAGTTGGTGCTCTTAAATCAGGGGATTGGTATCTATTTAGGGTTGGTTCCCTTAAAGATTATAACTAGTGAGGTTATTGATTATGAGGTTAGATTAGAGCAGTAGATTCTAGAAGCTATTCTCATGGTGGCTTTTCCCTTATTAGGTTTTCCATGATATATCTAGTGTTATGTGTTTTTTTATGTGTTATCTTTACATATATGTTTTAATTTGAAATAAAAGATTATAAAAAGGACTAATTTAGTCAAGCTATTGATTCACCCCCTCTCAGTAGATAGTTGTGTTCCAACATACAAGTCATGTAATTGAAACATAGAAGAAGAATGGATTTCATAAAATTCCATGGGATTATCTAGCTAATTTGTAAACATAATTTCATAAAGAATAAAAATTATTGAAAAATAAGTTGAAAAAATATCCTAAGACAGGGAGAATATATCTTTATGTATCCTAGACACCAAAGTCCAATATAAAAGAGGTGACTTCCATTGAGGAACCATCTCTAGAACATATAGATATCTTCAATGAATAAAGACTAGCTCTGAAGGTAGCTTCACCCAAGATTATAAGAAAATATTCTATAAGAATAAAATATCCAAAAGAAGAACCTAGACATACAATTTAATCATGAATAAGAAGAAAATTCATCTTGCAAGAATATGAAGACCAAGAAATGGATGTTGGTGAGATCCTAAGAAATCTCAATCAAGGACATCTTATGGATATTCTACATGTTGAAGTGTAGCCTAAAGATGAAGAAATTGAATAAGAATATAGATATGAAGAATTTGGAAAAGATCCTTCAGTAGGGATTGAAGAGTTAACCATTATGGTAGAGGAATTTGAAGAAACTATGATAAAATATCCTCCACCTTCATCTCTTCCACCATATTCATCTCAACCACCACTCCCACTGTATAAAAATTAATGTAGTACAATGTACCTCCACAACTCTAGAGGAATTATGAGCAATCTACAACTTGTATCCCAAATGTATCAAATGGATAAGGCTAATAATCAACCAAAATGGAATTGAGCACATCCTAGAATGTTTGGTTATCCAATTGTTAAATAAGAAACCCATATATGATAGGATTACCATACTTAAGCATAGGGTCCAAATTACCCAACATAAAGGTCCATTTCATAATCATGCTTAGGCAAGTCTTATCACATCATGAGATTGGAAAGTAGAGGTTTATAATTCATCGCCATAGCCAACATGACATAAATATAAAAGTATTGAAGCCTTTGGGGAATCACCCAAGAGAGGACCACTTCATGACCTACCCCCATTGATCATCATACCATTATCTAAGGTCCCTTAGGAAAACATTACACTATTGTTTCCTTAAATTACGAAGTCCACACATAAGATGTAACTCCATGAAGAAAGAATTATCCTCCTTAAACTATATGAATTACAATATAATTAACTCAAGGTGGATGACATCACACATGTGAGTATTTTATTGAACATACATATATTTGGCATTAGGAATTTCAATTACTCCTCATTCTATAATAATACCATCTCGTAAACCAACTATAAGGGTCTACACCTAAATGTTGATTCTTAACCTTTAGTTATCATAGCCTGTTATTATAAAAACATAGGCATTCATGCCATATAAATTAGCATGTGTATGACCATACAAAATTTCATTACTTAATTAGTCTCAGGCATTATATTTTGTGTTCATTAAGGAAGATTATGAATTAGTATCTCATATTCGAGGTGAGTTATTTAATCCTATAACCAAGTTTAATCATTAAGGTTTCCACCACTTAATAAATCTTTATCCATATTTTGGAGTTATTTATTACTTTAATGAACACATATAAGCTATACCATAAATTTATTGGCAATGATAAGATTAATCTTTAAGCATACACATATCTAGTGTAACCAATGACTATCTATTCTCATATAAGAATTAATGACCATATAGATAACTTCCATTAATCAAGAGTGGCATAATAAACATCTAAATTACTAGACTTTTAGCACACATGCCAAGTATTAAAATCACTACAACACCATTAGTTATGTAACCCATAATCCACAATGTGGTTTCCCATATAAATATTATTAATTTGGATTACTTTATTGCTTAAGTAATGTAACTAAGCTCACTCAAATGATATAACATCCAATTCAAATAAATTGCATAAGAAGTATAAGGCATAAGGCTTCATAGACTCATTAGGTAAGTCCACTTACTATTCATTATTAAATCAAGTGGAATAATATTAAATAACTAAGAATTTATTGTTCTTTCAATGGTCCATGAGGTTTATATTAATATTAGCTGAACCAATAGAGACCTTAATCCTCCACATCTATTCAAAAATATAATACTTAATAGTTTTCCCATTATTCACTCCATGGGAGACCATAACTAGTTCCACAAGAACATGTTTATACACTCATTGAATCATCTTTAATGTTAAAAGACATTTAACATTATTAGATTGTTTCTAATGCATACCATTGACCATAACCAATTATTCATTTAGACCTTACACATTATAAATAATAAAGATCATTAAGAACTAACAAGACTCGTTCCCACTTCCATCAGGATGTTATTCATAGGTATAACATATTTGAATTTATTAAACTCAATGATTATATAAAAATATTTCATGTTTTTAATTGTGTATCTTCCCAAACATGTCCTAAAATCTTAGTAAAAGAAGAGACTTTCTTTACACAACTTGTAACAATGTAAACAACCATCTCTAACATGAAATAGTTATAACATAACTATCAACTTTGACATGAAATACAAACAACCACTTGATTATTTTCATCATAGTATCATTTGTTTCCAAATGAATACACAATACAATTACATACATGCTTTGGATGTTTTTTTCATAATCATTTAATCCATATTCTAAGTCTTAAGATACATGGGTACAAGTGATAGGTTCATCAAATCAATTCAGATACTAAACAACAAGAATATTTCTAGCATTATATCATAAGGCAACACCATCATACTTCCATGTAATTTAATGTTAAGGATATTATAGTTTTATTTATTCCAATAATAACCATTTTCTATTTTACACCTACTTGAAATCATCAAGTATATGCCTTACTCATGTACATATCATAATATATAAGGTTCCAATATCACATAATGTATGATAAATAGATTAATACTCATATGGTAAATAGATTCCACTATCAATGTGCACCAAAGATTAAATACAATTAGTTATTTATAAAAGATCTAATAACTATCAACAAGAATGCCTCCAATGTCAACATCATAATCAATAATATTCTTTTTCCAGTATAATAATACTATAAACAACATAAGGTAATATAATGAACTACAACATAAAATGGTTAATCAATCATAATCCAAAACTCCAACATCAAATATCGATAGGTAAGGGTAAGAGACAAGCTGCCATACAAATCCATGCATATCCACTAGAGAGAGATGAACACTACAAGAGGGACACTCCACAAAACCAGCCCTATGATCCCAACCATTAGTGGCCCTTACCATCCTAACCATCATCTTGGTGGAGGGTTTTGGCAATCAGGTACTCAAGTGAGGTAAGAGATATATAGATAATATTGAGCCATCATTAAAACTTACAAAAACCATCAACAAGAATAAAGGAACAATACAATCAACACAAAACCATAACACTTAGTCGATCCAATTGGCTTGGGTAATGCTCAAAGCATAAATTGGATCTTATAAAGGATGATTTATATCACAAAATAGGGTCTAAGATATCCAATTCATAGATTGAGAGGTTTTATCAGGGTCCAATGCTCAATCCATGAGGCTTATCTCAGTGTAAAAAAATTAAAGACAAGGTTTCCAACTCCCAATAACCACATAACTCCAATCCACTAAGTCATGCCAATTTGAACAACTAAGATATCACAAGACTTAGGCTACTATGTTTAAGGTTGTGGCCAATTAAAAGGTAAAAAGTGTAATTAAATAAATCCAAGGAACCAATTATATCTAGTTAATTGTTCCTTTATTTATTTAAATGTTTAACTTCTAGAAACTTATAAGATTTCCACAAGGATATATGAGACATAAAATGTAGTACAAATTAATTACCCACAGAGTTAAATCAATTAGTCAGTTAATGAGTTCATCATGAGGTCTTACAACCTCATCATGAACCTTAAAATCAATAAATTGAAGAGAAATGGGAAAATCTAGTATAATGGTTGTAATCTTAATCAAGTGCTTGTATACAATGTATTACCCATATCATAACTACTTCCAATGATTAATTCATTTCTATGGGAATTTTCAGGATCCTACTCCTTATGAGCACACTTGATTACCTTTGTATAAGCAATTAAACATGAAATTTAACCAGAAGTAATATGTAACTAGAATTTAGAAATAACACAGAATATAAGAAACAATACAACCTTGTATTAACACTCTTCTAGAAGGAAATACAATGAAGAAATCACACTCTTCCCACACCTCTTGGGCATACTAGTAATTCTCCCTCAAGATTTCTCTCTCTCACAACCAATTACAACCACAACTCAAACAAAGAGTTGTACCCTCCACTAGTCAGTAACAATACTGCCAGTACACCAAGTACTCAAAGTACTCCAAGTAGATCTCCCTAATCTTGCACCTTGTTGTGTTGCAGATCTCCTTGATCTTGCTACCCCAAAGATCTCCTTTGATCTTGCACACACACACACTTGCAGATCAACTGACCTTACTTACCATGTAGATCTCCCCTAATCTTGCACAACCTGTAGATCAACCTGGTCTTGCACACCTGCAAACCTTCCAGATCTTACACACCTAGAAGAACCCTTGTCCTTGCCTTTTCAAGTCCTTATGATTCTATACACTTACAATACAACCCCCATGGGTTTATTAAATAGATCCCATACAAACAATAATTAGACTTCCCAATTACAATAATTAGAAATGCAGACTCAAGACTAAAATTAGTCTTTACATGCAAATTGATTGTCCATCTAAAATTAGATTGGATCTGATTCTAGAAACACACAGGCTATCGACATTGGTTCCTATCTGACCGATGCTGGCTGACCCCTAACCAATATCGGTTGCTCTGCACACTGGATATGACCACCGTCGGTTGGCCTGACCGACGTCAGTTGCTCTGCAACTCAACAACCTCCTCCATTTGCATCAGTGAAGCTTTTAGCTCCACAACCTATACTTTCAAAAAAATTACCAAAATATAAAATTCCATTTGATAAAAGAAACTGAGGGTAATAAGAATGCCATTGATCAGATATTAAATACTCAATATATAGAACAACTAAAACCCCCAATCGTTCAACAAACTCATTATTATTTCAAGTATAAGACTAACTCTAAATACATATAATAGTTATGTTTAAGATGGAAACTAGATTTAAATGTTTATATAAATATTCACATCCCATAGAAAGAACAATGGGATAATGAATAAATAATACAAGGGATGAGAGGAGAAATATTCCCAAATCATTGCAAACTAACCCTCAACCAAGCAAAATTCATACAACCTCTTTATAAGTCGATCAGGGTATGGTGAATTGATTTTAAGGTTTAAAGTAGGGTTTTTATTAAATTTTATGCCAGAATTAAGAAATATAACATTTTCAAATTTATTTAATCATACTATCATCCAGATGGCTCACATAGGAATATCAGGGTGTGATGTCTTGATTTGAACATAGAGATAAAATTATTAAAAACCATAAGGGTGTAGTAGGGTATTCATTATGTTTTAATTTAAAATGGGGGAAGAACAAACCCTAGGACATTATATCCAACAAAACATAACCCAGTCCAAATAATAATAAAAGTAGCTTGCTTACTTGGTATTTTGTAGGCTATAAAGACAAGGTGAGAGTGGAAAAAGAGAAGGCCATATGTTTTTGGAAGCAAAGCCACAGTTTCTTATCCTTGGAATGCCCAACACAAAGATAAAAATCCAAAAATACCATCCCAAAGAGAAAAAAATAATTAAAATCAATGGCTCTCATCATACATCCTTGCTTGTCCTCCACACGCCACACACCTTAGTCATTTCTTGGCCTCAAGCCCCTCACTCTATGTTTTCAAAAACTAAAACTCCTCCAATGAAAAACATCCCCCTTCTTTTAGTCGATGCTTCCATATCTTGAAGAACAAGCCAAAGAAATAATAATAATAATATAATAATAAATATCAAATCCCCAAAAATGCCAACCCCCCATCTTCCTTATTACACCAGAGGGAAATAAAATAATATAAAAAGAGATTAAAGAATTAAAAAAATGATAATAGAATCATTAAATAAAATGTTCAACAAAATTATTAAATAACTATTAAAAAAAATAAAAATTATTAAATAATACATTAAAAAAATACATAAACCAGTTAAAAGTAATAATAACAATAAGGTCATTAAATAATAAAAATAATTAAGATAATATAATATTAAATAGGAGGAAAAATTGATAAATATTAATAAATAATAAAATCATTAAAATAACTAAATAGTTAATCAAGGCATAACTTGATCATATGACGATAACCACTAAAATAACTAATAACTAGAAATTAATAAAGATCACCAAATAATGATTAACAAAATCATTAAATCAACCAAATCCCAAGGTGGTCAAATTCTTTTGAAGGGTTACCAAGGTGTTCTCCAAGGTCAAGAGACCCATATAGGTCTAGATGAACCATAACCAACCTAGCTAAGTGTTAACTACACAAACAACTCACAATTTAGTGTCTACAACACTTGATAAGGATAAAAAACATAAAGGTAAAACATCCATCACACATAATATACAAAAGAGTCAGCTAAGCCAAAACTTGATAATCCAATAGGGAACAAGAACAAAACCTCTATGCTCAAATAGGGTGAGACCAATAATAATGAAAAGCAAAAACATAATGAAATATAAATATGGTGGATCAATATCATATAGTACATGCTAGAGTGACCTCCTGACAACTCGATAACCTACATATATACTTGAGATGTCCAAACTCAATGTTGAACCTAGCTCGTGGCCTGGTGCTAACATCTACCAAATAAGACATTAGTAGTATCTAAATAATGTTGATACAAATAATGACAATAATGAATTCAAAATGAATCATTAGGCATAAAACAACAAATCAACTATAACTAAAAAGGGACCACAGTTTGTCCTGATAATTGTGACCTCAATCATGCCCTATCAGCATATCCTAAAGCTGCAAGAATGGGCAATGTGAAACTGTAACTAGTAAAACATGATATGTGTGTGTGTGTGTGTGTGTGTGTGTGTGTGTGTGTGTGTGTGTGTGTGTGTGTGTGTGTGTGTGTGTGTGTGTGTGTGTGTGTGTGTGTGTGTGTGTGTGTGTGTGTGTGTGTGTGTGTGTGTGTGTGTGTGTGTGTGTGTGTGTGTGTGTGTGTGTGTAACTAATGGAAGTAGAATATACATATAACATGAATTTGGATAGGAAGTATGCATATTAGGATGTATTGAATCTAATGTGAGAATCAATCACAACATAACATCTCACAGCAACTATCCAAGGTACCTGTATCACAACTATCTAAAAATAAAACCATCATAAATAGTCATTAGTCCACATGCTATCAAAATAGGCTTAATAAATCTATAATTTAGTATCCATAAGGGGCCACAAGGTTGATTTGTGACATCCTTCCCTCCTTAAATAGGAGCCATCCTGATGACCATCAATAGTCAAGCACAAAGTTCTTAGAAAAAGTCTAACAAAACCAATCAATACTACTACATAATCTTTCCACCCATTATGGGGTGACAATATCTCATCCATATCTTGCTGACATTCTTATTTATTATCATCAAGGCAATCATATTATCCAAATGCATTAGGCTAATTAATGGCCTCATTACCGTGTTCGTATTTCCTTCATGACACTAAAGGGGAAAAATAATTTTTATACAACATTATCACAATAAAAAATTACACCAAATCTCACAACTTGTCTGCGATTTTTCTACTCTCATGTCTTAAAAAGGCCATAAAAACTATAACTAAAAAGGGACTAGAGTTAGTCCTAATAATTGTGACCTCAATCATGCCCTATCAACATATCCTATAGCTGTAAGAATGGGTAATGTGAAACTGTAACTAGTAAAACATGATGTGTGTGTGTGTGTGTGTGTGTGTGTGTGTGTGTGTGTGTGTGTGTGTGTGTGTGTGTGTGTGTGTGTGTGTGTGTGTGTAACTAATGGAAGTAGAATATACATATAACATGATAAAATGAATTTGTATAGGAAGTATGCATATTATGATGTATTGAATTTAATGTGAGCATTAACCACAACATAACATCTTGCATCAACTATCCAAGGTACATGCATCACAACTATCTAAAAATAGAACCATCATAAATAGTCTTTAGTCCACATGTTATCAAAATAGGCTTAATAAATCTATAATTTAGTATCCATAAGGGGCCACAAGGTTGATTTGTGACATCCTTCCCTCCTTAAATAGGAGCCATCCTGATGACCATCAATAGTCAAGCACAAAGTTCTAAAAAAAAGTCTAACAAAACCAATCAATACTACTACATAATCTTTCCACCCATTATGGGGTGACAATATCTCATCCATATCTTGCTGACATTCTTATTTATTATCATCAAGATAGTCATATTATCCAAATTTATTAGGCTAATTAATGGCCTCATTACCATGTTCGTATTTCCTTCATGACACTAAAGGGCAAAAATAATTTTTATACAACACTATCACAATAAAAAATTACACCAAATCTCACAACTTGTCTGCGATTTTTCTACTCTCATGTCTTAAAAAGGCCATAAAAACCATTAAAAATGTGATACAAACAAGCTAAAATAGGGTCACCAAACCCAAAATGCCTACACCAATTAGTGAAATTTCTAATGTAACAGTTGTTAAATTCCATGTAGCACTGTTGTTATAACCATCCCAACCATTTATGAATGTGGTCATAAATTATCACAAGCATACCATGTCTCAAAACATGATAACTAACACTTACCTTAATACACTTCCAAACAAGGGTACTAATAACACTCCCACATAAGAACATACAGCTAAGGACCCATAAGACAAAAAGTGGTGTCTAAACCAGATTAATAATTTGAATATGCAACTTGAATAGGGTCAATCTCACTTGTGTCAACACACTCAAACCCATAATAGGAGGTCAATAATCAAACAATCATCCAATCACATCGGATTGTAACTAGACTCTAATCTAAGAGTGGAAATCTTTCACTAGAACATTATGCCACATGCATAATCTTAAGATTATTCATGACATAATGTTATATCACAATGGTATTAATCCATGTTATTATGGTTACTCCACTACATCATCAACTATTTAGGTGTTATCAGAACATCCCACACCAACTACACTAAACCATGGAGAAGCCATACCAGGCATCACAAGCAAATTAAAGGCTTACAACATGTTCTTCAACACACACATGAGCTCGCATGATGGTCTAGGGATATCAATCCCACCATTCCAAAATATCCATTTAAGGACATCACCTAATGTACATCACTCTATTCAAGAGTTAGTGGGTACTTAAGATAGTAAAACTGCTTGATCAGGGCTTAGTGATACTCTATCAGATCACATAATCAACATACATTCCATTAATGCTTCTAGAAAATAGAAATATTCATCCCAGAATGTTTGTAATGGGTATAATAATAATAATACCTTAACCAAAACATGGTTACACCATGTCAACACATGCATACATTTCAATAATTACCACCTTGTCGATTTGCATAAATGTCTAAGTCTACGAGATTAGTTAGTGTTTCACAATGGCAAAACAATAAAACTTCACAATGGTTGCTTTTACCACAACCTCTAAGATGTGGATAAAGGAAGGCTAAATCCATAAAGTGACCATTAAGCACTAATATTCCATGGCCAACTCATACTTCCTATCCCATACCCAGTCAAAATCATTATGAATGTAGTGCTTCTCTACACTCTACCTCATACTTACACCAATACTCAATGCTAGAGTAGTGAATGTGGGATTACATAACACAATAAAACATTATACCTTGGCAAGTTTAATCATATAGAATTGGGTTTCAATAGGAAAATGCATCACATGAGTGGTGCACAACCATATTACCACACGCCAATATATTAACAATACAAGGTCACATTTATTTTTAAGACATGTACACAGAATATTCATATAGCTATTTTAAAACATAGATCAATGTAAGGTTTGCATGATTGATTTCAAAAGGGAAGGTCACTTTACATAAGTAATTTACCAACATTCACATGTCAAACCCTTAAAAACATACAATCATGTCTATAAAATGCTCACACAACAAGGCTAATATGAAGAAGACAAAGTGGAATCCCATAAGGGGAACTACATACACGCAAGGTGTAAAAGATACCAATTTACATGATTTACTACACTCAATGAAACATAAAATTTATCTCAATAAGGTTGGTATCAAATCAAGTATGTGAAATTCCACAAGGTCAACCATATGCACAAATATAATAAAGATAAAAATTTACATGATTTAATACACTCAATGAAATATATAGTTTATAAAACACATAAAAAAAATTTGCATACAAGGAGGAATCACATGAAAGATACCACCAATACATGACTCAGGTGTTCAAAAAACTATGCTAACATACTTTCACATCATGATAATCAACACACATGACAATGAAGCACAAGGATCTATGACTCCCATCGGGTCACCTGACGTCTAGATCTCATTCAAATGACACCAAATATCCATCATATAATACACATAATTAGTCCTAAGGATCTCAAATTATGATCACCTTCTTTCCAGGGAGATTATTTTCTAACAGGGCCTAAAATTTATCTCCATGAGTTCTAAAAAAATTACCAACAATGTTCATACATCATGTATAGATGGCTCATGCTAATCGATAGAATTAGGAGATCCTTAAAACTCTCCAACTTGCCTAAGCAAGTTGATCACACTCACCCACTAGATCCTTTAGGTTCAAACCACACCCCTAGACCTCCCAAGATATTATACCTTGACAATATTGGATAGCTCACCAATACAAGCTATCAATGGCCACTGAGGTATTATCTCATGATTCCATCAACAAGCTTGCATCACCTATTCTTCCAATCAACTTAATCCAACAAGTCAAAGGTTAAATAGTGATGATTACATTGATTCAACATTAATTTTGGGAAAGGGTGGACTTAGCCAAGGCACGAGGTGAATGCTAAAACACCACCATGGGAATTATAATTTCCCACAATCAACAAGTCCAACTAAACTCACAATAACATCCTCATGGATGTAGGTCATATCTATATCACAATAGGCATCTCATGACTGTCAAAACATAGCTAGGATTTCGATTAAACATCCTCATAGATGCATATCTTAGCCATAATCAAATAAACATCCTTATAAATATAGCATATCCATGGTCAACATAATAAGCTCATATAAATCAGCCTATCCAAGGTCAAATAATCATCACTGATATAAACACATCTATGATCAAAACATTATCATAATACAAAACAAGACACCCCCACATGCTTATTTATTTCCATCCCTTTGGAGTTATGAATCCATATGCTCCTTTATCTAACTCAAAGAGACTAAATACATAAATAAGGTCAAGCTCTTAATATAGTTCAAGGTGTTCGCATAAAGTAGAGATCCCAACCCTTACAAATATACCCAAGTGAATCAGACATCCTCACCCCATGCATCTTTCTACATTTGAGCTCATCCTTTGGTCTTCTTGAGGTCAAGATGTTCTAAGCATCTACTAATGACTTTCCCATACAAGTCAATAATAGATATCGAACATCATTTTCTCAATTATAAGGTGAAATGATGATCACCCGTCTTCCAATGACTTGCCCATACAATTCAATGGTTGAATAGTGATGTTTTCCCTAATGCAATTAATGAGGGAAGGATTAACCCAACCAAAGCTCTGCATAAGCATCAAAAGATCACTTACAAAAATTTATCAAGTTCTGCATACACACACATACATTCGCTAATACAAGAACTTTACAACACTTCAAGCTTGTATAAACAAATCATTAATCAACTCATCCAAGAGGTTAAGTGACTATAAGGGTCATCACATGAAATTCTCAATCATATAAGACATATATTAGTCTATATAAGACATATAACTCCAACCATGTTTTAGTATGCACACTAACATATAATGTCTCAATCCAGTCTTAGAAAGACAACATAGACATATAGGTGGCATTCAACCATCATAAGGCATGAACAAACATGCTATAAAAATAGGCCTCCATAAGTATATTTACATATACACTAGGTGTATTTACATCCATCAAAGTACATTATATAAACACAATCCCTTGCAAGGGTATGCACAACCACACAAAGCTCAACCAAGTTTTCAAGAATAAGCTAAACATTAGCTCAATTTGACAAAACTCATCCAAAACTCTTAAATTATAAGCTCTGATACATGATAAAACAACCCCAATTTTATTTTTGAATATATCTATCAAATTACATAATGAAACATCAAAATGTCCCATGGCATAAAATTAATGTAGTGTAATGTACCTCAAAAACTCTACAAGAAGTATGAGTAACCTACAACCCACATCCCAAATGTATCAAATTAATAAGGCTAATAATCAAATAGAGTGGAATTGAGCACATACCATAATGTTTGGTTATCCAATTGTTAGATAAGCAACCTAGATATGATAGGAGTAACATACTTAAGCATGGGGTCCAAATGATCGAACATAAAGGTCCATCTCACAATCGTTCTTAGACAAGTTTTATCACATCATGAGATTGGTAGGTGGAGGTTTCTAATTCATTACAATAGCCAACATGGCATAAAAATAAGAGTCTTGAATCCTTTGGGGAATCACCAAAGTGAGGACCACTTCATGACCTACCCCCATTGATCATTGTACCAAGACATAAGGTCCTTTAGGAGAACATTACACTATTATTTCCTTAAATGATGAATTCCACACATAGTATGTAACTCCATAAATAAATAATTATCCTATTTAAAATAGATTAATTATAATATAATTAACTTAAGGTGGATGACATGACACACATGAGTATCCTATTAAAAAAAATCATACATTTAGCATTGGGAATTTCAATTACTTCTCATGCTATAGGAATACCATCCTGTAAGGTGATAATATGGGTCTACACCTAAATGTTACTTATTAACCTTTAGTTATCATAACTTGTTATTATAAAAACATAGGTGTTCATGCCTTCTAAGTTAGCATGCATATGACCATGCCAAATTTCATTACTTAATTAGCCTCATGCATTAGCTTTTGTGTTCATTAAGGAAGATTATGAATTAGTATCTCATTGTCAAGGTGGATTATTTAATCCTATAACCAAGTGTAATCATTAAGGTTTCTACCACTTATTAAATCATTAATCCTATTTTAGAATTATTTATTGCTTTAATGAACACATATAAGGTATACCATGAATCCACTAGAAAAGATAAGATTTATCTTTAAACACACACACATATAGTGTAACCAATGACTATCTATTCTCATATAAGAATTAATGACCATATAGATAACTTCCATTAATCAAGAGTGGCATAATAAACATCTGAGTTACTAGACTTTTAGCACACATGCCAAGTATTAAAATCACTATAATACCATTAATGATGTAACCCATAATCCATAATGTGGGTTCCCATACAAATATTATTAATCCAACTTACTTCATTGCTTAAGTAGTGGAAGAAAGCTCACTTAAATGATATTTCACGCAATTCAAAGAAATGGCATAATAAGTATAATGCATAAGGCTTCGTAGATTCATTAGGTAAGTCCACTTACTATTCATTATTAAATCAAGAGGAATAATATAAAATAACTAATAATTGATTATTCTTTCAATGGCCCATGAGGTTTGTATCAAAATTAGCTAAGCCAATATGGACCTTAATCCTCCACATCTATTTAAAAATACAATACTTAATATTTTTCCCATTATTCACTCCATGGGAGACCATAACTAGATCCACAAGAACATGTCTATACACTCATTGGATCATCTTTATTGTTCAAATACATTTAACATTATTAGATTGCTTTTAATCCATACCATTGACCATAACCAATTTTTCATGGAGACCTTACATATTATAAATAATATATATAATTAATAACTAACAAGACTTTCTCCCACTTCCATTAGGATGTTATTTATAGGTGTAACATATTTAAGTTTATTAGAATTTTAGCACACATGCACACATATAAGATATACCAAGAATCCACTTGAAAGGATATTTATCTTTAAGCACACACATATCTAGTGTAACCAATAACTATCTATTCTCATATAAGAATTAATGACCATATAGATAACTTACATTAATCAAGAGTGGCATCATAAACATCCGAATTACTAGATTTTTAGCACACATGCCAAGTATTAAAATCACTACAACACCATTAATGATGTAACCCATAATCCATAATGTGAGTTCCCATATGAATATTATTAATCTGACTTACTTCATCACTTAAGTAGTGGAATTAAGTTCATTTAAATTATATTACACCCAATTCAAAGAAATGGCATATGAAGTATAATGCATAAGGCTTCATAGATTCATTAGGTAGGTCCACTTAATATTCATTATTAAATCAAGTGGAATAATATTAAATAACTGAGAATTGATTGTTCTTTCAATGGCCCATGAGTTTTACATCAGTATTAGCTAATCTAATATGGACCTTAATCTTCCACATTTATTTAAAAATACAATACTTAATAGTCTTCCCATTATTCACTCTGTGGGAGACCATAACTAGTTCCATAAGAACATGTTTGTACACTCATTGAATCATATTTATTGTTCAAATACATTTAACATTATTATATTGCTTCTAATCCATACCATTGACCATAACCATTTATTTATGGAGACCTTACACATTATAAATAAGATAGATCATCAAGAACTAACAAGACTTGCTCCCACTTCCATCAGGATCCTATTAATAGGTGTAACATATTTGAATTTATTAAATTCAATCACTATATAAAAATATTTCTTGGCTATAATGGTGTATCTTCCCAAGCATAGCATAAAAGCTTAGTAAAATAAGAGACTTTCTTTGCTCAACTTGTAACAATGTAAACAACCATCTCTAACATGAACTAGTTATAACATAACTATCAACTTTGACATGAAATAAAAGCTACCACTTGATTATTTTCATCATAGTATTATTAGTTTCCAAATGAATACACAATGCAATTACATACATGGTTATGATGTTTGTTCATAATCATTTAATCTATATTCTAAGTCCTAAGATACATACATGCAAGTGATAGGTTCATCAAATTAATTCAGCTACTAAACAACATGAATATTTATAACATTATATCATAATGCAACACCATCATAATTCTATGTAATTCAAGGTTAAGGACATTATAGTTTTAGTTGTTTCAGTAATAACCACTTTTTATTTTACACCTACTTGAAATCATCAAGTATATCCCTTACTCATGTACATACAATAATATCTAAGGATCAAATATCACATAATGTATGCTAAATAGACTGCTACTCATATGATAAATATATCCCACCATGAATGTGCACCAAAGAATAAATATAGTTGGTTAGCTATACAAGATCCAACAACTATCAAAAAGAATGCCTCCAATGTCAAAATCATAATTAATAATGTTCATTTTCCAGTATAACAATATTAAAAATAGCATAAGGTATTAAAATGAACTACAACATAAAATGGTTAATTGACCACAATCCAAAACTCTAACATCGAATGTTAATAGGTATGGGTGAGAGATAAGCTGCCATACAAATCCAAGTATATCCACTAGAGAGAGACAAACACTACAAGAGGGATACTCCTCAAAACCAACCCTATGATCCCAACCATCAGCTTGGTGGAGGGTTTTGGCAACTAGGTACTTGGGTGAGGTAAAATATATACACATAATACTGAGCCATCAATAAAACTTATAAAAACTATCAACAAGAACAAGGGAACAATACAATCATTATAAAACCATAACACTCAATTGATCCAATTAGCTTGAGTAATGCCCAAAGCATAAATTGGATCTTATAGAGGATGATTTATATCCCAAAATAGGGTCTAAGATATCCAATTCATAGATTAGGAGGTTTTGCCAAGGTCCAATGCTCAGTCCAAAAGGCTTATCCAAGTGTAAAATAATTAAGTAAAAGGGATCCAACTCCCAATAACCACATAACTCCAACCTACCAAGTCATGTTAATTTTAACAACTAAAATAGCACAAGACTCAAACTACTATGTTTAAGGTTGTGGCCAATGAAAAGGTAGCAAGTGGAATTAAATGAATCCAAGGAACTAATTATAGCTAGTTAGTTGTTCCTCTATTTATTTAAATGTTTAACCTCCAACAACTTAAAATATTTATACAAGGATATATGAGACATAAAACATAGTACAAAGTAATTACCCATATAGTTAACTCAATTAACGGGTTCATCATGAGGTCTTACAACTTCATCATGAAACTTAAAATTGATAAATCTAAGACAAATGGGACAATATAGTATAACAATCACAAGCTTAATCAATTGCTTGTATACAACCCATTACCCATAGCATAAGTACTTCTAATGATTAATTCATTATTAAAAGATTATATAAATTTTATCAGGGCTTTTCCCCCTAAATCTTTTCCAAAAAATTACCAAAATAGAACATTCCATTTGAAAAAGGAAACCCTGGGTAATAAGAATGCCGTTGATCATATATTAAATATTTAATACATAAAATAACTAAAACCCCCAATCATTCAACAAACTCATCATTATTTCAATTATACGACATAATCCAAATACATATAATAGGTATGTGTAGGATGGAAAATATATTTACAGGGTTTTAGAAAGATTCACATCCCATACAAGGCACAACAGGAAAAATATTCCTAAATTTTTGCAAACCAACCCTCCTTAACTAGAAAAAATACATACAACCTCTTCATAATTAGATCAAGGTATGGTGAATTGATTTCAAGGTATAAATTAGGGCTTTTATTAAATTTTACACTAACATCAAGAAATAAAACATTTCCAAATTAATTTAAGCACACTATCATCCACACGGCTCACACATGAATATCATGGTGTGACATCTTGATTTGAACATAAAGATAGAATTAATAAAACCCATAAGGGCACAATAAGGTATTCATTATATATTAATTCAAAAAGGGGGAAAAATAAACCCCAAGATGTTATATCCAGCAAAACATAACCCATTCCAAACAAGAATAAAAGTAACTCACCTACTTGGTATTTTTTAGGCTATAAGGACAAGCTGAGAGAGGCAAAAAAGTAGGTTACAGGTTTTTGCAAGAAAAGCCATAGTTTTTACTCCTTGGAATGCCCAACGTAAAGATAAAAATCCAAAAAAACCATGCCAAAGAGAAAACAAATAATTAAAATCCATAGCTCTCACCATCCATCATTGCTTGCACTCTAGACACCACACACCCTAGCCATTTCTTGACATCAAGGCCCTCACTCTCTATTTTCCAAAACTAAAACTATTCCAATGAAAAACCTCCCCCTTATTTTGGTCAATGCCACCCCAGATTGAAGAATAAGCCAAAAAATATATATAGTAATTAAATAATAATAAATATCAAATCCCCAAAAATTCCAACCATCCCCATCTTCCTTATTACGCTAAGGGGAAATAAAATAATATAGAAAGAGATTAAAGAATTAAAAAAAATTATAATAGAATCATTAAATAAAATTTTTAACAAAATTATTAAATAACTATTAAACAATACATCTTTGGCATGATTTGGTTTTTGAAACTATTGGAAATGCTATTGGGGATTTCTTATATGTGGATGCAGACACTTCAGATATTTACCATTCAACCTATGCACACTTTCTAGTAGATTTGGATGTTTTTAAGGGCCTTCCTGAGGCAATTTTCTTGGATTCCCCGAGGGGTACTTAGACACAAATGTTGGATTTTGAGGGTATCCCTTTTTGTTGCAGGAAGTGACACCTGACGGGTCATATTGCTGCTCGTTGTGCTGCTGGGAAATCCAAATCTAGGTGACCACCTTCTTGGTGGTTTGAGGCCTCCTCTGAGCATTACTTGGTTAAACAACCCTTGGAAGCTCTGACTATTTTTGAGACTGAGGATAGTGTTCACTCCGAGCTGGTGGTTGTGGAGGATTCTTTGGTGAAACATTCCTTTGAAGCTCCTGCAGAGGCTGTGGTTAGTGATCTTTCTGAGCTAGTGGTTGAGGTGGCATTGGTCTCTTCCCCTATTTCGGAGGATCCTCCTAGGAGCCAGAAATCATTTGATTCTCATAGGGAGTTTGTTGCAGCGTCTGTGTCCCCTGGGTTCCATGGGTCTTTGTCTTCTGAGGTATGGGTTGTTGAGGCAAAAAAGTTAGAGGATGGATGGACAATAGTTAAGAGGAAGAAGTATAAGCCTTCGATTCCCCCTCTAGATAAGAACCTTCGGTTGCGTAAGGAAAACCTAAATGCAAAAGGAAAATCTAATGCTCCCTTATGCTAACTGGTTTTTTGTGTTGGTAAACTGGTTGCTTCACTGGTTTGCTGGTTACTGGTTTGGGAGGTTTTTCAGGTTGCTGTTCTAGCCTGTTAACTTTCCAAGTTTCAGTGTTTTGACAGTAGTTTTATCTGGTCACATCTATTGGTAGCAGGTCCCTGTAAAACCTGGTTTAGTTGTTTTACTGGTTTTAGGTTCTTTTAAAACCTGGTTGTGCTTATTGGTTTATCTTTCTTTTTTATGTAAAGGGTTTCGGGGCCCCTTCAAAACCTGCTTTTACCTTAATCTAAAACTATTAAACAATAAAAATTATTAAAAATACATTAACAAAATACATATATCAATTAAAATTAATAATAACAATAAGGTCGTTAAATAATAAAATTAATAAAAATCATTAAAATGATATAATAATAAATAGGAGTAAAAATTGATAAATAGAAACAAGTAATAAAATCATTAAAATAACTAATTACTTAATCAAGGCATAACTCGATCATATGATGATAACCACTAAAATCTTTAACTAGTAATTAATAATGATTAACAAAACTGTTAAATCGATTAAAGCCCAAGGTGGTCTAATTCCCATGAAGGGTTACCAAGGCATTATTCAAGGTCAATAAACCCATACAGGGCTACATGAACCTGAACCAACCTGACTAAAGGGAAAGTACTCAAACAACTCATAATTAAGTGTCTACAACACCCGATAAGGATAAAAAACATGAAGGTAAAATTTACAGCACATGAAGAATAGATAAGAGAGTTAGCTAAGCCAAAATTTGATAATCACATAGGGAACAAGAAAAAAACCTCCATGCTCAAATAGGGTTAGACTAATAACAATGAAAAGAAAAAACATAATGAAATATAAATGACGATGGCTCAATATCATATAGTACATGCTATACCTATTGGAATGACCTCCTGACTATTTAATCACCCACATATATACCTGAGATGTCCAAACCCAATGACGAGCCTAGCTCATGGCCTAGTGCCTAAATCCACAAAATAAGACATCAATAGTACCTAATTGATATCAATATAAATAATAAAAATAATGAATTCAAAATGAATCATTAGGCATAAAATAAAAAATCAAGTATAATCATCTATAGCTGAGAATGGACTATAGTTAGTCTTGATAACTGTGACCTTAAGCATGCCCTATGAACATATCCTATAGCTGCAAGAGTGGGCAATGTCAAACTGTAATCAGTAAAATATGATATATCTATAACATATAACAATGTAACTAATGGAAACATCATATGCATATAATAAGATAAAATGAAACTGGTGTATGCAGTATGCATATCAAGATGTATTGAATCCAATATGAGCATCAACCACAACATAACATCTCACATCGGCTATCTAAGGTTCTTGTGTCACAACTATCTAAAAACAAAACCATCATCAATAGTCGTTAGTCTACATGCTATCAAAATAGGCTTAAGTAGGATATAATTCAATATTCGTAAAGGGCCACAAGGTTGGTTCATGATTGGAAGAAGAAGAAGCTCACTCCTTCAATCATGATGAGTAAGCAAAAGTATAACATACCCTTCTCCTCTCAAACATTGAAACTCCTATAAGGAAGTAAGAAGAATAACTTTACTTTCTCAATACAAAGTGGAAAGATAAGGAGAATACTATTTCATCTATACAAAATGAATTAGAAGAATTAAATATTAAATCTTTAGAAAATGATAATGAAATAGTATTATTAAAAGAAAAGGTAGTTGATCCAAATATCCAAGTAGACTAAGGGGTTCAAACATACTTGTCTTATCATGACATTATGACCATTTGGAATGAAACTTTCCAAGAATTGAGAAGGTTCAAAATATAAAATAGGGAGTTAAAATTAGATCTTGAAGATTCAATGAAACAAAAGGAAAAAGTAGAGTATTCCCTTCAAATAGCCTATGAACTAAGAGAGACACTTTTGGAATGTATAAGGCCATACATAACATATAGTATCTTCTTAAAGTAATTTCCATAGGTGGTAGTCACTAATAATTTCTTCAAAATAATCCCCAATTTTTTTTAGGAAATGTTTAATTACGGTCTCAATAGAACTGCATTTGGGCCCACATAATAACTTGATGATGAAAAATAATATCTTATATAAATGTGTACTAATTTCTTTCACAATATAAAATGCATTTTTTTTAACTAACGATGCTTATCAAATATATGTTATGATCCAATATGATTCCAAATTTAAGTATATAGTTCAGGGTGTACTAGTGTGCAAGTACATATGGATAGACTTTGAACTTTATACATGACATGCATCTTCTTGATAGGACCATTTAACAATCTATAACCTTAGTTAAGAGTCTTATTTTTTATAATATATTGTGTTTTGGTGATGGTGGCACCACTCAACCTTGAGAAGAATATTGAAGATAGGCTATATTTCAAGTACAGGTAACCTATACCTCATATCCAAACATAATACCATCCCTTCTAATTTCAATATGCAATGATAAAATAAAAACCATTTATAATTAGACAATACCACATTGTTAGTGGGCACATCCAAGATTGTTAAAACATATAAATACATCTCATATTTTAGGATTAAACCTTATTCTAATACTAATAAATGATTGAGTGATCATTGGCCAATATAAGGGCTTCAATGAATTTATACAGGGCATTATCCATTGTGTGGATATGGAGAAAGATCAATTAAACCACTATATAAGGATCAATAATCACATCATAATTATCTCCATGTGAGATTTAATTTATAACCATACAAAAATCCATTTCCCAATGAACAATGAATAAATATGGCATTAAAGATGATTAGAATAGTGCTACTAGTCAAGATTAAATTGCTTAATCTCTGACCCTAAGTTCCTTACACCATATTGTCATACAAAATAATAACCAATAAAAATAAATAAGCTTAATCATTAGGTATAAAATTAACCCCAAGTATTACTGAATTTAGATTAGTCACTAGCTAGTCCTCAAGTACATGACTGGCTATGGGATCATTTATATTTTTCTACCAATTTCCATGTAAGATGTCCATTTGTACAAGGTTTCAATATTTCCTACCACATATCTATGTACAATAACTTATACAATGAGGATTAATTCAATGCACTCCTAATAAATTCAACCATAAGGTAAGTCATAAAAATTAACCCGATCAAAATTTACATGCCAACATTTTTAGATCCTCGAGAGATTCAAGGTGAGACATTTTTATCATCCCCTCAATTCCACTTATCATCAAATCATTAAGAGCAAAATTAATTCTTTGTAACCAAAATGAAGAACAACTTAACACTTTAAAGAGAAAGATTTACATGACTACGTATACCTTTAGTTTTCACCAGATATAAATATAATTATTAACACTTGATTCTAAGCCAATAACTAATTAGTGATCCTTTGGTTTACTCACAACTACCAATCTCACGAGCATAAAAACCACTAAGGTTTTACTCATGATGTATCCTCATTAATCAATTTCCATACTAGATAATTATTACGAATAGATCAAGGTTATTATCACAAGATGATTGCATAACCACATAAGGAAAATTTAATCTAGGACAAGTCATATCACATCCATAATAAAATTATGCTATTTAATCCTCTAATGATATATTAAACTAATAAACTAAGGAAACCAAAAAATAATTAATCTTACATCTTACTCATCATTTATGTGTTTATTAGTTTTTAAACCAATTCAAAATCCTCCACATGGTTCTTGTATATGATAAAGTGGTAACAAGTGATCACAATCCCTGTGCAGATTATACAACTTAGTCAAATTTACATGTACCATACTATAATATCTTTATATCAATATACTTTCCATTGAAAAATATGTTATGCACTAAATTTCATTCTAGAATTAAGTATGGAAATTAAGATAATGAAAATCCCTTTAAGGACTATTTCATATAATTTGGACTTATCAATAGTCCAAATTTTTTAAAACTATTAGAAATAAATTAGATTGTATCCAAATTAAATTGGATTGTATCTAGATTAAGTTGGACTTATTATAAATAACTCATATCTACCTATGTATTTGTGATAATTCCAAATTATTTAAAATGATCATAAATACTTTATTTATTATTAGTTTAAAACTATCATAAATAAACTAGACTTCATCAATAATTACTTGGACTTATAAAAACTACATCACATCTATATTATATATTTACAATAAGTCCAAATTATGTGACCATTCAAACTAGTTCACAGACCATGCATTTATATATCTTATAATACTTGGTGGTATATTTCTTAAGGAAAAATAATTCATACGTCAATCGTGCACTCAATCGATATGTGATTTAGAACACCTGGGATGATTGTGATGCCATGTGTTATCAGTTGATTAGATCATGAACTATTTGTTTAATTTGATTCGAGTGACATCCTCATGACCATCAAAGTTTATCTCGTATTATCTCAGGTGCCACATGAAAAGCTAAATAACATTTATTGATATGTAAATGTTGAAGAAAAAATATTGATGTGCAAGTGTCACATTTCAAGGTGTAAACCCTAAAGACCTTTCACATATATGGGAATACCAAATTGTATTTTACAAAACATAAAATTTTTAATGTACTAAATTCTCTGATGTGAAAATTATGAAGACCTTTTACTAAATACCATTTTGAAGGATGAAAAAATGTGAAGTGGACATTACAATAGTCAAATGCTATTAAATAGATGCATATTTACCTAAATACTAAATTTTCATAGTAGAAAATATAAAACTCAAATGTTGAAGTGTATTTTCCAAGACCCAAAATGTGAAGTGACACTAAAAATAAATATTAATAAATAAAATATTATACCTTATCAAAAAATGGAGTAAATTTAAAAAAATATATATTCATATTTATCATTCCAAAATTAAGGAAAAAAATTCAAATTTCCCAATGCTTTTATCACTATTTTTGTTAGTTCCTAGTGGGATGATGCATTCAAATAGTCTGTTACAATACCTTTCAAAAAATTAGTCAGAATATGTGTATGACATCTCCAATTCTTATTTGGTTTCCAAGTGTAGATGATACTATCTATGAGTATGGATGGTAAATATTTGTTAGTTGGGTTTGGCTTCCATTTCTTATCCAAGCATCCTGAATAATTTTTTGTTTCTTCTACATTTTTTTTCCTACATGAACTAGGATGAACCAAGCTACATTGACCCTTTGTTCTATATCCCAAATTTGTTTTTAGTATCTCAATATTTATTTTAGATCTAGTAACCCATACTATTTAGTCCACTCCTATAGAATCATTAGTTATAACAAATAACATATCTCCATATTACACATCTTGAGCTAGATAAAATACAATTCTTGTTCATTTGCTTCTTGGACCAACATATGTATCTGTATATGCCACTCCAAAATAAAGGGTGCTATCATGAACCATTTTGTGAAGATATCTATGCAAGGGTATGTTGTGATGATTTCTATGATAAAACTCTCCTTTGCACTCAACTTTAGAAGGGAACATGTCTTCTTTCATTATGATGTGGATGTTTTAGAAGTAATATGCTAGATCCTTCCACTTACTATTTCCAGTCAAACTAAATTCATTGAATTATTGTATATACTTATTAAAGTTATATTTAATTTATGTTTCACTCTTTTTTATACTTCTATCTTATTCCTTAGCAATAATGGAATCTTGAGACATTTATCTATTTTTCAATTCTTTGAAATATTTTTTTTAGATTAACTTCTGGAACATTTGGCTCACCATTTTATTTTGTCTCAAATAATGTAATTTGGGGGTACCAATTTTTATCTCTTATAGAGTTTTTGTAATTCATAATGGGCTAACCTTGTTCCATATATATAAAAATGTATTGACCTTTTGTCAAACCTACTATTTCATTTCTTCCCTTCAACTAGTGATTATTAACATACTCTTTGAAATCCACTATCTCTTCAAACAAATATAGCATGAAGTTTATTGTATTTTCACACATCCTATATGTGTCCATCATCTCAACCACAATCCCTACATCTTTGATCTTTATACATTTAGATAGGTTTCCAAATGTGCCATCAATGTCCTCATGGGTTTTTCCTACAGGTAGAAATCTGACCTCAACATCGAGGAAAACACATTTGTAGACAAGGAGAGATAAATATTACAATACATACCTATGTAAAAAGACATGATTTTTGAATTTATAAATGTAAAATTAGTTCCATATAAGGTTTGACATTTTATAAATATAATTATGGATGGAAGTACCTATTATTATTATCCCCACAATAGTTTTTAGTTGAAGGTATAGCCTAAATAGAAATTTCTTGAAGGCACCAATTGATTGTGATTATTCTCTATATTTATTGCATTTAGGGTAGTAGTTATTAAAAAAAAATTGCATCATAAAATGGATATTTTGAAGATCCAATTTTATATAGTAAAGATCCATAAGTATATGGCACTAAATTTCCATATCCCTAAAGCACGTGTTCAATGATGTGATAGTAAAGCTAGACCCTCCAAGAACATACAGTAAAAAAAATGCCCATATCTGCCTGCACCATGACCATGTGTTATAATCCCTACCATTGAAAACTCTAATACTATGTTGGTAAATACTTTTCTTTTTGTTACTATCCTCGACAAAAATGTTTTTTGATGTTCCAATTTGTCATGAATGACACTAAAGCATTATTTAGGGTATTTATGTAACATTTGTTTATGTGTGTAATATATTTGTCTTGAAGAAAGTATTTGATTTGAGTGCATCATCAATTCTTGATTTATACACTATTCTTTATCTATAGAGATGGACCTAAATAATTTCTATTGAGTCAAAAAGATGCATGTTTTGCACTTAGAGAAGTCATCAAATGTGGTAATAGTCACATCAAGAAAATTAGTTCACCACATGTTATTAAATTTTGGTTGGGATATTGGCTCATATTCCATATCTGGTAGTTATGCATTGATGTGGCACCTCATAAATTATTTACTGAAAGATGATAGAATATTTCAAACATTTTATCATGAGCTGTCTATATCTACCTAGCATGTTAGGCATGGAGAAACATTTGCAAAATCATCCACCAATTGGGCCAACAAATCTTTAGTTACCATTGTCTTTTTTTATGGATTTTGTTGAAATCTCCCTACATTGAATGCATTTCATTCCCTATTTTTGTGAAAATTTTGAATGCCAAAAAAGTTACGTCTCTTCAATCCATATATTTTAATTCAAGCTTCTAAACAGATCTTTGTACCCTAAAAATCAATGCTAGTTTTGTTTTTATTTTTCTTAAACAAACCAATAGAAAGGGCATCCAAGACATGTTGCCTCCTATCTATTGTGGTGGAATCAAACAACTTCATCTTTTTAGATTTTAAAATCTCAAATGATAATCTTGACTAAAAACATTTTTTGGTGCAACATTTATCCACATACATTGTTGTAAACTCACTATCTATGCTTTCATCAAACTCCACTTGGCTGAGTGAATTGTTTAGCTAACTTCATTTTTAGCCTGAGTATTTGTAAGAATGAGATGATTTTTTGGATGCCTTTGTGCTAGAAATTTCAAGAAAGGAGTGACTTCATTATCCACTACATCTCAAACATTTCTAATTTCTTTCTCTTTTGGTGTCATGTATGGTAAATTGATTACTCTACAAGTCTCAGTGTCCATTATTTTTTTGGAAGGCCATCTAACGATAGATGTTTTAATTGCCTCTGTATTGCAAGTCCCACAATGTTATATAACATGACTTATGCAAATTCCTAATTCATTTTCTAACTTTGGGATATGAATGCAACAAAAAATCTCCCCTAGTTGTGTAAATTCAACATAACCAAAAGAAATTTTTTCATCATTTGCAAGAGATGTACATTTTTGCAACAAATGTACCCTTTTCCAAACAAAAGTTTTTCTTGGGCTTTGAAATATGGTAGGATCATCGATATATCAAACAAATGAATCCAAGTAAGGGTTGCAATGGTTGTATATGTAGAACTAGATGTAAATTATTTTGAATTTGTTCCATGCCATTATTTGTATAAAACTTATATGTGATATGTTGTATCATTATTGTGCTTCATATAGTAAAATTATCAACTACATCCCCTAAATTATCCACAAAAGTTGTAGGAAATGGAAGCAGTAGAGTCAAATCAAAATCTTTAGTCACATTAACATTTACACATCTAGTAGGTATTTATTCATTGTGGTATGTGGAAGTGAGATTTATGGGTTCTATAGATTTAAAATTTGGACCTACCACTTTGTGTATTCTTCTTTCACCAATGACCTTACCATTATTTATGAGAGAAACATAGTCTCCAAATTGGAAAGCCATTGACATATGATTTTTTAGCCTAGACATTTGTAAAAGACATGAAAAGAGTTGTTAATCAGGTTATTTATAAAATCAATCCAATTTATACTTGTATGTAGGAGATAAATCTATATTTATACCAAAACACAAGCATTGAGATATGTTAAAACCTAAAAATGTTAAAAATGTAATGTATAACATTTTTTTAACAACATAATTTATGTCAATCTAAAAAATAATAGCTTTTAATATCATATATTACATACTTCAATTCTTGTTTCATATTACTTTGAAGGTATCTCCTAGGAGATACATCTCAAACATGCATCAGATCAGAATAGCCACGTAGAGAAAAATAGCTAATTAAGTCAATATTCAACCATGTATTTTATTACAATACAAAATGATAATGAGAAATGGGGGTTTTGAGTGAAATTATGAAAAATGATTAGCTTCTTATATTTTGGTATCTTTTATTTGATTTTAACCTCTATTATGGACCTAAAATTTTGAAGGTATCTCTTAGGGGATACCATTCAAATATGTGTATGGGTACCCTTCAAGGTTTGAAGGTAGTACTAGGTGATACCTTGAAGGGCCTTGTAATAATTTCAAGGGTACCTATGACATTAAGCTTAAGAATTCATTTTTTAATAGTCAAGAACATGTGGCATGCACCCATGAACCCATGATATTTTAACACTCAAAAAATATTTCAAGTTCATCGGGTGAGCAACTCTCTATTATTATGACAAGTGTCTCCATCCCATTTACCTAGAGACTGATAGATGTAACTTCATGTAAAAAATCTGAGGGATATGTAAGAATCACTATGGTGATGCGTATCTTCCTCTAAACTACCTCTAAAATTCTTAGTAAAAATGAGGCCCACTTATTTGGGCCAATGGTGTGCCTTTTCTTTAAAGAAGAACTCCCTTCTTTCCTGAAGAGCATCATGATGACATGTGTCATCAATAGAAGGGACTAAGACTTTAAGTTTGCAATCATGCTCACCTATACGATCATTCACTATGAGTCTATGATGAACCCAAGTACTAGCTTCAAGTTTGTAGCTATGTTCTTTATTCTCTCCCAATAGGATACTTGTAGTCTAGGAGTGAATGGTGAGGTATTTCTTCAACTACTATATTTCTTGGTCTTTGGCCAAGGACTCTTGTTCCATTTTTAGTTACATCTATTTTTGTGCACTTGTAGAGTCTAAGAGACTCTTGTGGGTATGCATAATACAAATTATTAAATGAATTTAATAAGTTAATCCAAAATTTAAAATATCATTGTTCATACTTTTCCAAATAAAGGAGATTAAGGAGCAATTAGATAAAAAAATTACATCGATCTTGAATTAAGTCCAAGAAAGTGGTGATGACAAGATAGGTATGGTACAAGGACTACTAATGGTCGTGTAAGACCATTAATGACATGGTGTTTTGAAAGATTAAATTTTTTTTAGGTAGATCAAGTTGGGATATGACAAGATATGGGGTAATTTCAAGATTTGTGAGACAAAAAAGGACACCATTAAAGCCAAAATATTAAAGACGAGGAAGAGCGCTTATGCACAATTAGTTGATGCGTTTAAAGAGATTGGTAAGAGAAAATTAGAGATTGAAATCCATAAAATGAAGTGGAGGAATAATGTAAAAACATTAAAGAGTTTGGTAAAGAAGAATATTTTACTATCTGATCTCGATATACTCCCATGTAAAAAAATTGATACCAAATTTTTTGTAGAACAAATCAATCAAATAGTACAGATTACAGGTTTAGTCATGGATAGGAGTAAGTTATTGATCCCACTCATAGATAAAGGGAATATGTAAATGGGGATTGGGCTAGGTATTCAACAAACCAAACTCAATGACCTAGATCCCTTTTACTTTATGGAAATGATTAAAGTTCCTCTCTTCACCTTATCAACATAACCAGGTGCACAAGTAGGAGCTCATGTACTTCAACATCCATTTTGAGGTTTTGATGTAGAGAGGATAATCAAGTTACCTATATTTAGGTAACTAGATGAGTTCATGCATACATTTTTAATTAGATACAACTAAGGGGCTATTCATTTGTCTAGAGATATCACCATTTGGATCAATGTGTAGTCCATGGTGAGAGCCATAGACTTCCCAAATCATGGAAAATTGTTATGGCAATACAAGTCCACCACACCACCAATTCATCTATATGTTCAGGATAAGTTTCCCATTAGGGAAAGTAGAGGAACCCCAATTTAATCCATTGAGGATGTTACAATGCACATTATTCTATAGTGTATTAAAAAGAGGTTTTGGTAGATAATAAAGCAGGCCAAGCAGGAAACAAAAGGAGTAATTAACATTGTGTATCACATGATACAATAGAATGAGAACTTCAACTGGCCTGAGTATCTTGCATCTGAGCTTACCACTAATATCAAGAAGGTGCTTTTAGGTAGCTCACAAAATTTCAAATGTCAGTTTCTAATTTTATTGTTATGCTTCACCCAATGGAAGTCCTTGCTAGGCTAGGTTAATATTACTACAAAATTTTGGCTTACTACTACACTCATAGGCATCATTCGGACTAAGACATTACAATATTATGAGCAACTGGGGTATTTTAAAACATGGTGGCTTGAGCCTCTAGTTTTTATTAGGTTGCACCCTCGAATTCCATAAGATGTCATACAATATTTGGGGCAGCATGCATCAATAACCAATTTTTATAATGGTATTCAGATCAAGGTGCATGAGTTAGACATGCCAAATATGACTCCAATACCCTTTTTCATCATAATGGTTGAAGAACAAGATAAATTATGGAGGTAGAGAGCCCTAGTCACACAACAAGGCTAATAAGAGCAAGAATAATTATAGCTAGATGTCCACCACATGCCTTACCCCAGTAGTCTATAAATCCTCCATAATAAGAAAAATGAAAATGGAAGGGATGTGTGTAGAGAGCCTTACCACCACCAACAAAAAAGAGATCAAAGAAAATCAAGTCTTTGTTGGACAACACATGTTCCAAAGATAGCTTGGGAGTATGATCTCACAATGTTGTGGGTTGATGAATAAAAAGTTCTTCAATACATGATCAAAGATATCGGTCAAAAGGTCTATGATAAGGAGGAGGGGAATGAATTCTTTTTCTAGAAAGTAGTGCACACTTGCTATGTGTGGAATAAGGTAAGTAGTGACCATTTGGTAGACATTACGTAACCCCCTCCCATAATTATTATGGATATTATAGGTCAAAAGAAGCTCAGCATGAACTTACAATATAAATTTTTGAAAAAGATTCAAAATCTAGTTCATTATATGCATAGTTTATAGATATACTAAAGGAAGGGAGCCTAGTATGATCACTGATGTGCAAAAAATTTATTTTTCATTGAGTGAGTCCTTTAACCATCGTACTCAAACATTTGGTATCTTTAAGAGAGCCATCCATAATAAGTAGTGCCCATTAGGTGAAGTCTAAGGGCATGATGAGACATAAGGATACACTTGTCCTTCTGACTGAGTTGAGAAAGTTTTGGTGTAGAGGTGTCATGATAATCAAATCTAAATCTTTAGAGCATTCACAATCTGATATGGAAATAGATGATGTATATGTAATAGAGAGATCCATAGATACCACTATCTAAATGAGATCCATTATGTTTGCTTCCACTTCCATGGAAACATCTTTGGATGTTTCATAGCTTCCATTGTCCAAAGAAATTGGAGTAGATGCAATCCAAAAATCCATTGTGAAAAAGGCTTTTGACTTGGAACATATGGTTTTTTGACTATATGAGGAGAAAGCAAAAACATAAAATAAAATTACTAAAGTTAGGCATCTTATCAATGTCTCTTTTCCTACTTTGGTTGTGCAAGTCCTTAGTGATCAAGTAATGTTTGAGGACAAATAACTCACTACATTTCTAACTCAGCTAGCAAAGGATTAGGTGAGTACACATAAACTATGCAGCCAAGGGAAGGCTATCCATGCTAAGATGGAAGGAATTTGTGAACTTATAGAGGAATATGTATAGGTGTTAGATACATATGTGCATTAGGATAAGTAGATTGTGCAATGAATGTTTGATTGGAGGCAACATCTTGACAAATCCTTGGATTCTACTAAACTAGAGTTTGTAACAGTAGATAAAGCTAAAGTTGTAGTGAATGATTGAATGGATACTAGGGAAACATTGAATAATGCATTTCAATAATTTTTAGAAGCTAGGGATACCATGATGAAGAAGCTCTATGTATGGAAAAATGAGACAATGTACAACACATTTGTAAAAATTCAAGCCCAAAAGACTACAGTCAGGTTGGATGATATTGTGTCAGATATATAGCTTAAGCTGTCAAATACTAGAGACTTCTTTATCATTGTAGAATAAGTAGATGTACATAATTTAATGGTCATTCAAATTTCACTTCACATTTTGCTTACCATGGTATGGGAAGTACTTTATAATTGGAAAATTCTCAAGCATGACCTCTCATAGGTTAAACTACCTATTACGCATATCATAGATGAACCTAAGTTCATTCCACCATAGGATCTCTAAGCAATTTTGTAGAAGATAAAGTTGGATATAAAGGCTCATTTTGGGCAGACACAACCTACATAGTAGGTAAATGTTTAATTCAAGTTTTGTAGTTTAATAACTATAATGGGTGGTAGGCAAGTATGAAAAACTAGAAAACCTAGAGCGATTACTGCCACTTTTGTGAAAGGCTAATCTTTTCTTGCTTTAGTCAAGATCAAAGTTCAAATTTTATCTTAGGATAAAATAATAGTTTAAGTTCATGAAATTTTTAGGTGTGGAGCAAGGACATGTGTGTAGGGTATCATTTTGTCATCTATATGATCTTTTGAATATCCTTGGCCTTGTTAGGCAAGCGATAGATATACGAATGCCATGTCTCTTTTCTTTTTTCATGCTAGAAATCTATAATGTGAAGAGATAGATCCATGTAAAAATCTATATATAGTGCTATAATGTAATGTAATATTATTTTGATGTTACTTTTTCCTAAGACTCTTTTACTTAGACATGGTCCATAGTGTTTACTCTATTTTATTTTAGCTTGTTTTATCTTTTATTATGTTTTTTATGATCCACAATTCTTAACACCATGTTAGTTTATATTTATATTTATTGTGGTGTATAAAATTGAAGATTGTGTAAATTCATTCATGTTATTGTGATTCTTTTCCACTTCTTGATGTGAAAGTTATACCTATAATTTCCATGTTATGGAGAATTTCCATTAAAATCTGCTAAATTATTTCAACATGCACATGATTGCAATTTTATTTCAATGTATCTCTGATGAAAGAATTTCAATCTGCTAACAATATGCTTTGTAGTACCTTCGAGTGTAACATAGTGCATGTTTGTAAGGTATTAAATATCTTATAAGAGGGACTTTAAAACATATGTTTGTAGGACTTTTAATGGGTATTACGTACCTTAAAAATTCATATGATTGGAATTATTTCTAGATAATAGGGTCTTTTAATACCTTCAATGGTTCCTCTATGCATAAAGGTATCTCTTAGAAGATACCTTCAATGTAGCCATGAAGATATTATAATACCCTTCAATGTATATTATTGTTTTTGTATATTGTTTTTTTATTTGATTGGTTAAAATTTGGGTTGAAGGGCCCCATTCCCTTTACATAATAAACTCAAAAGATAGACATGACAAATCCAAAGGATAAATAAGAAGTAATAGATGAACCTGATAGCTAAAGTACCATGTCACCAAACTTAAATAAAGTATCACCCAAAAAAACCTAAAACCAAACAAAAAGAGATAAAGAAAGCCCAACTATTTTGAATCAGTATAAAAGACCAGATTCTTGGTCATAGTACTATCATCTTTATTGTTCCTTCCTCTGGTATGACTTCCCATGAACTGATCCTTATCTTTTTCCTATCTTTTGTGTTTGAGGCTAGTAGATTGGATATCCTCTTTTTCCTCCTCGAGATCCCTATTGACATCCTCCTTTTCGCTACTCTGAGTTGATTTTTTACCCTAGGGAATGCATTATAGATGATCATTTCCCATTTAGAAGCTAATGACACATGACTCAGGAGCCCTTGTAACATTTTTAACTCATCCATGATTTTGTTGAACAAAATTTTCTAGATGGAAATATTTGTGTGTAATTTTTGAATGGAATTCATAATATCTACCTTGGTATTGGAATAGATAACCCCTCTACCTATGGTATCTAATAGAGGGACATAATTAAGACTCCCCATGTTTGTTCTGGGCTCATCTTACATCAATTATATAAAATCCATAACATTTTGTTCCTCCAGTTTGTGATCAAAAGTTAACTCTATATAAAATTCCTCCCCTTCAGTTTCTTCCTTCTCATTGGGGATATCAATTGCCTTAGTGATGATTTTGGACCACTATTTTTCCCCTCTTAATCAGTAAAAAAATTAAACCTTGGTGAATTAAGTTTACTAAAGGGTTCTTCTTGAAGTTTAGTACCAAAGCTTCCAAGGATTGCAGAAGAAAAAATAAAATGCTAATGGTGTGGCCTTTGAAATGATTAAGTAATAATAAGTGATGGGAAAAATCACAATATGTTTTCCTTTTAAAGACCTCATTATTTAGAGGTAGACTTCAGGCCATTTCCTTGGTAATTCTAACCTCATGAAACCTTTTTGGGATGAAATATTGGGTTTCTTCTTTTCCTTCTTGAAAAAAATGCTGAGAAGCTCCTCATTTCTCTTCTTATCCTTGAATTATTTGACGTTAGATTAATGCATCTTAGCAGTCTCTCTGAAGATTCTCAAGCCATGCATACATATTTCATGATCTTTCTATCCATGAGTGGATTCCCTAGAAAGCCTTATGTGATGCCCAATGAGCCATTCCATGAAGGGAGCCAATCCACCTTTGACTATTTTGTTCCAAATGTACTCATTTTCCTTGACATCAGAGCATGAAATTGGTTTGAACCAATCCTAATCCCCACCCATATTGTAAATTTACAAACTTATTCTACAAGCTTCATTGTTCAAGTTTTTAGAAATGGAAATGGATAGGTTATGGGACTAAGATCCAAATAAAACAATGTGATTTAATCCTGAAGAGCCCTAAATGTGTAAGGCCTTAGGAATAATTACCTTGTACATGTTAATATCTAAGCTCTTGATCTATATTTGTGTCATCATTAAAAAAACCATCATGACAATATGAGGTGTAGCCTTTTTTTGATTCAATAATTGGGATGACATCATCAAGAAAATCCATCTCATACTAACTAATAAAATAACTTATTTGGACCTTGAGATTAGCATGTACAGGGATTCAAAATGGGTGAATGTGTTGATTAAGATAATTGAGTTCAATATTATTGAGTGCGTTGATTAAGATAGTTGAGTTCAAGTTGATTCATATTTCTAGATGTCTACTTGTGCTTTCATTGGTTTAGTTTTTTGTGTGTATGCAATATCCACCTTAGATAATTCACAAGCCTAAGTTAGTTTTTCAAAATTATTATTTGGGGCTTTGGGTCTTTAGACTTTTTTGTTTGGAGTTTTTGCATCAGATATTTTTAAGAATAAATGTTTTGAATGACTTGTGCAAATAAAAGTGGATTTCCCCTTCAAGATATCTCCTAGGAGATACATTTAATATTTGAGAACTAAATATCCAAGTTTAAATCCTAGATCTAATGACTTCCTATTGCACCATCACTTATCCACTTATTTTTAGATGAGATTCACATCACATGCCTCTTGGATTTTTATTAATTCAGCAAGCTGAACCTCCTAAGAGATACATTTTAAATAAGTTTAAGAGTGGATTTCTCCAAGTACAATTTTCCTTTACATGGAAAAGGCACTAATGGATTATATTTTGAAGCCCATTGTAATACCTTCAAGGTATATCCTAAGAGATACCTCTAAAACATATATAAGAGTGGATTACCCTTTCAAGGTATCTCCTAGGAAATACCTTTCAAACAAGTACAATATTGTATTTCTCCTTCAAAGAACAAGTAGAATTTTCCTTTACACGAAAGGCACTACTAGGTGATATTTTGAAGGCCTTTGTAATACCTTCAAGGTATATCTTATGATATAACTTTAAAACATGTAAAAGAGTGGATTTTCCCTTTAAGTTATTTATCTCCTAGGAGATACATTTTAAATGTGGACAAGAGTGGATTTATCCTTCACGGAAGGAGTATAATTTTCCTTTACATAAAATGCACTACTGGATGCCTTGGATGAAGCAGTGTAGGATATGAATATTCACTATGAGAAGATAGAAATATATCTAGGTCTCTTTGCATACATTTATTTTTTACCTTATGTTTAAATAATAAATGTTCTAGGGCCCCAGGTGAAATTACCATGTTACACCTTAAATGTGTTTTGGTGATTGAGGTTAGGAATTGCCTGATGAGCTGAATGAAAGACACGTGGTTATCTTAGGGGACTCCTAAGACTATTTTTAGGGATAAAAATAATATTACACCCTTATTAATATCAAAAAGGATTGTCCAAAAGTGGAAATCTAGTTGAGAGTCTAAGTTAGCATCTAAGTTGGACATGTGGTGGGTCCTTAGGGTTTTATTAGTTTTGGGTTCTTTTTGGAGATTGCCGCACTTATATTTTGGTGGGAAAGGTGAAAAGAGTAACAAATGGCCCAAATGCTCATATTTAAAAAGAGAATTAATGACACGTGGAAAATCCTTAGGTATTTTAAAGATTTGGGCCCTTTTTGAAAATTGCCTCACTTACCTTTGGGTGGGCAAGGTGCAAAAGGTCCTTAAAAGCCCAAAAAGTGCCAAAATGAAAAAGTTCGTTTATATGAATCCATGTGTTGTAAGGAGGATTTATCAAGATAAAAGAAACATTTATAACTTCTCTCTCCTTTGTCAAAAAGAATCTTGAATGACTTAAAAGGGTAGTTGGTAATAATCCGTTAAGCTTCAAAGCATTAATGGTAACCCTAATTTCAAAATACAAAGGATTATAATTAAGGCAATTTCCTTTATTCACATTTACCTTTTGCATTTAGAGATTTTAATTGCATATTTGAGCCATTTGTGTGCCCTAACTATGTGTAGCATGAAAGAGTGATTACACCAAATTATTCAAAGGTCTTCAATTTCAATTAGGTGAAGCCTTTTAGATTATCAATAAGTGATTTTCTAGCTCCTTGTGTTGTGTTATCTGAGGAGGTTTGAAGGTGTTTCAAGGGTGATCATAGTGAGGAATTCATTCAAGTTTAAGGTATTGCACTAAAATATCTAGGGAATAATGATGGATACTTTAGCATCTATCAAGAGCAATATTATTTTTGTTCTAGATGAAATCAAAGATATAGATGTTTAGGGGCTAGACTTTACAGCCATATTGAATATCTTATAGTAGCTAAAACCTCTCCCAATAGTATTTAACCTTGGAATGAGTTATATCACCCCTATGGAAACATTACCCTTAGCTACCCCATATGCATAGTTAGTGATTACATGTGCCCAATTATATCAACCAGACACCAAGACTGTCATCGATGGAAGCCAATCAATTATTTTCTCTTTCACTCTTTTGGCCCTCAACACCATGCTTAGGATTCCTCCCTAGCCTAAAAGGATCACACTCTCTTTGGAGGAATTCCAAGAGTATGTAGACAAGAATTACATGACAATATGGGATATTTTTCACTCTTGTTGGCTAGTCAAGAAAAGGCAAAAAGTCGCAAGAGTGTCTAAGAGTCTAAAACTAGAAGAATCTAAGGAATTGCCCTAGTATGTGATTTATATAGTGGAAAGAGTTTATGGGATGCCCACTATAGAGAAATTTGGACTGTATATGTCCATAATCTTAATATATGTGTTGGAAAAATAGAAGAAGATGGATTGGGATACCATTCTAAGTGATAATTTTTAGAGGTAGATGATGCAACTCCAGGGTGCAATTCACTCGAATGAGGAATTCATAGGTATATTTTACATGTCCTCTTACCTGATGTATAATTTGGTGCATAATATGACATTCCAAGGGTTCACTAGGAATCCTAGTGGGATGAGAATAAATGAGGTTTATCCCAAAATAACTTTGGATGGCTTGAAGAAGAAATTTTGTAGAGTTTACAATTATTTCTTTAATACTATGATGAGTGTCTTCTATCCTCTAAGAAGCCTCAATAGGATGTCCAAGGGGGCCAAAGACATAATTGATAAATATGGCACCTCATTTATTCAATTCAAATCATTTACTTAGATTAGGTTAAGTGTCTACTTAGGGTCTCAATATAAACTACTGAGATACTTGGATGATAGACTAGCAATGATGGAGTTAAGAAGGCAGATGGTGCCCCCACATGAGATGATAGTGGTAAAGAAGGTAAATAACCCTTTTGAGTTTATAGTTAAAATTAAAATTTATTCATGTCCTTCTGTTACCAAAGCTAAGGGATTTAAGTAAGAGATGGGCCATTATGTGATTGACAAGATGCCACCCAAGACAAACTATGATATCAGATAGTGGTTGAACACAATAACCAATGTAATTTTGCATCAATAACTTTTTAAAGACTTCTTGTCCATTTTCACTATCGAGGAATATGTTAAGAAGTTAGATTATAAGAGACTGAGAGTGTAAGAAGTTATGACTTACAATATCACTCCCATTCCTAAGGACATGGAGGATGAAAAGAGGACACTGTCTATAGTATATAATCAGTCTAATATTGAAACCTAGGCCATGTCAAAGGTAGATTTCACTACTAAGGAAACTAATTCCATTGCATGGAGGGCCAAAACAATCATGAGAAGGAATTTTAGATGGTTTAAGGAACATGGGGTTGATCTTAGTACTTTTGATACCCCTACCCTTTGAGAACCCAGACAAGTTTGGGATTTAAAGGTTTTCCTCCCAAAATATAGTGGTATTCCCTTGGCTCCACCCATAGTAGTGAAGGGAAAAGGGAAGAGCAAGGTTGGTGATGTTGACTTCACCAAGCCAATTAATGTGGAATCCATAACTACATCATAGTCCAAGTTAGGATTGTCCTTCTTAAAGTTAAAAAATATAGTTAAAAATTGGAACAAAATTGCTAATGGGGAGGTTATATTAGCTAGTTACACCCCAATATCCATCGCATCAAAAGGATCTCAAATTGTACTAGCCATCCTGGTAATCATCCTAGTGGTTAATCAAACTACTATCCCTCTTGCTCCACCAACACAATAGCTATCCATTGTCCCTCCCACAAAATATTTATTTAAGAGAGGAGATGAGGAAGAGGTAGAACAACCCAAGATAAAAAGAGTCAAAAGGTCTTGGTAGCCTCCAATTAGGATTCCTAAAAAGAGGAAGGAGGTTGTGTTCAAAGACCTACCTTATAAGGAACTCCCCATGAAGAGGAAAGAGGAAGGAGGTTATGTTCAAAGAGATTGAGAGATATGAGTGATGAATAAGACTTAGATGAAGATAGGCCCATTACAAAGGGGATGAATAGGTATAAAAATTCACTCCTTCACAAGTAATAACTAGGCAAAGAACTTCAAGGGAAAGACCCCAGACCTTAATGAAGGTCCCAATGGTTGGTTTATTTGTAGAAGAGGGTCCTTTAGGAGTAGAAATTAAAGGTGATAAGGAGGAAGTTATGGCCTCAATTGATCCCCTCTTGATTTTGTGAAGGTTGGAGTTGAGACAGCCACTCAAGTTTAGGTCCCTCAGGAAAAGGAAATGATCTTGTCAGATATAGGGACATTTTTTGAGAATTTCATCACCCATCCACTAGGCTAACATAATTAGGGTGAAGTTAAGGAAATGAATAAATCTGATGAGAAGCATAAGGTGGAGCTAGAGTAGGATACTCAAGTCACCATTGATCTTGAAGGGGTGGTTGTAAAAAAAGGACTACAAATAGCTCTAAAGGAATCATAAGTTTTCCCTTCCACTCTAAAAGTGTTAAGTTTATCACTAGAGGAGAAGGCCAATGTATAGGAAGGTGGGGGAGCAAACCTATAAATGGGTACCCCCACCCATGCAAAAATAAATAAGGAATTTGACAAGTCTAGTAAAGGTGCTGAGGAGAGTGATTTAGGTAATGTTTCTTTAATTAAAGTACTTTGATGCCTCCTTCCTCGTATCAAGGTCCATGATCCAACCCATAATAAATGTCTAGAGGATGTGATTGGTGAAGATTTGCCTAAGGGAAACAAGGAGGTAACTATAGGCTCATCTATACCTGAGGCTCAGACCAATAAAGAAGGTGAAGTGGGTGTATAACCTTCCAGTCAGTCAATAAGACAAGGAAGCTCCATTGAAATGTTACTCAAAGAGTCTCACCAATTTGGTCCATATTTTGAAGTTTTGGAGTGGATAGAGCCAAACCTAGAAGGGAAAACCTAGAAAAAACAAGGGTGGTGAAGTGTTAGAAAGTGACGAAGAAATAAAATAGTTCATGTTATGTCCATAGCCCATTCTTGTGGCACTTCTTACATCAAGTACTCTAATGACACCACCCTTTACTATCTCGAGGCCCACATCTATGTACAATACATCAATGGGATGTTAGACTAGACCCCTTCTTTAGGTTGAGGAATAGGTCAAGTAGAAGAAGGAAATTATGACTAAAATTGTGGAAATTGACATAATGAATATCACTCAGGCATATACGTCCAAACCCCCCAATAAGGCCAAGACATATTCCAAGACCACATTCATTGTCATAGGAGAAATAAATGTGGAGGTATACATTCCCCCACTAGATGATTTGAATAAATATGCTTCCCTTGAGAGTTAAATTATTTATAGCTATAGTCTGAGGGAACCATCAAAGAATGAGCTAAAGCATAGCTCACAAGTTTTGGTGAACATGGTGTCTCATAGGATGGATAAAGACAAAGAAACCATGGAAGAGTTAAAGACATAGAATCAATCTATGATCTAGAACTTACAAAAGATACTGAGTGAGCCCGAGGTAGTAACTCCAACTACTAGTATTGCTCTAGAGCATCATCTCTTCTTAATAAAGGCATTAGATTTTTACTGAATTGATGATTTGAAGTCCAAAAGAAGAATAACAAAAAAATCGTAAGAAGATCTGTGTAATAGAATAGAAGAAATAATCCACTTGGCATTGACATGATTGAATAACATAGTGGACAATAAGAGGGAGTGTGATGTTTAAATAATTTTCTATGAGATGTATATCAAGATGTGGGAGGAGGTCTAGGGTAAAATGGATGAGGTCTAAAATATGGGCATAGATAATTTGATCACAGAAAGGATCATTACTCACAATGATCATAAGAAGCCCAAGGAGTGTCAATTTTCAATCAAGCATTGTTTGATGATGCTCAAAGATGACATCTTCTATTTAAAAGGAGAAGAGTAATCCCTCAATACTACAACAAAAGAGATAGATGTTGTATTAAGTAATATGGTAAGCCTTGATGGTGTAAGTGACTTAGAGGAAGAGATGATACACATTGTTCTAAAAGACCTCATTGATGCACCACAAGAGTATTTTGATGTTGATAAAATAAAATAGTTGGTGTCACTTGAGAAGTCTTGTGACCATCTTAAAGAAATCATTGGATGAAAGTAGACCATGCTTTAGAATATTACCATCTATCTTGAAGAGTATAGAGTAAAATTCAAATACCAAGTAGGCCCAAACTAAGAATCTTGACCCTATACTGGAAGGATATCCTAGGTATAAAAACAAAGTTGGCAAAATATTCCATCATCCAGATTGACTCTAGACCATAATTAGATATTTTAGTTATTCTGAGTTGGCACCACTTTTTTTCTTCCCTTCCCTCCCTTCTTATTTCTTCTTGTTTCCTATTAGGAAAGTAGTGTACTTGGCCTATTAGTGGCACATCCATTTTAGTTAGTTTTTGTGTAATCATGAGGATAGGAAAGGGATGTTTTCATCTATTGTGCAAGAGGACAAAGGTTTTGTTTCTTCCCTTATGAGATATTTATCCACATACATAACTATAAAATATCCCATCAAGTTGGAGGATCAATTTTTCCATCATCACACGATCATGAGCATATCCATGTATGTTTTGTTTATACATTATTCCAAACTCTCATTTGGAATAATGGACATGTTTTCAAATGATTATGGTTTACCTCTTCCAATGTTGTTATGAATTGTTGCTTGTGTTTATGCTTAGGTTTAATGGACATGCTTATGTTATTTCAAAGGTATCTCCTAGGAGATACCTCAAAGGGCCTTGGAATACCTTACATGTTAATTGAAAAGGTACTTGTAAGGGATTTGATATAACCATCACACTTTTTTATTTGGTAAGAACCCTGATGCACATGATTGGAATTTTCTTTCAAGGTATCTCCCAGGAGATACCTTGAACATGCACACAATTGAATTTTATTTCAAGGTATCTCTCCTAGGAGATACCTTAAAGGGCCTTGGAATACCTTCCATGTTTATTGAAAATGTCCTTGCAAAGGATTTGATATAACTAGGATAACTTTTTATTTGGAAAGAACCTTGATGCACACTATTGGAATTTTCTCTTGAGATATTTATTAGGAGATACCTTGAATATTCACATGACTTGGAATTTTATTTCAAGGTATCTCCTTTGAGATACCTAGAAGGGCCTTATAATACCTTCTATATTGATTTCAAAATTCCTTGCAAAAGATTTCATATAACTGTGGCACCTTTTTATTTAGCAAAAACCCTGATGCACATGAGGTATCTCCTAAGAGATACCTTAAACATACACATGATTGGAATTTTCTAGGAGATACCTCAAAGTGCCTTGGAATAACTTCCATGTTAATTACAAAGGTCCTTGTAAAGGATTTGATATAAACATTACAACTTTTTATTTGGCAAGAATTATGATGCATACTATTGGAATTTTCTTTATAAATATCTTTAAGGAAATACCTTGAACATGCACATGATTGGAATTTTATTTCAAGGTATCTCCTAGGAGATACCTCAAAAGGCCTTGGCATACCTTTCATGTTGATTAAAAATGTCCTTGAAAGGGATTTTATATAACCGTGACACCTTTTTATTTGATAAGAACTATGATGTAAATGATTGGAATTTTATTTGGAGGTATCTCTTAGGAGATACCTTGAACATGCACATAATTAGAATTGTATTTTAAGGTATCTCTCCTAGGAGATACCTCCAAGGGATTTAGAATACCTTCCATGTTGATTGCAAAGGTCCTTGTAAAGGATTTGATATAACCATGATAAATTTTTATTTGGCAAGAACATCAATGTACACTTAGAATTTTCATTCAAGTTATTTCCTAGGAGATACCTTAAACATGCACATGATTGGAGTTTTCTTTCTAGGAATTCCTTTGGGGGAATTATTTCAGACAAAATGTTCATAATAATTTCCCCAATAGAATAAAATAAACTAGGTCCACCATAACTCCTCAAAATAATTAAGGTCAATCAACACATGAAATGTAAAATAGTTTTATTCCACCCACTCCCTCAATTGGGAGGAGTGGACTGGTCTAAAAATATATGGCTTTCCCTACTTGATGTTTTGACAAAGGCCCATAAGAAGAAAAAAGGAGTCCAAGAGGAATATAAAAAGGAGGTTTTTATTATAACTTATAATGCATCCCAAATAGATATCCCTCCCTAGGCAATGGATTTGAGGAGTAAGCCTTCTCAAATGCCTACTTTCACAATCATAGAGCTTCCCTCAATGTCCACTTTATTTGATCCTCCAACTAACACTATCCAAAAGGTAAGAAAAATGAAACTAGAAGATGACTGGGGTGATAAAATGATCCTTAAGGAATGATAACTAGTGTTCTCCCTCACCAAGAGGTAGAAATGACAACCAAGACAATCTATATATGAGGAAAATCTCTCAGACCTAGCTCAAGCACACAAGGATGCTATGGTGGCCATCCATCAAGGCACTGAGTTAGATTGCCAAGAGTTAGAGGAGTAGGTGTAGGAATTAACTAAAAAAATTGAACAACTAAAGTTCAAGCATCAATCCAGACAACTTAGCATTGGAAGGCTAAAATCCTTATACATGTATAATTTTTGTAGTGGCCTGTATACTTGGATTTTCCTTGTAATTGGATCAAATCATTATAAAATTGACTTTATATTTTTTTGTAAGGCATAGATTACATAATTTTTTAAAATTTAATTAATATATTTATAACCAAATTGTACCCTTGATATGTCATTTTATTTTGAATAAAAACATTTCTTGGCATCTTCTAGCTGAACCTTGAGATCATTGATAAATTTCTTATCCTTGTTGGCATCTTTCTTAAAAATACATATCTATTCTTCAAATGCCTTGATCACAGCCTTCCACTATTGATTATCTTTCTTTAACTATTTAGCCATATTTATACCTATTCAAAATCTTTTTCATGTTGTTAAGCATCATCCAAAAGACCCACTCTGATACCAATTGTTAGAGGTACAATCACTGAGAGGGGTGGTGAATCAGTGAGCCCAGATAATCTAACTTCAACTTCCAAACCATTTTATGTTAAGCACAGAATATACTGAGAGGGGGGGGTTGAATCAGTATACTATATATCTTATAAAACTTTCCCTTTATCAAATTCCACTTAATCAAACATTCAAGATATGCAATAAAACTCAAACAATAAACATCACACAAGATAGAGAGAGACACCAGATATAATCTGGAAACCCAATCTAGGAAAAACCATAGAGAATCAATCTCAAATATATTCATGAGAACAAACCCACAGGAGCACCATACCCCTTTGTCGAGTACCAACCTTAGCTACAATTCGTGAGCACCAACCCACAGAAGCTTCAAACCCCTTTGCCAAGCACCAACCCAACATCTATTCATGAGCACCAACCCACAAGATCACCAACCCCTTTGCTGAGCACTAACCCAACAACAATTCGTGAGCACCAACCCATAGGAGCACCAACCCCTTTGCTGAGCACCAACCCAGTAACAATTTGTGAGCACCAACCCACAAGAGCACCAACCCCTTTGTGTATACCACACACCTATCTCTCAATGTTGCTATCTCAACAAATGATAGTCCAATACAACATCTCTTTCCTCTCTCTCACCTTTGCTCTTCTAAGCTAGATATAACAAATACAAATCATATTCATCTCTCACAATTGCTCTTCTAAGCTAGATATTACAATATCAAATCAACCTCTCACTTCCATATTTCAAATGGCTACTCAAGCCTTTATTTATATCTTTCCAAATGTCCTTTGGCCTTCCCTTTTGTGACCTTTCAATCCTCATGGAAAATGGTGCCAATCTTGGATGACCCTTCATATTCAAGACTTTGAAAAGTCATGTGGTGACCCTTCATGACCAAAAACGTCCTTCCCACTTTTGTCCTTATCTTTGGTGACTTTTCGTATTCCTTAAAGTGTCCCTTCATGATAAATTCACCCTTACTCTTTTGTCTTCACTTGGTGACTCTTGGTATTCCCCAAGATGACTCTTCATGAGAAAATGCATCCCATCCTTCTTTTGTCTTTACCCCATGGCTCTTTGACTTCTCCATGGGCCCTTATTTTGTCTCATATGCAACCAAAAATATATTCATTAATATTAAATAAATATTAACTCATATTAGCCAAGATATATTTATTACAAACAACATTAAATGAAATGGGGCCTTTATCACCAATAATGCTAAACCTTTGACATCAATGACAATATTTCCAACAATCTCCCCCTTTGTCATTGATGGAAACCTCAATCCTGAAACTGCCACATCCTATCACCTGCACTGTCACCTGCACATCCTATCATTTGAAAACATACAGTAACTCCCCCTTATTGTAGCAACCTGTACCTATTCCTTGTACCTATTTTTTTCACTTGTACTTGTACCTATTATTCTCTTCCTTTGACATCAATGGAAAAGGGCCTACCTAGAGCTAACACTTAGCTCCCCCTCACTTGATGCTGAACATCAATGGGAGGAAGTAATAGAAATTACTCCCAACTCCTCTCACCGATCTTTGAATGTATCCTTTGATTGTGCCTTTGAGAAGATATTTGACAATACATATACATTGTTCCCTGTCCTTTGAGCATCTGTAATCAACTCATTTTAATCTTTTCTTCTAATCTCACAACGTTCAGCATGAAACCTTAATGTGTATCCTTGATCACAAATTTTAGTAACACTCAACAGATTATGCTTAAGAGCTTTTACATACAAAACATTTTTAGTCTTAGTTCTACCATAATCCAAACTCAAAGTACCTTTTCTGGCTATCTTGGCAGTGGTTTTATCTTTGAACCTCACTGTACCACCATTGATCTTCTTTAGAGATATGAATTTACTTTTATATCCTATCATATGCCTCAAACATTCGCTATCAATTAACCATGGCTGATCTTTACCTCTTACATGCAGTGTTGTCTGAACCATCATTGAATCTTCAGATTGTTTCTTCTGCCATGAACATGTCTAAACCTTCTTCCTGATGAATGGATCTTTGACACTTTGATTCTTCTTCTTGATGAATGGAGCTTTGAAACTTTGATCCTTCTTGACTGACTCGAACATGCTTCTGCAATACCGAGCTATGTGTCTGAAGTTGTTGCACTTGTAGCATACTATGGTCTCTTCATCAAAGCTTGATAGAGGAGCAAAAGAGTTGTGGCTTCTGCTTGACTCTACTTGACTTTCCTTCTCCTTATTTATGAATTTTTTAGCTCTTTTTCTACATTCTAATTTCTTGTGACCATATCCATTACAATAAAAACAATATCCCTAAAAATAAAACCTGTCTATATATCTCTGACCTGATTACCTTTTGTAGCTTTGTTCTCTCCAGCCTCCTCTATTTGGAATGTCCTCTATATTTTTCTCTTCTCCCCTTTTTGTTTCCTCTTTTGTAAGAGCTTCAGCATAGCTCTTTTTATTTTCAAATTTGATCCCTATCTTATCTGAATATGCTTTTTGACTTTCCAATATCTTATTCAGCATGTTAGTGCTATCTTCAAATTTTGAATCACTGACTACTTTATCATTGATTGCTTTCTTAATATCTTCTTTTAAAGAGGCAATTTCAACAACATACCTTTCACAATCTTTTCTTGCTATTTCCAACTGTACTATGAGATCTTCATTCTTCTTGGCTTCTCCAAAGTGTGCTTGTAGATATTCAATCATTTCCTTTGACTCTTATTCATTTTTCTCGATCTGGCACTTTAATCTTTGATTCTTTTTATGAATAGCTTCTAACTCTTCTAAGGCACAATTGAGTTCTCCTTCCATATTTACTTCAGCTTCCTCCTCCTCTTCTTCTTGATCACCTTCATGTATGGCCATGAATAGAATCTCTTCTTCATCTGAATCGCTGACTCCACTATCTTCGCCTGAGCTAGGATCTTTAGAATACAGGCTCTTCTTCTCGAATCCCTTCTTAGATTTTCCTTTGAAATTATTCTTGTATGTAGGATTTTCTTCTTCATCATCTTTAACCTTATCTGGGCATCTAGCTAAAAAATGTCCAATATTTTCATAATTAAAACATTTAAAAGGTAATTTTCCTTGATATTTACCTATTCCTCTTTTCAGTCTGTGAATGAAAAGTGCTTCGTTGTCATCTTCATCATCACTAAAACTATCACTTGATTCTTGAATCTTAGCTTTCTCCTTCTTTGATGTCTTGAAATCCACTTCTCTCTTTGAGGGTTTATCTTTTTTTGTTTGCATCTCATATGCCGTGAGAATACCATGACGCTAATCCATATTTAGCTTGACTAAATTCTTCATCTCCTCAATTGCCGAAACCTTTGCATCATATCTCATTGGTAGAGATCTCAAAACCTTTTACACCACCATTGACTCATCCAATGTTTCTCCAAGACCTTGAATCTGATTTATGACTTGATCAACTCGTAAAAGATAACTTGCTATATCTTCTTCTTCTTCCATCTTCAAACTTTCAAACTTCCTTCTAAATGTCTGCAACTTAGCTTGTTGAACCTTTCCATCACCTTTGTAAATATTCTCAAGTTTTACCCAAGTTTCATGAGCATATTTACATTGCATAACTTTAACAAATTCAGATTCACATAAACCACATAAAATATCATTTAAAGCTTTAGCATTACATTCACTTGCCTTCTTTTCTGCTGGAGTAATTATAGATGTCTGTGGCTCTTCATATTCCTCCACCACTAATTTACATATGTCGAATCCAAGGGCCATGAAATAAACCTTCATTCACATGCTCCAAAAATCATAATTCATCCCATCAAACAAAGGTGCCTTATTTGTATAAAATCCTTCCTGTGACCCAACCAGCGTGCTTTCTTGATCTACCTTCAAGCTGTAAAACTTTTCAAAAAGGAACCTAATCTGATACCAATTGTTAAGAATGGAATATACTGAGAGGGGGGATGAATCAATATATTATATATCTTATAAAACTTTCTCTTTATCAAATTTCACTTAATCAAACATTCAAGATATGCAATAAAACTCAAACAATAAACATCACACAGGATAGAGAGACACCAGATATAACGTGGAAACCCAATGTGGGAAAAACCATGGAGAATCGATCTCAAATATATTCATGAGAACAAACCCACAAGAGCACCATACCCCTTTGTTGAGTACCAACCTCAGCTACAATTCATGAGCACCAACCCATAGGAGCTTCAAACCCCTTTGTTGAGCACCAACCCAGTACCTATTTTTGAGCACCAACCCACAGGAGCACCAACCCCTTTGCCGACCACCAACCCACAAGAGCACCAACCCCTTTGCTGAGCACCAACCCAACAATTTGTGAACACTAACCCACAGGAGCACCAACCCCTTTGTGTATACCACACACCTATCTCTCAATGTTTCTATCTCAACAAATGATAGTTTAATACAACATCTCTTTCCTCTCTCTCACCTTTGCTCTTCTAAGCTAGATATAACAAATACAAATCATATTCATCTCTCACAATTGCTCTTCTAAGCTAGATATTACAATATCAAATCAACCTCTCACTTCCATATTTCAAATGGCTACTCAAGCCTTTATTTATATCTTTCCAAATGTCCTTTGGCCTTCCCCCTTTGTGACCTTTCAATCCTCATGGAAAATGGCGCCAATCTTGGATGACCCTTTATATTCAAGCATTTGAAAAGTCATGTGGTGACCCTTCATGACCAAAAATGTCCTTCCCACTTTTGTCCTTATCTTTGGTGACTTTTCGTATTCCTTAAAGTGTCCCTTCATAAGAAATCTGCCCTTACTCTTTTGTCTTCACTTGGTGACTCTTGGTATTCCCCAAGATGACTCTTCATGGGAAAATGTGTCCCATCCTTCTTTTGCCTTTACCCTGTGGCTCTTCGACTTCTCCATGGGCCCTTATTTTGTCTCATATGCAACCAAAAATATATTCATTAATATTAAATAAATATTAACTTATATTAGCCAAGATATATTTATTACAAACAACATTAAATGCAATGGGGCCTTTATCACCAATAATGCTAAACTTTTGACATCAATGACAATATTTCCAACATTTTAAACTCTTACTCAATTACCATAATCATTTACAAATCATACACATCATTCATAGAAATGAACAAGAAAGGCAATGTAAGATCAAGTAAATAAAGTTAGTTATATGTGAGAAACCTTCTTAAGGAATAAAAACCACTAAAACCTATAGTTGGACTACTATCCTATAATAAAAAAACAATCTAAACCAGCTGTAACTGACCAATGAAATAACATCCTTTATTTAGTGAGACTGTAATTCCATAAGGTGCTACTATAACTGTCTAGTTAAGCAACCACAACAACTAGACTTTTAGCAATTTTCACCTTGCAAGGAGGCAACAACCACCTTAGATGTTGAGAAACCACAACAAAACCTATGAACAACTCCACCTTTGAAATGATGTAGTCAACACTAGATGATGAAACTATGATTATCACTCTTCACCTTCAACAACAACTCTCTCAGCCAAAACACCCTATTGTCCAAGGCACACTACATACTTGAATCAACACACAAAGATTAATTACAACACATTACATATCCTAACTAATCCCACTACTCAACTTTACACACTCAATGCATCCAAATCCACCTTTTGGATCACTCTTCAATCCTCACCAACAACTCTATCACCACATCTACAACATGAACAAATAATCATACACACATTCCACACATTGATCCACCTCTCAAATCAACCACCAATATCACTTAGACATCAGCAATCCTCCACTCACACACAAGGAATCAAAACCATCCTTTTGGATGAACCTATAACTATTTATTCATCCTCAACTTGTAAGAGCACTATTCTGATATCAAATGATCACAGTCACCTTTGTTCACCTCTGCATATGCTCAATCAACTCCAGTAGAGACCTTGTACATAAGAACACTATAAATGAATACACAATAAACTTCTTAATATTTGTTAATATTGAACATGGATTGGTCCCACCTCTAAATGCCACACAAATCATCGTCATGGAGTCTAGATCACTTTCTAATAGTTAGTTCATCACAAGACATCAAAACAACATCAAAATGAGCTCAAATATCCTTCTTCAATTACCTGTAAAATATAATCAAACACATAATTTCCTTTAGATCTAAATATGTTTGACTATAAAAACATTCAAATCATTTATCTAGGTTTATTAGAAGTGTCATGGGGCCCTTTACAACTTTGTTTTTACTCCATTTAGAAATTTGTCTTAGATCAAAAGTTATGGATGAAATACAAAGCACTCATTTTTGCCTTTATAAATTTGAATATTCAAATTCAAACTAGGGACTAATGTGATCACAACCATATGATTGACTCCGCCAAACTAATCCACATATGGAAATGGTGACATCAGAAAACTACCTACTCATATTTCTTGCCACTAGACCAAAATTTCAAGATAAAAACAATGATCAACCAGATGAAGTCCACTCACTTCCATACTCATTATAAGCACCCTTGACACCCTATAAGGTCTATACAACATTTCCATACCAACAATATCATCCATCAAATGCCTCCCTTAGTTAAACACTAAAGAACCATGTAGGAATATTGAGGCTCATTGAGGCATACTTTGTCATTGTCATTCTAGCACACATGACACCTCATCAACATCCTTGGTCACCTTGGAGACATCATTGATGAACCTCCAATAGTTTCAATCTCATTTGTAACCACAATACAATTTTTACTATAATTAATACAAGGATTCAAAGAATTTGAGAGTTTTTCTAGAGTGTTCTCTTGGTCTTTATTGTTATGTGGGTGCTATCTAGGTTACTAACAGAAATCAAAGGAGATATATTGGTCTTTGTTGTTGTAAGGGATATATTTTTCCCCTACCTTACTCCCTCCTTTTGAACTTTTTAAACATGAATCACTTTATATTAATTCTCATTGTGTATATCCATTTGTTTGCTTAAGAGTTTGGCTTATATTGGAAAATACAAAGTAATTTACATCATAACAAATTCAAGTAGATTGTGTCACTACAATATTCTTGTTGTCCCTATAATAGGGTCTACTTGTAGACTAAAAGGTGGTAAGTTTTAACCACATAATCTCTCCATCAAAACTAATTGAAGCCCCAAGGTGTCACTATCATATTCCTATTATCCCTATAATCTAAGAAATGATTTTCTATTATTCGTATTACATCCTTGACACATAAACACATCAATATTTTGGAAAGACCTAAGGATGAATCTAAATATTCTCAACCTACTATTTCCTATCATGCACTTTTAGGTATTACAACTCCTCCAAATATTAAGGTGGTTGGTTTCCTCAAGAAATAGAAGTTGACTATATTTATTTACTCTAGGAGTACATACAAATTTAGTAACAATAATTTGGTTACTCAATTGGAATATTTCATTTACCCAACTCCAAAATTTCAAATCCTAATTACAGGTGGGGGTATAGTAAATTGTTTTGATAAATGCCATAATATAAAGCTATGGGAGACTACCTATTATAATATCTTATGTTTTCTATTATCATAGATGGGAATAATATATTTTTTGGATTATAATGGCTCACCACTTTATGCAAAATTGAGATTAATTTTGAGTAACTATTCATTATACTTCAATTAGAAGGATATTTGAACTGCATGATTTATTATCTAAATCTATGTAATTAGTTATTTTTCACTAGATGATGAAGATGATCAAAAAAGGTAAAAAGTAATTATTGTGCGACTATTTTTCATAGAATTTAAAACAAATAAAGAGTCTACCCATATTGAATTACAATTGGTGGAGTCTACCCATTTTTGTCTTATACACCCACTTGACTTCTTTGACCTCTTTTTCTTTTCTCACTACTACTTAGGCCAACCTAGGGCCTCCCTAAGCATTTGGAATAATATTTATTGTATTATTTTATAAAATTTTAGTGTTATAATTTGAAAACCTCATTTTCATAAATAATATACATGTGCATGCTCTTTCAGTAGAAGGGTCACTGACATCATAGTTGGACATGCTCCAACAGGGCATAAAATATTACAATAATCTAAGTAGACTATCTGAATCTTAGCGATTTCATAACATATTATGGTGATAAATAATGAATAAAAGGACCAAGTAAACACAAATAAATCACACGTTTTAGATAGATTTAAAAATATATTGAGATTAAATATAAGTAAACACAAGTAAATCACACTATTAAGATTAAATACCTAAAAATAAGGATTTTTTTTACATTTTAGATAGAGTAAAAAAAAATATTAAACACTATTAAGATTAAAATACCTGAAAATAAGGATCTAAAAAAATGACAGTAACCAATATGGTTAACACTTCGGACACTCTACAACCTACTTTATTTTGATTTTTTAGCACTCTATAGTGGATGTTCTGAAAAAACTAATAATATGTAAGAATAGGAATATATCTGGTCAGACGTATTTGGTAGTTTTTTTTCTCTGAAAAATGTGTGAAAATTATACAAACCTTATTTTGCAAAGTAAATTTGAATTTCAAATTCATTAGAGACTCCTGCCTATTTTTGAATGCAAATGCACCTTGAGTAGTCAAGTCGAATTGAAGGCAAATGATATATTTAATATATTAAAATGATATATATATATATATATATATATATATATAATAAAAATATATATTATATAATGTAATATAGTATTACAATATTATTTATTATATATTATATAGTATATTTTATTATTATATAATATATAGGTTAATATAGTTTATAAATCAAATAATAAATATATATAATATATATTTAGTATAGGATAAAGGTCCTAGTAGCCATGCACCCTAACTTTGGACATTGAATTAAGGTGCCATACATCACATTAGATTTTGAACTTTTTAATATGTCATCTTAACTACTTATAACTAAGGTTTCAAGGTCTAGCACATTATTCATTTTATGATATAACCAATTTTATCATGAGAGGTCATAAAATGCATTTTTTAAACCTATGACCAAAACTTAACCTTTGGAGTACTAATAGTTGTGCATAAGAGTATCAATACTTGAGTCTTACTTGTCAAGATGTGATTGGTTACTTTTAATTTTATAGAATAAATGTTGAAAAAGTATTAGATACTACATGTTTAACTTATGTTGTACTTTAATATTTATACACACCAATATGATCCATCAATGGAGCACATGTTAACAAAATCCCTATTTGGTAATTAGAACATGCATAACTATTGGGACATTTCCTCTATTTAATATAAAATATATAATTTATATATAATATTACTCAATTTAGTATATATATATATAGACACACACACACACACACACACACACACACACACACACACACACAATCATACCCTATTCACATGCTATAAAAATACATCCCAAAGTCCACTTGAGAGTGACCTAGGCCCAGTTATACTCAACATCCTAGTAGGCTTTGCTACTACTCAGGTCAGCCCTGAGCTTCCATCAGACCACATAGATTTGAATAAAATAAAATCAATTTTTATGCTTTCAACTTGTTATATTATGCCATGTAACTGGGAAATGTGCATATTTTTTCTTGGTTTATTTTTATCATGTGAATAAGAGGGGGTTAAAAATGTAAAGACCTATATAAATTTAAAAATTTATTTAACTTCACTGCATGCTCACCCTTGTCCATGTGCATAGCTCTTCACACATGCATATCATGACTTATAATGTATGTATATATGTGTTGGTGAGAGGGGTAAAATTATAATTAATAGTTAAACCTAGTAATTCCAAACCCTTGATAATGTCAAAATATTAATTAAGTTCATCTTTAAAGATAATTATGGGTGCATACCAATCAGGATCTGAATCACCATGTAATGATTTAGTCTGTGATGGCTTGCATTCTGCATGCAAAGAGAGAGACTTTTAGCATGTAATCTCTATGTCAAAACTAAAGTGGACATATATGTTCCAAAGACACCATCTATTCCAATGCATTATTAGAGCATAGAGTACCATAATTGGTTTACATCAAATCTAATTAGAAACACCACCATAATTAGATATACACCTAACATATCCTATCAAAAGCCTTTTTATTTTTTAAAATAGATTAGATCCTAAAGAATCATATAAAATAAAGGACCATAAATCAAGAACTATAGTCTATTATGTGAGCAAATACCAAAACTATAGAAGTAGAATAAAAGAAATAGTAGACAAAGATAATTTTCCACTTCAAATAACACATAACATCACATCTTTATATATGGCTAATAGAATATAAAAGGCCACAAGGGCACATAAAAAGCATACAATCACATCTGTGAGGTGCACCTATTAAGGTTACAAAATGAAAAATGCTAGTTGTCACTACTCCTAGTCTATTACAATCGCTGGTTATCATTTGTTATTATTCCTACTTTTGTAAATAGGTGCATTAAATACATGAATCTTAGTAACTATGTATTAAAAAAAACCATAAACAAGGTCAAAATATACATGAGTCAAAAAATAATAAACAATCTTGTCTATGGAACTTAATGAACACATCTCGAGCTCACTTTGCAACACCTATAGCCAGAAACACTAAGAAACACATCTCATAGTCAAACTTCAAAATTGAAGTTAGTGAGAAAATTATCATTTTGGTCTTATAAACTAGAGAAATAAACCAAAGAATTTGAGTGGATAAATAAACTCATTGGGACAGATATTCATCTGTGCTTTATCTTAATTTGAATATGTTGAATAGAAGAATTGCATCTCAAAAGACCTGATGGTTAACTAAAATTTGACGATCATTTTGTATAAAATTAGAACAAACTCAATTCCTTTGTATAATTTGTATGTAATCTAACATTTCACAAAATTTTTATAACCAAGTTCGAAGGGATACTAAAAATTAATAATTTGCATGCTTTATTGTAAATTGTCCCATGCTAAGTGTCATTTACAACATCAAATTTAATGTTTGTGACAACTTGGTGATATGTGATTGAAAATTTTAATTTAATTCCTCCCAAACATAATAATGTTTGATAGATTTGATCTTTAAAGTAATATACCTCATCTATTATACACATGGTGAAGCACCATACAGTTTTAAATCCATACATGTGATCTCATTTACCAATTTTTTGATGTTACATAGCATTATATGGCATATAAATTCATTTAATTTTGTTAAAAATTTAACATTATTTCCATACCATTAACAATAATTTATAGATATATTATAATTTCTATAATCTTGATAAATAAAGTTTTGTGATTCTTGATTTTACTACATTGATATGATTTGGCCCTATAAATGATGATTTTCAAATCACTTCACTACATATCTAATTAATAATGATGCATGGATCATTGATGTGATTTGGCCCTAAAAATTCAAATTTTGTGATGGATAAGGGATATGTGATTTAACCTTGTTGATACGTGATTATTTTAATTTAATGATCATTGCCTACCAAACATTATTCATGTTCGATAGATTTGGTCTTTGACATAATCTGTTGCACACATGATGAAGCACCGTAGAGTTTTAAATATGTACCAATGATCACATTTTTGACCCCTTAATATTAAATCCCATTTTCATATTATGTGGCATTATACACTTCGTTAAAGGTATACAAATTCATTTAATTTTATTAAAATATAATATTATTTATGTACTATTAAAAATATATAGATGTATTGAAATATATTATACTAAAATATATAATATATAATATTGATTTATAATCCATATTAACATACATATTATATGATATAATAATATTTATTAATATTAAAATATATTTTAAAAAATATATGATATTAATAGATAATAAATTAGTTTAATATATGAAAATATTATTATATTATAATATGTTAATTATATTTATTTAATAACTAATATAATTTTTTGTGTGTGGGGTGTAAGAGGGGTTATGTGAAGTGAAAGAGTGTAAATAGACAATTAAACCTACTATTTACTCTAAACCCATGACATTGATGTCAAAATAAGTTCATCTTAAAATAATTGTGGCACAAACTTATTATGATTTAAATCACCATACAATGGTTTAGTCTAAAATGGCTTGCATTCTTCATGTAAAGAGATAAACTATTAGCACAATCAATACATCAAAATTACAACTCCTTTAGTTTTGATAAGGGGGCATTTATATTAGTTGGCTAAGGAGCACCATAGTTATGGGTGATCAAGTTTTGTCTTGGTGATTTCAATGAAGAATTTCTTTTGTTACAATGGTGCTAAAAAAGAAAGCATCCAAGAAGAATTATGGGTTTATAAATATGATAAAAATTTGAAGTGGACAAAAATGTTTGAAAGACACCATCTATTCCAATGTGTATGCCTACTATTATACCACTACCACTTATTTCTCCTAATAATTAATAATGTTACATCTTCAAAAAATGTGGATGAAACTCCACTTATTATGCATTGAAGAGCCTAATAATTATTTCTAGATCATTACCATTAGTTTGAAAGTTCCATGATGACAATTTTACTTCTATTTCCATATTTGAACTTCTAAAATTTTCATTGTACTATGGTCTTATAGTGGATTATTGAACATTTTTTAATTCTGATGATCCACTGGATGTGATCCAAAACTCATGATAGGAGACCCATCAAGTGGAATTTGTTGCAATGAGTTTATTACTATTTTATTGGAATGTGATTCCTTAAATTATACAAATCTACATTTAGATACAATCTATAAATGGATTCAAAGTCTATATATAGAATACTATATATAGTAAGTGTTTTAAGGTATATTGCTTAATATGCCCTCACATAACCATATTAATTTAGATAAGTACACAAAATCCTTTTCCAAGAGGTCTTTTAGTTACTAAGTATGATTTTATGTCACTTATTTTAATTACCATTTTGGGGTTGAATTCATCTCCAAATATTAGTTTGTACGTTCAAAAAAGTCAACTCACCCTCACAGGTGTTTGAATTGGTGAATTAAATTTTCTCAAAGGTATAATTCCTGAGGGGGCTAAAACTTAAGGAATCAAATCCTTGTTAAAAAATTTGCTTATGTTACATCTTCAACAAATGTGGATGAAACCCCACTTATTATGCAAGAGCCTATTATTTCTAAATCATTAGCACAATGTCTACATCAAAATTGTAACTCCCTTGATTTTGATTAGGGGGCATTTGTATTCATTGAATAAGGAGCACAATTGTGGGTGATCAGGTTTTGTCTTGGTGATTGCAATAGATAAATTATTATTTTTACAATGGTGTTAAAAAAATTATAAGTGATCAAGAATAATTTTGGGTTTAGAAATATGATAAAAATTTGAAGTGGACATATATGTTTGAAAGACACCATCTATTATAATGTGTATTCATACTATTATACCACCACCACTTGTTTCTATTAATAATTAATATTAATGTTACATCTTCAAAAAATGTGGATGAAACTCCACTTAATGTAAGAGCCTAATAATTATTTCTAAATCATTACCATCAGTTCTAAAGTTTCATGATGATAATTTTACTTCTATTTCCATATTTGAACATCTATAATTTTCATTGTATTATGGTCTTGTAGTAGATTACTGAACATTTTTTAATTTTGATGATCCCTTGGATGTGATCCAAAAATCCATGGTAGGAGACCCAACAAGTGTAATTTGTTATGACGAGTTTATTTCTATTTTATAATTTATATAAGCACACAAAATCCTTTCCCAAGGGGTTTTTGAGTTACTAGTTATGATTTTATGTCACTTATTTTAATTACCATTATGGGGTCAAATTCATATCCAAATATTAGTTTGTAAGTTCAAGAAAGATGACTCACCCTCACAAGTATTTGAATTGGTGAATTAAATTATCTCAAAGGTATAATGTGGGAGGGGGCTAACAATTAAGGAGTCAAATCCCTATTAGATAATTTACTTATGTTACATCTTTAAAAAATGTGGATGAAACTCCACTTATTATGCAATAGCCTATTATTTTTAAATCATTAGCACAATATTTACATCAAAATTATAACTTCCTTGGTTTTGATTAGAGGGCATCTATATTTGCTGAATAAGGAACATAGTTGTGGGTGATCAGGTTTTGTCTTGGTGATTGTAATAGATAAATTACTTTTGTTACAATGGCATTAAAAAAATTAGAAGCAGCCAAGAAGAATTTTGGGTTTAGAAATATGATAAAATTTTGAAGTGGATATATATGTTCAAAAGACACCATTTATTCCAATGTGTATGCCTACTATTATACCACCACCACTTATTTCTCTTAGTAATTAATATTAATGTTACATCTTCAAAAGATGTGGATGAAACTCCACTTATTATGTAAGAACTTAATAATTATTTATAAATAATTACCATCAGTTTAGAAGTTCCATGATGATAATTTTACTTTTATTTCCATATTTGAGCTTCTATAATTTTTATTATACTATGGTCTTGTAGCAGATTATTGAATTTTTTCTAATTTTGATGATCCCTTAGATGTGATCCAAAAACACATGGTAGGAGACCCATCAAGTGTAATTTATTATGAGTCTATTTTTATTTTATAATCTAGATAAGCACACAAAATCCTTTCTCAAGAGGTCTTTGAGTTACTAGGTATGATTTTGTGTCACTTATTTTAATTACCATTATGGGGTCAAATTCATCCCCAAATATTATTTTGTAAGTTCATGAAATATGACTCAAAAAATGTGGATGAAACTCCACTTATTGTGCAAGAGACTAATAATTATGTATAAATCATTACCATCAATTTCAAAGTTCCATAATGATAATTTTACTTTTATTTTTATGTTTGAAATTCTATAATTTTCATTGTACAATGGTCTTGTAGTGGATTATTGAACATTTTTAAATTTTGATGATCCCTTGGATGTGATTCAAAAACCCATGGTAGGATACCCATCAAGGTAATTTATTACGATGAGTCTATTGATATTTTATAGTTTAGATAAGCACACAAAATCCTTTCCTAAGGGGTCTTTGAGTTAATAGTTATGGTTTTGTGTCACTTATTTTAATTATCATTATGTGGTCAGATTCATCTCCAAATATTAGTTTGTAATTTCAAAAAGGTGACTCACCCTCATAGGTATTTCAATTATTGAATTAAATTATTTTAAAGGTATAATCCATGGGAGGGGGCTAACAATTAAGGATTCAAATCCCTATTAGACAATTTGCTTATGTTACATCTTCAAAAAATGTGGATGAAATTCCACTTATTATGCAAAATCCTATTATTTCTAAATTATTATCACAATCTCTATGTCAAAATTATAACTCCCTTGATTTTGATCAGGGGGCATCTATATTCACTGAATAAGGAACACAATTGTGGGTGATCAGGTTTTGTCTTGGTGATTGTAATGGAGAAATTACTTTTTTTATGGTGTTAAAAAAATTAGAAGTGACCAAGAAGAATTTTGGGTTCAAAAATATGATACAAATTTGAAGTAGACATATATGTTAGAAAGACAACATTTATTCCAATGTGTATGACTACTATTATACTACCACCACCACTTATTTATCCTAATAATTAATATTAATGTTACATCTTCAAAAAATGTCAATGAAATTCAACTTATTATGCAAGATATTAATAATTATTTCTAAATCATTACCATCAGTTCCAAAGTTCCATGACGATAATTTTACTTATATTTCCATATTTGAACTTATACAATTTTTGTTGTACTATGGTCTTGTAGTGGATTATTAAACATTTTCTAATTTTGACGATCCCTTATATGTGATCCAAAAACTCATGGTAGGAGACCCATCAAATGTAATTTATTGTCATGAGTCTATTGCTATTTTATAATTTAGATAAGCAGACAAAATCCTTTCCCAATGGGTCTTCGAGTTACTAGGTATGATTATGTTTCACTTATTTTAATTACCATTATGGGGTCAAATTCATCTCCAAATATTAGTTTGTAAGTTCATGAAATATGACTTATCCTCATAGGTATTTAAATTGGTGAATTAAATTATCTCAAAGGTATAATTTTTTTTTGTGGGGGGGGGTGCTAAAAATTAAGAAGTCAAATCCCTATTAGATAATTTTCTTATGTTACATCTTCAAAAAATGTGGATGAAATTCCACTTATTATGAAAGAGCCTATTATTTCTAAATCTTTAGCATAATCTCTACATCAAAATTGTAACTCCCTTGGTTTTGATTAGGGGGAATCTATATTCAATGGATAAAGAGCACAATTTTGGGTGATCAAGTTTTGTCTTGGTGATTGTAATAGAGAAATTGATTTTGTTACAATGGTGTTAAAAAAATTAGAAGCGATCAAGAAGAATTTTGGGTTTAAAAATATGATACAAATTTGAAGTAGACATATATGTTTGAAGGACACCATCTATTCCAATGTGTATTCCTACTATTATACCACCACCACTTGTTTCTCTTAATAATTAATAATGTTACATATTCAAAAAATGTGGATGAAATTCCACTTATTATGAAAGAGATCAATAATTGTTTTTAAATCATTACCATTAATTCCATAGTTCCATGATGATAATTTTACTTCTATTTTCATAATTCAACTTCTATAATTTTCATTGTAATATGGTCTTGTAGCGGATTATTGAACATTTTCTAATTCTGATGATCTTCTAGATGTGATCCAAAAACCCATGGTAGGAGACCCATCAAGTTTAATTTGTTATGATAAGTCTGTATGAAATCCCCTAAATTATAAAAATCTACATTTAAATATAATTTATAAATAGATTCAAAGTCTATATATATATATGATATATAGTAAGTGTTTTGAGGTAGACTACTTAATATGCCCTCATATAACCATAATTTAGATAAGCACAAGAGGTCTTTCAGTTATTAGGTATGATTTTGTGTCACTTATTTTAATTACCATTATGGGGTCAAATATATCTCCAAATATTAGTTTGTAAGTTCAAGAAAGGTGAGTCATCCTCACACGTATTTGAATTGGTGAATTAAATTATCTCAAAGGTATGATTCTTAGGGAGATAAAAATTAAGGAGTCAAATCCCTATTAGATAATTTACTTATGTTACATCTTCAAAAAATGTGTATGAAACTCCACTTATTATGCAAGATCCTATTATTTATAAATCATTAGAATAATCTCTATGTGAAAATTTCAACTCCCTTGGTTTTAACCCCAATATTGGGCTTCAAATTTGAAGTACTCAATGTGTTGTTGACCAAAATGTTTAAACCTGACTTTGCATTGAGATATCACACAACTTGTTGTCATGAATTAAAAGTTAATGTTTATAGATTGGTATGGTGTAGACTTCTTATACCCTCACATAACCATAATTTAGATAACCTCACAAAATCCTTTCCCAAGTCTAGGTTTGAGTTACTAGGTATGATTTTTCATCATTTATTTTAATTACCATTTTGGGGTCAAATTCATCTCCAAATATTAATAATTTGTTAATTCAAGAAAGGTGACTCATTCTCACAGGTATTTGAATTGGTAAATTAAATTATCTCAAAGGTATTCTATGGGGGATAAAAATTAAAGAGTCAAATCCCTATTACACAATTTAATCATGTAATTTAATGAACAAATATGAATAAACTTTTTAAATAAGAATAATTATAATAAACAATAAACATTTGTAAATATTTTTATATTAAAAAACTATCTGAGTTTATTATTTATTTTTATTTATGTTTAAATCATTAAATATTTTTATTAAATAATGTACATAATTGTTTAAATGTTTAATTGTTTAAATATATAAATATTTTTTTTAAATAATTTTCCCCCAAACTTTGAAATTAGGGTTAAGTTTATCTTTTTCTCTTTCCATTATTTTCTCTTAGTTTCTCTCTCTCTCTCCCTTTTGAAGGTTAAAAAGCATTATTTTATTGACTGTTAGGTTAATTGTGGCATTAGTGGTGGAAGTATTGACCCCATTTTTGACTATCATTTCTACAGGTGTGGCATTAGTGATGGAAGCTTTGACCCCATTTTCACTATCATTTCTTTAGATGTTTCTTATCAGGTATTTAATCTATGTAATGTATTGTTTAACTGTATCTGAAATGTGTGATTTGTTTGGCTTGACATGAACCTTTTATTCATTATTTACTTCTTTAAGTTATGAAACCATTGAGATTTGTATAGACCTAGATTTTTGTTATGAAATGGTTGAGATAATGAAATGGCAGAGATTAGGATTGTTTAGCACTTACTTTTATTCAATAAGGAACCAAATGGTTAATTTAAGGGAAAAGTATACATTTTTTTATTAACTATAAGTAAATAATGAAATGGTTGAGATAATGAAATGGACTAGATAATGAAATGGCAAAGATTAGGATTGTTTAGTGCTTACTTGTATTCAATATGGACCCAAATGGTGAATGTGAGGGGAAATCTGGTATTTTTTATTAACTATAAGTAAATAATGAAATAGATGAAATAATGAAATGGTAGAGATTAGTATTATTTAGGGCTTACTTATATTCAATAGGGATCCAAATGGTGAATGTGAGGGGAAAGTAGACATTTTTTATTAACTATAAGCAAATAATGAAATGAGAGATAATGAAATGGTAAAGACTATTATTGTTTTACACTTACTTGTATTCAATAAGCCAAATGGTGAATGTAAGGGGAAATCAATTTTTTTTATTAAATATAAATAAATAATGAAATGGTTGAGATAATGAAATGATGGAGATTAATATTGTTTAGCGCTTACTTGTATTCAATAGGGACCCAAATGATGAATATGAGGGGAAATCAGACATTTTTTATTAACTATAAGTAAATAATCATAGTAAAAAATTTATGTGATACGAGAGGGTTTCAATGGTTCCATCATCTCTATCCCATCGCATCATTCATCTATTGGCTCTATTCAGATACTGGGAATTAATTATTTTTTAGACTAAGTTGAAAAGTCATTTTTTGGCATGTTCTAGGTTATTATTATTTGATTTCAATTGTTTTTATTTTAGACTGAGTTGAAAAGTCATTTTTTGGGTGGAAAACTTTTCCCTCATGTTGTGTCATAAAATTTAATGAATGAATGATTGAATAACACCTAACATTATTATTTGGGGTGGAAAAATTTTCTCTCATACATCGATATTCTAGGGTAGAGGGGTCCCATAAATCATTACATATTAAAAAATTTCTTATAAAATATTTGCACCTATTATATAGGATAAGTTATTATTTAGAGAGAAGTTTTTGAGGAGTGGGAAGCAACAGAGGACTGAAGATTTGTATGGCCACTCCTTTTTTTTAGTGTCAGCTATCATTTACATCTAATCAATTTTTTAATTTTTTTTCAAACAAAAGTTTTGTAGTAAAATGCTCCTAATTTCTCTCAGTAGCATGTATTACACATAATTTTTGTAGTCTTCGGAGCACATCCAAATATCTTCAGAGCATCCAGTACATGTCTTTTGATCACCCTATACAGATCTTCAAAGCATTCTTAGACTTATTAAGATCATCTTGTGTATGTCTTAGGAGCACACCCAGAGCATATTTGGAGTAATTCTAGAGAATATTTGGAGTGTTTTATAAGAGTTTAATCATTGGAGCTCACTTGTCAAACCCTCAAAATTGTAGCTGAAAGAGTTGTAAAAACAATGTTGCTTTCTCAAAATTACCCCTCATTGTGATGTTTTGTTTTACTCAAAATTAGCCCATCCTTTGGATGTGTTCCTCTACTCAAAATGACTCCATTTGTGGGATGTGTTGTTGTACTTAAAACTATGTTGTTCATCTAAGTAAGATGTAATAACAAGGTAAAGAATTAGCAATAAATTGCATACAAATAATGAACAAATTGCATTCATATCCTACTTAGATCAAAATTTAACTATTAAATGAAATATAATATATAACTAAACACAACACTTTAGGGATAGTGTATATAACTATGATGAGCTATATGAAATGCTAATCATTTCTCCCCCACACTTTACCTTTTGTAAGTCCTATCATAAAGAAGTAGAATGATTGATCCTTAATCCAACTTTCTTGATTCAAACCTTTGACTTAGATCATAAACTTCAAAATTATGGCTGTGGTCATGGTGGCCCCTTGGCAAGAATCTAAGATCTCTAACAACTATATGCACCCAAGCTTCAAATTCAATTTCTACTTGAAAATTCTAACACTACCATAGAGATAGAGGACATAGAATGATATAAGGCCTAAACCTCATCCCAATATAGACATCTAAACCTCTTTCCTCTAAGCACCAAGTGATTATCTGGAAAAATTCTTTGGCTCTTCTTAGACTCTGTTTAATATTGGTGGGGCTAAGGAATTCCATATACTTCAACTCAATAGGTAATTTCTCCCACTTGGCAAGACTTGCAATAAAACAATATGCAATAATGGTGGTTTAGAAAATATCTAAAAGTAGAAATATTATATCTCAATAGCTCATGATACTTGTTCTTCATATGCATATGATAGAGTGGTTGAAAAGAAGATATAAGTTTCTTTGCTTCTATAAATTGTGGTCTCATGCATAACCCAGTGGTGCTTTGTAATTCAAAAATTCTATTATTGTCCTATTGCCATACAATTTGGTTCCTTAGAGTGGAGAGAAAAGCACACAATTGTGTCTTTTTAACAAATAAATTTATTAGAAAACCATATTGATATCCTAACAACAAATTTAAAGTAAAGAACTCATAAATGGCATCCTACCTTTCTTCAGTGCTCTTTAGAAAATGTCCATACATACATGCTCATCTTTAATGATATGTGAAAAACCAAGGGAAATTAACTGAATTTTCCATTTATAAAATTGTACATGTAAGAAAAGAACATAAACTAATGAAAACTACCTGCATGATAATATTTTCTCAAAATAACACAAATGTCTTGGATAGAAGCTTGTGCTTTCTACAATTTTAGTTGGGATTTTGTTACTTTCTTCTGATATTCCTCCTTAAGTTTAGCATTTTCAATCTTCAATTTTTGAATTTTTCTTCTTTTTGATATGCTAACTAGAGATTATTTCATGTAATGGAATAGGGAAAGAGGGAACAACACTTGTTGGATCTTCTGTCTAAACTACAATATCTCATGTTTCTCTTTGCATGGCCTAAATAGAGGCTTGCAACTCAAAATTGTGAGTGAAGAGATCTATTATTTTATTATTATGTCAGGCAATCATTGCATTTATATAATAAATAATTTCTCTCAAATTATTAATTAAATTACACTTATCAACATTGGTATTTTATAAATTAGTAATATTAGTGTCCTTGATAGAAAGAGAATTCTAAAAATAAGTAACCTGAGTGTCCTTGATAGCAAGATAATTTTATAAATTACTTAATTCTTGGGTCTATGAAAACATTAATTTTTGGACCGTAGTCTATTTAGCTTGTATTCCTTGAAGAATTATTTATTGATCACTAACTCTAGTAAAATATTCTTCCCACCTTTGTTTCAAATTAGAAATCATCAAGTCCTTACCTTTCAATGTTGAATGGAGAATATCTAACTCTTTTTTTTGTAGTTTGATTGTTTTATCATGGCATGATAAATCTAATGCATGATAAAATTATTTTTCTTCATTGACAGAATATGAAGAAGATGGATCTTCTTCAATCAAGGGTGTATTACCCTTATTAGCAACATAAGGCATAAGATGCTCTGCTTCTTGAGGTACAACTTTTTCTAGGGTTCCCTCTGTAAATACAACTTCTTCTATGTCCTTCACATCTTTTTCGTCTTCTTCCTACAAGATAGGTTGACAAATCCATCTAAGTTTAGTTGGAGGAGGATGAGGTGTGTCTGAAGAAATTCCCATTTGTCTCTTTGATCTTTAGCACAGTATCTTCAGAACCAATGGCCATTCTAAAATTTCAACTATGGGTTCTTCAATCCATATTATAGTGGAAGGAGGAGAGGTAGAGTGTGGTGTATTTTTTGTAGGAACTGGAGATAAATTTTAGATGAAAGATGACTAATCCTTTTCACCCCTTGGTTTACTGAGAAAATAGTGGTGATAAATGAGTGTAACCAGCCCATGATGGCAAGTGGACTTAGTACCTCATCTTATCTTCTAAAAAACATTAATCAGAGAATTATGAAGGAAAGAGGGAAGATTGATCTTATATTCTTATTGAATATCTCCTTTCCTTAAATGAAAGAGTCTCATAACATATCCACCCACTACTATCATCTAACCATCACAAGTGATATATTTCATTATCCATAAAACAACATTTTGCCAAAGTTGAGAAAGACTTTCTCTCAAAATTCCATTGGCCACTCTTTGGGGGTTTTGGCCAGTCTGGGGTGTGACTCATTTCCTTCAAAAAACATATAAATTAGGTTAAAAAAATTGTTCTTTTCAATGTCAATTACTCCATCCTCAGGAATCCTAGATAGAGCATTAAATATAGAGGGATTCACTAGAATATTCTTCCCTTTGATAATAGCATGATCTTCATCAAAATTCTCATATAAATATTACATAATTTCTTCATGGAATATTTGAAACATTTTTAAGAAATTTAACCAACCTATTTTTTCAAAAATGTCTCTAGTTGCTTCATCTTTTAGTAATGTATTAGAGGATTCTGGTTCACTTTTTTCTTTCTACCACCCATCTTCAGAGTAAGCATTGTTTAATTACAAATATGACTATACTGTAAAAACATACAGATGAAATTCACATAAGAAATAAGAGAAGAAATAGGTTAGAGATATGACACAACAATTTTTGGTAGCAACAATAAAAAAATGAATAGCAAAGTAGGTTATATGATGTGATTATGAATAGAATGATGGCTACGGTTATGATTATCTCTTCAGAGCATGTGAGATATAATGGGAAGGTGTTTTATCTGGTCAAGTAGTCATGTGTGCTATTTCAATATTGAGATAAATAATCATAATTAATTGTATTATACCAAATCCTTTTGAAAGACCCTCTATTTAAAACATAGTTACACTAATCTTGTTTGAAAAGACCATTTGGAATAATCATCATAAAATATCATCACATCAATTCTTTTGGAGATCTTTTGAAAACACCGTCACATCAAATTATAAATTGTGGCATTATTGGTCTAATGGCATTGTTTTGATTCTCAGTGATGGAAGTGGATTCTTCCCATTCATGATTTTTCATCTCAGGAGCATAGTTATCAATATTTGGAGCTAAGTTACTATTTTTTAGAGCTAAACCTTCAGACTTCAGAGAAAAATTGTAGTCCATTTAGACTTTATTTATATATAAAATTATATATCACCTTATATATATAAAGAACCTAATTTATTATTAAAACCTTGTATATATTTAGTACCTTATATATAAATAAATAACCTTATATATATGGTGTTGATTCTATATATCTGTAGCTAATTGCATCTGATTAATCCTTGTCTGAAGAACTACTAGGGGGCTATGTTGATGGAGGTAATGGTTGAGCTAGATTTTGTCCCATATGAATAAAGAAACGAGACCTATTCTAACTTGGTGATTATAAATGTTCTTGCTTCAGCCATGGCTTTCAAATTTTGATTAATGAGATCGTATATTTTATTAATATGGGATGAATGCATAGAAGACATTTTTGGTAAGCTTGATTAATACAATATTGATGGCAATCCTAGTTTATTCCCTATTAATCTGTATGCTTGTCAAACTTCAAACTATTTTTTTTAGCAATTAATCACTTCAAAATTTAATTTAGATTTAATTTAAATTTTATTTACCATAAATTTTATATTTAAAGCTAAATATTTCCACATTTTGACACGTGGTTGCCACCTCAGATACAACTAGTACTCATGTGGCATGATTATGACTAAGCTATCTAGTTGGCTCAAAATCTAGACACATGGCACATTTTGATTTCCTCACAAATTCTTAGAATTTAGCTTTGCATGATGACTCATATTTTTCTCACTACCTAATGACCCTCAATTCATAATGAGCTCTTAGATGGTGCCTTTTAATTCTACTACCTTGAATGGGGAATCCACTCTTGTGCCTATTTGAAAGGAATCTCAAGGGATACCTTTAAGGGGAAATCTAATTTTTTCCATGTTTGAAAGGTATATCCTAGGAGATACTTGAAGGTATTACACAGGCCTTCAAAATATCACCCAATGGTACCTTTCATCTAAAGGAAAATTCCACTTATTCTTTGAAGGAGAAATCATCTCTTGTGCCTATTTGAAAGGTATCTCTTAGAAGATACCTTGAAGTGGAAATCCACTCTTGTGATTGAAAGGTATCTCCTAGGAGATACCTTGAATTTATTATAAGGGCCTTCAAAATATCACCTAATAATGCTTTCCATGTAAAATAAAATTTCACTTATTCCTTGAAGGAGAAATCAACTCTTGTCCCTATTTGAAATGTATCTCCTAGGAGATAACTTAAAGGGAAAATCTAGTCTTGTGCATGTTTGAAATGTATCTCCTCAAATATACATTTAAGTTATTATAAGGGCCTTCAAAATATCACCCAGTATTGCCTTCTAAGTAAAGGAAATTCCACTTATTCCTTGCAGGAGAAATCTAATCTTGTGCCTATTTGAAAGGTATCTCCTAAGAGATAAATTGAAGGGGAAATCCACTCTTTTTAATGTTTTAAAGGTATCTCCTAAAAGATACATTTAAGGTATTAAAGGGGTCCTCAAAATATCACCCAGTAGTGCCTTTTATGTAAAGGAAATTCCACTTGTTCCTTGCAGGAGAAATCTATTCTTGTGCATGTTTGAAAGGTATCTCCTAAGAGATACCTTGAAGAGGAAATCCAATATTTTGAATGTTTGAAAGGTATATCTTAGGAGATACCTTTAACTTATTACAAATGCCTTCAAAATATCACCTAGTAGTGCCTTCATGTAAAGGAAAATTCCATTTGTTCCTTAAAGGAGAAATCCACTCTTATTTTTTTTTGAAAGGTATCTCCTAGAAGATACCTTGAAGGGAAAATAAAATCTTGTTCATGTTTGAAATGTATCTCATAATAGATACCTTTAATTTATTAAAAAAACTTTCAAAATATCACCCAATAGTGCCTTCTGTGCAAAAGAAAATTGCACTTGTTCCTTGCAAGAGAAATCCACTTTTGTCCCTATTTGAAATGTATCTCCTAAGAGATTTATTGAAAGGGAAATACACTCTTATGCATGTTTTAAAGGTATATCCTAGTATAAATATTTAATGTATTACAAAATCTTTTAAAATATCACTCAATAGTGTTGTCTACATAAGGGAAAATTTTACTTGTTCCTTACAAGAGAAATCCACTCTTGTGCCTACTTTAAGAGTATCTCCTAGGAGATAATTTGAAGGAGAAATAAAATTCTGTGAATGTTTGAAATGTATCTCCTAAGAGATACCTTAATTTATTACAAATTCCTTCAAAATATCACCCATTATTGCCTTCTGTGAAAATTCCACTTGTTCCTTGAAAGAGAAATCCACTATTATGCATTTTTGAAAGGTATCTCCTAAAAGATATATTGAAGGGGAAATCCACTCTTGTGAATGTTTGAAAGGTATTTATTAGGAGAAACCTAAAAATATCACCCAATAATACCTTCCATGTAAATAAAAATTTCAGTTGTTCTTTGAAGGAAAAATCCACTTTTGTCCCTATTTGAAATGTATCTCTTAGGAGATACCTTGAAGGGGAAATCCACTCTTGTGCATGTTTGGAAGGTATATCCTAGGAGATACCTTGAAGTTATTATAAAATATTTCAAAATATCACTTCGTATTTCCTTTCATGTTAAATAAAATTCCATTTTTTCCTTACAAGAGAAAACTACTCTTGTGCCTATTTGAAAAGTATCTCTTAGGAGATACCTTAAAGGGGAAATCCTCCCTCTAAGTATGCAATTAGTAAATACTATGATTCATCCCCTACCCAAGTGAAGGAAAAAGTGCCAAATACTAAGAAGGAAACAAAGGGGCCTTACAAGGATAAGACTTTGGTAACTGATTTCATGGATGACATATTTGACCTAGAGCTAGCCCAAAATCCCAAGGATCTGAGAGAGGGTGCCCACACCCAGATGCTTGAGATGATCATTAGAAAATAGTTTAACTCTTTTGGATGCATAATATGGTATTGTACACTAGAAAAACACATGGTTCCATATGTACACCCATGCCCCAAGGTCATCGCTCTCTACATAGAGAGATATGACATTGGTGTCGACATGATCACTAACAATGTTTGTTTAAAGGTTAAGATCAGTGTAGACAATATCAGGGGAATGTTTTGTCTCCCATATGATCCTAAGGCCACTATTTATAGCATTGATAGAAACCAAAGTGTTTGGGATTCCTTAAGATATAAGCCATGCTTCTTTTAATATCTCTGTAAGGAAGAGGTCATAGAGATGCCTCTGCCACCCATGTCCCTATTAACTTTTCTCATACATCAGTTAAAATATACCCTATCCATGTTAGCCTTCATTTCAAAGTGATGATGTTGGTATTGTAAAAAATCCCTATGTAACATCTCTTGAAGGATGCTAATATTAAAGATAATAGAGTGATGGAGGTTTGCCTCACTGAATTTCTCAAATTTCATAAGTCAAGGGAGCTAGTAGTTGATACAAGGATTATCTGACAATAAGAAGTAAATTGGTGGTTTGACAAGAAGACATTAAATCTAGGATTCAAACCCAAGGACCTAGTACCTAAATATGACTAAAGGGATATTAAACCAGGGCAACATGCAAAATTTGATTCTCTATGGAAAGGACCCTTTCATATCATCAGTGATAAGGAAATGCTTTCAAAGTAGAAGATTTAGAAGGCAATGCCTTAGAGATACCCATTAAAAAGATCAACCTGAAGCATTTCATTTGACTTCCCATCATCCCCTATATATATTAGATATTTTCCTTTCTCTTTTTTTATGTTTCCCTCCTCATCATTATTTTCCCCCTTTTCCTTTCTTTATTGTTTCTTTTCCAAATAAGTACCATTGACACAAGTGACTACTGGGATCACCATGTGTCTTCTCCTGGATCTCTCCACATGTTTGAAACACTCTATGAAATATGGTTATCTACCCATTTCCCCCATCATTAATGTCAATATTATCCATTATATGTGGTTCCCCACAAGGATTTCCACAAATATTCTAAGGTAACACTTTAAGTGTGTGTGCCACTCTTATCATTTATGGTGGTGATCATATTTAAATTCTTCATGATGAGTTTTCTAGTGGCACTAGTGCATAAATCCACCCCTTCTTACCTGAAAGTAATCACTTGAATTTTTTATGTTTGAAGAGAGCATCAAAAAATTAAACCAATTATAAGGAAGCCTAAAAATTGAAGGGAACTAGAAAAAGCATCAACCCAATTTTCCCAAAAAAGGTAGAGAATTATTTTGAGAGTTATCTTCATCATCTTGGGTAATGGAAGCTTCTACATCCTCTTCAGGAAGTGGTAATCACCCATCAAATTAGGTATCTCATGGCTCAAGTAGTGGAATATCCCCTCCCCCTACATATACCATGAAAAAATACTACACTTTAGCCCCTATCCAAGCAAAAGGGAAAGTCCCCAATACCTTGTTGGCCATGAAGAGACCCTGTAAAGATAAAGCTTTGGTAATAAAATAAATAGATGATATTTTTAATCTAGACCTATCCCATAACCCTAAAAATTTGAAGGAGGGTACTCATGCTTAGAATCTGGACAAAATCAGCAAGAAGTATCCCTTCTTTAGATGCAAAATTTGGGACTACGCCTTAGAACAACACATGGTGCCCTACATGCACCCTTTCCCCAATATTGTTTCCCTCTAAGCTAAAAAGTATGATTCATAGATTGATATAATCATAGGAGGTGCCCACCTTAGGGTCAGGTTTGGTGTAGATAATATTAGACCAATGATCTAACTCCCACATGATCCTGATGCTATCATCTATATCATTGAGAGCCTCCAAATCATCTAGGACTCCAAAGTGTAATATAGGGCACATTTATTTGGATCCCTTCTCATCGAAAAGATCATAGAGGTACCTCACATTCCTTTTCACCTATTGGTTTTCCTTGAACAACAAGTAAAGGATACCCTATCCATGCTAGAGTTTATATTGGGCATGGATGTTGATTCTAACATCAAAGAATTATAGTTGGGAGTGATAATTCTCATGACCATGGTAGAGAATGTGGAAAATTTCTAGATGGATTTTTTTGAAAACATCACCTCCACCATGATAGAAGAGATACAAAATTTATCAGTAAAAAAGTACCTTTTGGTATCCATCTTACCTCATGAACTTAATATTATACTATCACTCCAAGTTATTCTCTAAATATCTTCAATTGAATACCATAAAAATGAATGTTTTCCCCAACATCATCTCGATCACTATCTAGACCCACATCGTATCAATCATAATAGACTACATTGTGTTTTTAGAGTGGTTTGTGGCTCCAGTTCTCACAGATCTTAATGGGCAAGATGTCATCTCCTAGATGATAAATGAACAACAAGTATGGATCAAAGGTAGTAGGGTCCAAATTAATTAGTTCTGGGGGGACCATTTCTCATTCATCCAAGTGCATGGGTTTGTAGGGGAACCTTTTTGACTTCCCTATATGCTAACTGATAGGACCTTGACCCTTGAATTGGTGTGACAAATCAATAATGTGAACTTCCTCTATGGGTAATGAAAGAATAAAAAGAGGCTATATGACATTCCTTTTTCAAGGGATGGCATCATGGTGCAAAAAAGGCACTAGGAATGTCTCCTCACAACTAACCTAGTAGAGTTAGGCCTAAACATGATAGATGACCAATGGGATTATGACCCAATGAGATATATAGTAGGATTAAATCCTACTAGAACACCTAAGCGTCAGACCTGAACATATTTAGAGAAAAAGAGGTCACCCATATAAGATCCCCCTCAAAATTATGTGGACCTAGCCATGGTCTCTCAAGACATCCCTAAGTTATGGGAGTCTTTTTATGATAAGGTCTAATATTTTAACCCCACAAAGAAGCTATCCAAGATGATGAATTAGTGGCTAAATGCCTTGGGATAAAATGAAGAGAAGAAGGATACATTCCTAAAATATAGATGTGAGCTCAGTAGTCCACATATTATTTTGTATGAAGATGCCCTAGATAATAAATATAAAGAGATGTGGGATGAGGCCCACCATAAAGAGAATGAATATATCATGAAAGGGGAGTCCACACTAGAGATTGAGGTGTATGGGGATGATAAAGAGGAAGATACCTAGAAGAAGAGGCAAGGAACACTTCTCCAAGAAAATAAGAAATAGAAACCATGGAGGCCTATCCCCCATTGACATGGCCATCATCATTTTCCCCTTATGCCATGGGCATTTAGTAATAACAGGCACCCCCCTAGGCACCTAATAGCTAGGTCATCTTAGCTCAAATGGATTGAGTCACTAGTTTCTAACCCACCAATGGCCCATCCAAAAAAGAAGACTTGACTTGTTGATCCTCTCCTTTCTACCTCTATCTCTTTTTTCACTTCCTTGTTCCCCTCCATATCTCCAACATAAGTTGCAATGATAGATACCACCCAATCAAGCACTTTATCTTTTCCCATCACTCCTTCTTCATCCTTGATAGCATCACTATAGGATTTAGCAATTCCCACTACCTAACTCAACACCTCATTAGCCCTAATATTCTTCTCATCCCATCATCCCACTATCAAATCTGACCCATGCTCTTCCACCTTTCCCATCTCTTCCTTCTTGCCTTTTCTAACTCCCCCACCATCATCATCCACCTCATCATCACTCATCACACAGTCACCATTCTCCCTACCCCATGGGCTCCCATCATTTTTAACTTCATCCCTGACTATTCATTTGCTCACTCCTATAGGATTAGGGTCTACTACTTCATAACAACAGCTAACCATCCCATTCGCACTACCTCAAAGAACCCTTTTCATGGGTGAAATAATCCAAGCACCATATCAAATTCAATAATAAATGTATGTAGTGAGGGTGACCCATAAGGCTCAAATGGAAAAGAAGAGGGGAAAATGGGCCAAATCTAAATCCCAACCCCACATGTGATCATTTTATGACCCTAAAAATTAGTCCCTCTTAATCACCCATTTGACCCCTCAAGTAGTTAAGCCTTAAGAATAGATAAAACCAGGGGATTACACCATCTAAGCCATTGGGATTAACCTTAAATGACCCTTACCCACTAATAGGGTCAAACTTATGGAGGAAATGTAAAGGTCAATAACTACAGACTACGTCAAGGCAACCTATTAGTTAGATAAATTCAAGTAAGAGCTCATCAAGGTCAAGGCCATGATTGAATACCTCAAACCTGAGGCTAAATCCAAAGATACTAACCTCAACTAAGCAAACACTAACCTCCAAAGTTGTGTTACAATGGAAAGCTTCTAGGTTAACACTGACAAGTAGATGGCCACTAGGACCAGACTCCAAAGTTGTGTTACAATGGAAAGCTTCTAGGTTAACACTAACAAGTAGATGGCCACTAGGACCAGACTACAAGAGGTAAAGGTAAAATTAGCTATAGTTTTTATGAATCTCTTTGATGAAGAGTGGGAACTCCAATTATGTTAGAAATCAACATAATAAGACTCCTTAGTCAAGGACCAAGAGATCAAGAGACTAAAGAATGACCTTGTCACTCACCCTCAAGGCATAGAAATGCTTCCCATGATCCAAAAACTATACAGGTCTTATTGGGAATGGATCAAGATCATGGTAGCAAGTCTAAAAGTGATGATTTTTTTCATCACTAACATATAGAAGCTAGAAAACTAGGTAAGTTCATCTATAAACCAAGTGATTGCCTTCATCACCCCTAAGGTCTCAGATTTGCAAAGCCTAGTCTAAAAGTTTTGCAATGCCTCTCTTTAGGCTTTAAAAATAATAGGTGTGGCTGGCTAAAGGTAGGTGATAGCAAAATTGAATGAGTTTTTAATTTGTAATAAGGTAACAAACAAATACAAGGTATTCCTCAATGCCTTAGAACAAGTGGTCCAACAGAGGAAGGGATGCATAGAAAAATTAGTCTAGTTGGGGATCCACTCTCTTTTATTTGCCGATAATACCATTATCCCCAAGGATTAGGTGAAGACACTACTTATACAAAAGAATAATGATTAGTCCATTTTTACAACCCTCGATCAAATATCTGATGCTTTCAAAGTGGAGAATATTTTCGCCCACTTGCCCAGCTAGTGTTTCAGATGTTGGCAGTGGATGAAATCCTAGGGAACATCTCCTTTAAGGAGATATTTGACTTGGATAGAGCCTTCAAGGCTATCAATAAAAAGACCCATTTAAAGGAGGAAGAATGGGCACCCTTGCAGGTGGCCCTATAAAATTTGTAAATGTCAATCTTCCCCCATTTTTAAAGACTTATGCCTTGACTAGTCCAAGCACCATAGTTTTTTGGTTTTTTCTATTCAAAGGTAAAATCCCCTATGAGTAGATAGGAATTATGGATTGTAAATCCATATTAAATTTTTTTAGATAAGTTTAAGTTATGACCTCAGATTCACTCAATAGTAAGAAATTCCTTAGTGACTCTCAATTCCCCCCCCCTTTTAGTCCTTTTTCTATCTTCAGGCCCCTTTCCCCATTTTTATTTTTGCAAAGTTCCAACCTCTTATTTCTATCTCCATTAACATCTTTCATTTGTGCTTCAAAATGTAATTTTATTAAAAACTTCATCCAATTAATACCTATAGGGAAATGGATTGGTGAAGTATACAAATAAATAACTTAATTTGGCTGATCAAGAGAATGGGCAATGACAAGCATAAATATTGGCACTTACATGTGAGAATATTTCTATGGGTAGATCACATCAACCCCAAAGAGATTTTTAAAACTTCTCCATACAAGTTAGTATGCACAGGGATAATCACCATTCACCCCACCCCATGGCCTTCCACCTTTCTCCCCTTCAACTCTCACTATCCATTCACTTAGATCTATAAGAGGAAGATCTACTACTTTGTAACAATAATTAACTATTTCATTTGTGCTACCATTGGGGATCCCCTTTGTAGGAGAGATCGTCCAAGTACTAGACTGGTACCAGTATCAAGTGGATGCAAAATATGGTTCTTGATCAAGATCTTGATATCTACAAGGTAGTGAATATCTTGCACCCACTCATTCAACTAGAGTTCTAGATGGTGGTGGTAAAAATTTTGGTAAAAATATCCTTCAAGGAGATAATAGATTTGGATTGAGCCTTCAAGGCTCTAAATAATAAGACCTCATTGAAGGATGAAGAGTGGGTGCCCTTTTAAGAGGCCCTTTAAAAAATGTAGGTTTCCACACATTTATCCTAATTTTATAGTTCTACTTCGACTAGTCTAAATTTCATTGTTTTTTTGGTTCTCCAATTCATAAGTAGATGCCCCTATGAGTCATTAGGAACTATGGATCAAAAATCCACATTTATTATTTTGTAGTAGTTCATTTCTAGCTTTGGACTCGCTTAATAGTTAGCAATTCCTCATCACCTTCCAATTACCCCCTTTTTAGCCTCTTTCTTCTTTGGGCCCACTTAAAAATTTTATCCAAGTCCCAACCCTCATTTCATTTTGACATGTGGTAGCTCAATGCTCATTCAGCTCAAAGAGACTTCAATCTCACTCTAGAGAAGTGTTACTTCAAAATGTGCCACCTATGTGCTTGATCTCACTGAGGAGTCCCCAGTCCCTCTAGAGAAACACAACTTGATGCATGTTATCTATGTTATTGTTAGAACTAGCATTGGGTTTTTAGAGCTTAAAAGAGTGCCATTCAACAAAGGTGTGGGTCCCTCCTCATAAGCAAAGCTTTTGAAACACTTTAAGCTTAGCTTAAAGTGTAAGCTGATGATTTTTAGGAGGATCAAGATCATTAGATGCAACATAGTAGGGATATATCTAGAAGAGAACATTTGGGATCACCTCACTTCTCCCAAGCATCTAGGATCCCAGTGTCACTTTCTCTAGGAAACCACCTTGCCTATATATTATAGGATTTTCCCATTTAGAATGGGCTGGATATCATTTTTGTGAGTTATCATATTTTTATTTACCATTTTAATAGACTACGAATACTATAAGTTATAATTTTTTAGATTCTACAACCTTAATAAGTACATCTCATGGGCATGAAAGGATGCTTTGTATATTCCCCATTATAGCCTTCTATATTCAGTCTCTATTTACAATTAAGAGGATGTGATGTTCTATGTTATTTAGAGTGGGAAATAATCTTTGTCTATTGTTTCTTTATTTTTTCTTCTATATTAGGGAAAATCCACTCTTTCACATGTTTGAAATGTATATCCTAGGAGATACCTTGAAAGTATTATAAGGGCCTTCAAAATATCACCTAGTAGTGCCTTCCATTCAAACAAAAATTCCACTTGTTCCTTGAAGGAGAAATCCACTCTTGTACTTATTTGAAAGGTATCTCCTAGGAGATACCTTAAAGGGTAAATCCACTTTGTGCATGTTTGAAAGGTATCTCCTAGGAGATACTTTGAAGGTATTACAGGGTCCTTCAAAATATAGCACAGTAGTGCCTTCCATTTAAAGAAAAATTCCACTTGTTCCTTGAAGGAAAAATCCACAAAATGGACTTTAGGATAAATAAATTAGGCAAAGATTTAATCATGATTTGACTAACCAAAAACTAATAAAAGATCAATTTAACATTGAAGGATAAATACCCTAATCATGTTCATTTCAAAATAAAATTCCATCGAACCTGCAATATAGAACACAAGCAATATTAGAAGGGGTAAAACCATGATCACCTGAAACCATGTCCATTAATCCAAATGAGAGTCAAGATAAATGTACAACCAAAAAAGGTGTGAATGATCTACAAATTGTAAAATGTCACTTAAAATAATATAAAATTTAGGGCTTGAGAACATATAAAATCTTAAACCTAGTGACATAGATTAAAGTTTTTAACACGATAAAATGACCGTAGCACAAAAATAGTCTGAGGAAATCAATGTCTCAAGGAAATTGTCTTAGGAAAATTAATTCATAGGCCAAAGTGGAAATGATAAATATCCTAAAGGTTATTTACAAAAAAGTCCTAAGGGAACTTTCAAAATGTTCGAAGGGAACTTCTCATCAAGGAAAGTTTTGGGACAAAATTCTTGAAGGGAAAAGGACCATTCCAAAATGGCTGAAGGGTACTTTCAAAAATCTCAAAGGGTAATTTCAAAATACCCAATGGGTAATTTCAAAAATCCCAAAGGGTACTTTAAAAAACCCAAAGGGTACTTTTAGAAGGTCTGAAGGGCACTTCTCATCGAGGAAAGGGACTTGAAGGGCCTTTTCATTGTCAACCATATTTCTTTATTTTTTCCCTTCCCCTTGTTATTTCCTTTTAAAAATAAGTGTTTTTGGCATAAGTGGTCAACTTAGTCACCACACATCCTTCCCTAACTTTTCTTGAATCCCCAAAAACATTCTCTAAAAGATGGTTATCTACCCACCTTACCTGACATTAATATCATACTCTATCATGCACAAATTCCTATGATGATCATCACAAATATTTGCTGTATGGATCTCTAAGTGTATGTGTTTCCCCCATTATTTATGAGATCACATATTTCCAAAAATTTCCCATGATGGACACACTTAATAGTGGTAATAGCGCATAAATATCCCTTTTCTCCTTTCAATCTAAACACTTTACACTTTATGATTTTAAAGCAAGAATTGATCAATTAGGAAGGAAAGAAAGAGAATTTGAAAATTAATTGAGGTAATAACCATCAATCTAGTCTTACAATAAAAAGAAAAAAAGGGTTATTGAAATAGATATGAATATGAAGGACTCTATATCCTCATGCAGTAGTGATAAGCATCCCTCAAAGCCAAGAACCCAAAGTTCAAGTAGCGTAAGAGATCCTACCTTTAAGCACATAATGGAAAAATCCTACATTTTATCCCCTACTCAAGAAAAGGAAAAAGTGCCATATACCAAACCGATGACCAAGGGACCCTATAGAGATCGATATTTGGTAACTAATTTCATGGATAATATATTCAACCTAAAATTAGACCAAAACCCTAAGAATTTGAGAGAGGGTGCTTACATCTAAATACTTGATAGGGTAAGCAAGAAAGGATAGAGTACACATGGGACACTTAGAAAAGGATGTTGCCAATAGATAAAACATGTTAAAATAAACTTTTGATACTAATAACTAACATCATTCTGGAGGGAATTTCATATGATGAGGTATTTTTAGTGGTGGAAACCTATACTTTAGTGGTTTTTGTTGTTAAATTTGTTGTAATGGTATGCCTATCCATTAAATATGTTGGCATAGTCAAGATGGCCGATGGGGATGACATGGTATGAGAATACTACTTGCTTGAATTAGTGAGTAGAAAGCATGAATCACCTTAAAATCTATCTCAATCATTTTAAATTCCAAAAGGAGTATCTTGAAGAGATGGAGGAGCTTTTGCATTAATTTTATGCATGAATTCATTGCAACGCTGATCTTCACATAAAAAATCTTTATACCGAACACCCTACTTATAAAAAATGTATCAATTGTTTTAGGTCATCATGAGTCTTATATAGTTTTCCCTTGATTATTTCTCCAAAATTATTTGTATTTGTCTAGAGGAGGTCTTTAAATAAGGTCTTCATGATCGATTCTCTATAGACACCTAAAAGTGGCCACCTCCGACCAAGCTTCAAACCAATTTATAATCAAAACATCACAATTTGGCCTAAAAACACTAAAACACATTAAATGGTTTGAATTTTTCATATACAAGTGCTGATTTTGGATAGAGTATCACTCAATTGGGAAATTCATTTTATGAGATGCCTAACTTTGATTAATTCATTCCAAGTCAAAATGAGCATTTTATACCTGGGTGCTCTGTATTGCTCTTTTATATAAAATTTATTGCATGAGGCACACTCCTTTATTATTTTGTGTTGGAAACATCCTAAATGTGATAATAGTTCCAATGTATCTAACATCACATCCTAATTCTACTCCAGTTAAATTTTGATATAATAAAACAATATTTTGACCAATTTGATGGATTTGTGCACCAATTTCCAAAGATTTACACCAAAATTGATTAATCATGTTTAAAGATAATTCATTTGAATTATGATACTAATTAATAATTCCATGGAGATTTTTGAATATTTAGTTTTGGAAATTCATTATGATTTTCTACATCATCAAGTGACATCATTCTATGGGGTGGCACCCACATGACATAAGTGCCACAAATAATGATTAAGCCCTCCCATGCCTCTTTCATGCCTCTCTATCCCAAATATTAATGAGGGCATTTATTTATTTTAGCATCTAAAATTTAATGGATTCTTATCCACACAAATATCTAATTAAGCCCTCCCATGCCTCTTTAATGCCTCTCTATCCCAAATATTTATGAGTGCATTTATTGATTTTAGCCTCTAAAATTGAATAGATTCTTAGCCACACATATTCATCTTGAGATGGATGGTTTAGGTTAATTCTAATAAAATGGGAAAATCTATAAATATAAGTCCTCACCATCATAATTTTAAGCTATCTTGGTACAAAATTACCATGCTCAAATGCTTTCAAAATCCATTTTGATATAGTGTTATTATGCCAAATTGTTGACTGAAACTTCACAAGCTAAATCCACAAAGCTAATGATGCCAAGAGGAGGTGGAAACTAGCCAAATATTGATTGATGAATTACTTTGAATAAAAATCTAAACAAGCGAATGAGGGGAGTCTTTGGACCATTCAAAGAAGGTGAGAAAGCTTATTTTCTTTCCTTATAGTTGTGCTTTGTCAATATTTTTTCCTGAATAAGATCCCCCTAAGATCTAGGCATAAGTTGTTAGTTCATTAGTTTATTATTTTTTTATTTGATTTCCTATACTAACATGATATTAATCTCCCCTTATTGGATTCCTATGATCAAAAAGGGTACACCTGGTGGGACCCTACACATCCTACATACCAAGAAGATCAATGTGCAAGTCTTAAATTAAGATTTGAATGTTTGAAACTTGTTAAATTTGATTTTTTAATCTTTTTTTCCCATATTTAAACTTCATGGTTTACACAAAGACTGTCAATAGTCAGGAGTGACCATGGATGGTTAGGACTAACTGCTAATGTTTGTGTGGAAGAGTAGAAAATAGACTAAATATTTGCATTTTGAGTCTTTATGTTATATATGTTTTTAATTTCTAGGATTGAAAGGAATTTTGACTCATAAACTAAATTTTTCCTTTCAATTTTTATTTTATTTTTTTGGGCTAACACTTTTCTAACTTAACACATTTTCTTTTGGGGTTTTGCCTTCGAGTTGACAGGTCATCATCGATGGTCATTTATTGACCAACAACAATTCTACTTAGCCACTGATGGTTACTACCAATTGATCAGTAACAGTTGCCTTATAACCACTGATAGTTATTTATAACTGCCAATAGTTACTATGTTTTTCAAAACACAAACCTGAGAGCATACTTTTCAAAGTTGCTTGTCTCATTCATAAAAGAGATTCAAGGCTAAACAAAAATCTAACAATTTTCTTACAGGACCTACTTAAAAAGGATCAAATCAAGCTTAACTAATTATTTAGAAACCTATTTTGGATGCCTAAAAATAATTATGAATCTTTCATTTGGTGCTTAAAGGAAAACTTAGATGCTTATTTGAATAGTTTTTTGTGGTTGTTATCAAAAAAATTGTAACTTAGGGCCAATTAGCCAACGATCACCACCAAATATTTCATTTTAGTGTTCTAAAATTAAACTCACTTCCAATTTTTTGTTATTTTAAATTTGTTTATCATTTTATTATTTAGAATTGTTTATGAAAAAAGGAAGTTGTGCATGTATGTTCTCCACCTATCCCCTATAGGGAACTTGTGGGACCAAAAGTGTCATCTTCATTACAAAATTGTGCTTTAGTCCAAAGGCATAAAAAGGATGTTGTGAAGGCTCTCCCCAAGACTCATATGGATTGGGTGATTTAGAGACAATCTTAAATCCTTTTTATTTATTTTTTCATTTCATGCATTTTGGTTTGTGATGGGGATTTCATCACCTCCCACAAGTTCTATAGGGAAGATTTGACCTAGGGCTTCATCTCTAGGCATCATCTTCAACCCCTCTCCACGGGGGGTTATATAAATTTAGATCCCCTCACTAGCATGGTGTTTTAAGTAGTTAAACCATCTCCTTTAGTAGAGGCTAATTTTGAGATGTATGATCATATTAGACATTTCTCTATCCTAAGCAAGCAATGCATGTAGTGGTTGTGAAAAGGATTAGACCTTTTCACAAAAAGCCATTTGATGTGGATCCAATTGAAGTGTTACTTATATTGTATGCTGACGTGAAAGTTGGTACACATGGGATCCATCTAGATGATCAAAAAATTTATAATTTTAGATAAACCCCACTTGCCATGGAAGTATTGTTGTTATTAGGTGCACCCCAAAGTCCATGTCACCATATTATCACTTGAGAGAAGGGGGTGTAAAAAACCTGATATATAATGTGCTTTTATTTTGGATGAATAATTAATTTCCTCTCAAGTGCATGTATAAAGATATACTCTAATAATACCATGCAACCTTATCATTTTAGGGCTTAGGATGATTACTTAGTTGTTTTTGTCTTTATCTTAAATTACTTGGTCTTGTTTTGAGTCAAAACTTTTTTGTTAACAAAATCCATAAATCAAACACATTATCCCCAAATTTATTAAGCAAGAATGTGTTACGTTGTCCAAGTGAAAATCATCATTTTCCTTGTTCAAGTTTGTCATCTAAAAACATTTTGTCATATCAACCATTTTGGTGTAGTTATGATGCCCATTTGAGTCTAGACCATTTACCAATTTTTATTAAGTCCTTCATTGATAATTTAAATTCTAAATTGTACCTTTTTAAGTTCATAAGGTTGATTTTTTATGTGGGTTTACTATTTACACTACACTTAAGGTAACATGGGCTCAATTTCCAATTTGAATTGAGGGCCAATTTATAGACTCGTTATCCTTTTTCATCATTAGTGAACTTAAGTCCTCTTTTGCATAGCTTGCACTCTAAGTTCAATAAATAAATTTTATACTACCATTCCTAATACCATTATTTTTGTTTCAATGTCAAAATGAGTCTTGAGTCCATTTGATACAACACTTTTTCCTTAGAAAATTGTCAAACCTTGTGTGTATGTGTCAATTGAGTTGAGGAAATTAGTATTACACTGCCAAAAACTTATCAAACCATTTAACCTTATAATTATTAAAAAAAAAATTTGTCACACCTTTTGATCATTTTAGCATCGTTATGTTACTTTTTTTTTTCATAGACCTATTTTTATAGCATCCAATTTTTCCAAATTCCAACCAATTTGAGTATACTTTATGATTCCTTGTCTAGTACAGTTATGCCTTTAACCTTTTCCTATATTATCCATCAAAATGGTATATTTTGATCTATTATTTATGATAAAATAAACTATCTCCAAGTTCCTTTTGTTTCATATCTCATACCCATTGATCAAGTTTATGTACAAGAGTCAAATGCCTAGTTTTTGTTATAAGTGTTTCAAACGTGTTAGATTAAATATCTCACTTTACCTTTAAAGTCTATATTTTGATGCCATTTGGCCAAAATTACCAGCACATACCTTTTTTTGAGCCTATCTTTTGACACCGCATTTGGTCAAAAGACCTAACAACTTTTATTTTTCCTAGATTGGACTCATTTGAAACACTTTGATCCTATAAATTGGCATTTTAGTTTTTAGACATTTTACTTCACATTTTTATGGGAGAAATGTAATGTTAGACACTTAAAATTATATTATTTTGTCATGATTCATTGAAAAAACCTTTTTAGATATAAATTTCCATCCTTTTGACTAAGTTAGACCAAGTTTGAGCCTCTTTTTAGATATTTTTTTTTAGAGTTTATATAAATCTATTCATTTTATTAGAAAATAATTTACTATGGATCTCAACATGTCTCCCTACAATCTTATTGGCATCATCTACAATCCAAGGTTTAGTAATGTAGTTGCATAAGAAGAAATGGTTCAAGACCCCTATGCAGACAATGTTGTTTATGAAATGAATCCTTATCCATCTTATAACACTCAAATAGGGGAACAAAACCAAGACCCATTAGATCACTATTTTTCTAACACACCTCCATACTCTAATCAAGATCAAACACAAATATATCAATACCTAACTATGGTACCTATAGTTAAAGAACCATTTCCTCAACAATCGTACTATGTTACTATGCCATCAATGTATGATCCTTATTTGTTTGAGCATCACTTACTAGAAAATAAGGATAATATTTTTTTTAGATCTATAAAATTAAGGGATAATTTTCTATTAGACTTCTCCCATAATAATTTATTAATTCTAGAAAGAATGCCTCAGAACATACTATATAGTAAACTGGTTTCTTCTAGCAACCCTTTAGCTCTTATCCTAACAACATATCAAGACCCTAATATGATTTTCAAAGAAAAAATCCTCATGGAGGATCACTTTATATATATTTAGACAACATACCAAACTTACTTGAACCTAGCACATAATTTTAATGACATGACCATGTCGAATATACCTCTTATTGATTTATCTCTCTCAATAAGAGTTTTAATAGAATTGATTGATCAATAAAATTAGGGTTTAGATCCATTTATAAAAAACACTTTGGTTTATAAAATTTTATATACCCCAACCATCTAGGAAGAATTTTTTTCTTCTATGCAAAAAATTGAACAAAACATAGTAGACAATGTGCAAGCAAAGTCCAATCCAAACTAAAGTGGTGTTAATGCACAAATAGCTAGTCTAAAACAAATGTGATTTTATTTAAAACCATGAGTGGTTATCAAAATTAAGGAGTAGGAGTTTATACATCGCAATATAAAATAACTACCATTAATCCCCTATCAGTTGTTTCTTCAAGCACTCAACCAACAAGATCAGTTAGCCAGCCAACAATCGGTGACATGCCATAACAAAGTGTGATGAATCTTACTCCTCCCCAATAGGTGATGAGTAATGTTCCACAATAGTAGTCACAAAATAATGTTTCAATGTAATATAGGTAGAACATATTTCCACCTTAATAGAGGAAACCAATGTTCCACCTTCCTAGGTAGAAAAATGTAGTGTACAATGCACAAGCAACATCCAATCCAAACCAAAGTGGTGTTAATGCACAAAAAACTAGTCCAAAAACAAATGTGACTTTAGTTAACACCATGAGTGGTTCTCAAAATTAGGGATTAGGAGTTTCTACATCCCAATCTCAAATAACTACCACTAATCCCCAACCATCTACTTCTTCAATCACTCAACCAACAGGATCATTTAGCCAGCCAACAAATGGTACCATACCACAACAAAATGTGATGAATATTAATCCTCCCAAATAGGTAATGATTAATATTCCAAAATAGTAGTAATAACCTAATGTATCAATGTAGTAGAGTTAGAACATATTTACACCTCAATATGGGTAAACCAATGTTCCATGTCGCTAGATAGCAGAAAACATACCTCTTTCCTCATCGACTAATATACCAATTCAAAACTAAATGATGTCTAACCAAAAACATGTGAACATTATTCAGTGATAGATGTTGACTCTCCAACATGCATCCATTTCCTAATATGGATTCACATAATAAATACATTCCAATTTTCCTCAAGTACCTCTTAAAAAACAATTTCCCTTCATCTAAAATGTGCCACAAGTTTAGAGACAAGGTCTTGGTTCACAAGTTCCACCTCAATAGAAAGTTTTGATTAATTAGTAACATGTCCCTATTCAACCTTAATAGGCAAAGCATAGCCATATCCCTCCATCTAAACCTCAAAATCAAGCCTACATACCTAATGCAAACCAGAATATCACACAACCATAATTATAACTTCAACAATTATACCCTAATCCACACATGCATTTTCTTGGTATATTCCCTAACCAATCCAACATACCCCATCAAATACATCCATCATACCTTGGTTAAAGTGATCCACTTGTGACTGTCCAACCATCTACCCAAGATAATGTTCCTTCTAGTTTCCTAGCCCAAGAACTACAATAAATGATGTCATTACTACCATCCAAGCTAGGAAACAAACCAAAAGGTTTAAGTTAGATTACATGTGTTCTTACCCTTTCAACATGGATTACTTGTATATACCATTTCTTTCAAGGTATGAACCACCTAAAATTGACAAATATAAGTGGAAAGGTGACCCTAAGGCTCATTTGATAAAGTTTTTTGTTGCATGCCAGTTAGTGGCATATAGTGACATATACTTGTTGTTTCTAAAAATTATGGTAGAACAAGCCTTTGAGTGGTTTTTAAAGCTACCCAAAAATTTTGTATCAAAATTTGATGATCTTTTAGACAAGTTTGTGTAACACTTCTCATATAATCTCAAGCATGAGATTTCATTGGTCCACTTAACACAAGCTAATCAAAAGGATAGTGAAGTTTTTAAAGATATCTAAATCATGGAGAGAACTTGAAAGATAATTTACCCATAGTTTACCAGATAAATAATTATCCACTATGTTTACCAAAAATTTACATAATGAGATATCTTATCATCTGGAATTGTAGTGTACACACACTTTTGAATATATCATTGATAAAGGTTTGTTGATCGAGTAAGCCCTTATTAACAAAGGGATTATCATGCTTACCTCATTAAATCAAAATCAAGCTACCAATCAAGGAAATGTCTATAACCAAAACCAAATCCAAGTGCAAACATCACAACTAACATAGGCTAATAACTATGAAAACCCCAAGCCTTTCAATTGTAACAAGAATGTTGTGGGAAATGGAGTAACTAAATCATGACATGTCCAAATGGTGTAAACACCATCTATTTAGCCCATGCAGCATATGTAAATTACTCATAACCCATAACCTTTTTAGTAAACACACGAAGTACAACAACCCAAGCCCATGTAACAAATGCAACAACCTTTGCCATTATGAACCCCTCTTCTAAGGAGAATAATGCCTACTCATCTCATTTTTAGTGACCTTAGAGAACCTATTGAATCTATGTTTCCAAAACTCACCACTGATAATCTAATTAGATACCCTATACTGAAACATTATCCTACGGGCATTTTTTTATCTTGATTGGTATCGACAAGATGAATTCTATGAATATCATTAGGTTAATAGACATAATTTATGATGTTGTGTGAAAATAAAACATTCGATTTAGAATATGTTAGGGAATGGGGAGATAACATTGGATGGTGGTGCTTCCACTTCCAACCATAACCTTAGAATCTATCAAACCCCCTTTTCACAACATAACAACAAGTAAAAATAGCAACAACTGCTAGTACAACATCAACAACCAAGTCCAAACCAATAGAATCAAAAAAATCAACAATAGTATAACCAAGAACATCAACCTAATGGATGGGACCAAGGTTATAATGGCAATAACTAGCAGACCTACCATGCAATTACACATGACTACAATAGGGTTGTAGGCCATATTGTAAGAGGTTACATTTCCACCATATCCATCTATCCAAGACTGAATACCAATCAATAAAGACCTTTGATAAATAATGCCAATCAACCAAATTATGTTGATAATCCTTCCTTGACTTAGGATTACATACAAGCATATTAGCAAGTAGGGATTACTAATTTTGGACTCTATACTAGTAACTCATCCTTTAACTAAGACTTATCCTATCTGGTCCCCCATCATAACCATTATTTGTTAGTAACCATGGTCTTGTATCCCAACCTAATTTTGCAATTATAACTTGAAGGTCAAATATTACCATCCTAATTTTGTAGCCATCTACCACTTCACCCATCATACAACTAGATGGTCTACTTTAGAACAAGCCATTTAACACTATTCAATAAAAAATGTTTGATAATGTGGAACAATTTCAAAAGATTATAATAAAAATCTTGATTTTATATTTGTTTCATATGTCAACTATCCACAAAAACATCTTAAATGAGTTTTTTAGCCAATCCACAGTATCAAGTGACATATTCCTTGACAATTTTCAAGCTTTGGTTGAACACTTAACTCTAGCCCAACAAGTAACCTTCAACCAAAGTGATATGTCATCCCTTGTCCCACTTCATAATAATCTATTATATATTGAAGTTTGCATTGGGTGGCACAAAGTGAAACATTTCATTATAGATAATGGATCGGGCCTAAACATACTATCTCTAGAGCTTATCAAGCTTCTCAGGTACATGATAGCAGATCTCAAGTATAAACAATCACCATTAAAGCCTAAAATAATTAAAAATGAGAATCATAAGGCACCATCTATTTACCAATTTTCTTTTAGCCCTTGATCCATAATAAACTTTGTCATGTGTTATATCTTGACTTGTCATACAATACGCTTTTGAGTAGACCTTGGTTATATGAAATTCATTCAATCTGATTGATGTTGCACCAATGTATCAAGCTTTCCCATTAAAGAATGGAAGTTTATATACTATGATATTTGCATCTATACAAGCACTACAAACATCTAAAAGTTGAGTTTAAGATCTAGAACTATCATTTCAGCATGAATCCAATTTCCAAATAAGACAAGGGAAAGGAAATACTCCTTGATTTACCAGAGGATAATTACATTGATCCTAATACCCTTAATTCACTTTTTTATATACCACCTCCTAAAATATTCAATCATTATACCATGTTGACTAATGACCTAGGAGAGTATTTGATCCATGACACCTTTCACACTAAAAATATTTCATAGAACCCAATGTCCTTTGGAAAAATTAGAGACAAACCACTTCATCTTTAATAGCAATGAAAGGGAAGAGACAACCTTCATAGTCCATCACCCATCAAATTTATACTAACATCTTGCCTTGAATAAGACCCTTTCTAAAGTGATGAATCATGGTTGTATAATGACAAGTAGGTTGATTGTTATAAAAATTCAAAGTATCCTATTCCTAATAGGATTTTAGAAAATCAAGACTATGAAGGAGGAGGCCTCAAACTAAACCAATAGGGAACACTTGAACCAATTTCTATGATTAGGTATAAAATACCTTATGGACTTGGGTTTAAACTATTTTGGGGTGACCTCATGTACCTTAATCATGTTCCAATGTATATGACTAGTGATGACGATGTTGAAAATGAAGTAGAGTCTAATAATAATCTTTTTGACAACCTGGCTGAGATAAATCTATTTGACACTCATTCCATTTGTACTCTTAGACCATTAATTCATCACAACCCACTTATATTGTATTATCCCAAACTAATAGACTGGGACCAATAATAATCTGATGTGTTAATTGATGATTTTCAAAATGATGAGTCTTTTTGTGACTTTTTAGGCCTTAGGGATAATGTTTTATTGAGGGACCATAAATCAGGGTTCTCAATCAAGTTAGAACCTGTAACCTATTTTGGAGAGCAAGTGAACACCCTTATCTAAAATCAAATAAATAAAACATTGAGGTACCAAAGTGAAAAACTCTTTGAGGCACTTTCAAACTAGGGAAAAAGTAAAGAAAAATTCTAGTCTAGTGGTGAAAAATTATTTCAGGTGCCATTAGATAGGGGTGTTCAATCATCTTCAAAAATAGCTCAAGAGACCACCAATGACAAACTTGTCTGAGTCTAAGCTCAATTTTGAAGAATAAAAATATTTTGATCAAATCATTTAGGAATTTACAACAATATTTGTTACATGGCCACATTTCCCTGTAGACACCTAAAAAGAGTCTAACCCCTTGGTCCTTTCTCCCTCCTAGTCCTCCTTGGTCCCTAACCCACCTAAGTCTTATTAATTGGAAATAAACATCTATTTTTAATTAAATAAGGCCCCCTTTCCACCCTACCTTTGCCACCTTGGATCCTCCCTTGAATCCCTCCACCTTCCCCCTAGCATTTATTAGGCCAAATCTCTCCATTATATCCCCCCACGCCCATTTTAGCATCCTCGTGACCGTTCTTCCCATGACCCCTTGCCCGGCGGCGTGCAAGAATGGGCAGAGGCTATTTTTAGCATCTGTGCCCATCCTGCGACCGCCGACGTCGGTGACCCTTCGGCCGATGTCGGCAAAACTGTCGGCGTCGGCAGCCTTCATTATCCCTTTCTGCATCCGTTGCAGCCCCTGGACTCTTGAGCTCGAAAACAGACTTCTCTTGGTGCTTTAGCTTTCGTCTCTCCTCTGTCTTGACCTCGTGCAACAGCAGCAACAGGTGAAAAGGCTCTGCATCAGGTATTCTCTCCTTGCAACAAGTCTTCTGTGGCTCCGACAACAACACCTCCTCTCTTCATTCTGCAAGCTAAAAGGTAAGCAAACTCTGGTGTTTTATTTCATTTATTTAGTTTTCAGTAATCTATCCTATCTATTGTCTCCTACTTCCTCTGTTTTTTCCCTTGAGAGGCTGCAAAGCCTTCTCAGGCCCTGTCCTCTGTGTCTCCTCCTCTTCCCTGTCCCTCTTTTAATCCAATCACAGACAACTTCCTCATCCCTCTGCCAAGAAGACCTTGCATCAGGCACCCAACCAGAACTAGACCACTCCCCAGTCCATCCAAACTTGTCCCCGTTTAGTCTCAGACCCGTCCACAGCCCAGAAAGCAACTCAAACCCGACTATAGGCCACAACCCCGACCGACGCCAGTCACTTCCCCAACCGACGTCGGCAGGATAGCCGACGCCGGCAGATAAGCTAACCGACGCCGGTGACATTTCCGACCTCGGTGACTGTCATCAGTCCTACAGCTCCTTCAGGTAATCATTTTGGTCTTTTCTTCCCTTTCTAATTTCTTTGTCACTTCTGTATTCTGGCATTCTGTCTTTTTATCAGTCATTTATCTTTATCAAACAGTGGGTTGACCTCCCTTAAGGAAGTTTTTACACTTCTGGGAACAAGCTTTTGCTTGGCAACCCACTGCCCATCCATCTAACGCCTCTTTGTCCAAGTTTTCTTCTTTGCAGGTGTCATTCCTCCACAGCCAAAGAGGAGTGCTCACAAGCGTCTGGATTTACGGTGCGCAATCTTTAGTCCAGGTACTTCCCAAGCCTTGTCCATTCTTTTTAGTTTCTTCTTTCTCTTTATGATCTGAAAAGCAAATTTGAGGTAGAAACATCTCTGGCACGCCCGGTGGGACCCTAGGTTCCTCCTGGGTTCCTTTTCTTTTTCATTCATTTAGGTGCATTTAGGCTCCTTCCTTCTTGTCTCTTTCTTCTATTCCAAATGACACTATAAGCAGGACTAAAACGAATCTTTCTTCCTTGCATTCTAGACTAGTCTAAACATCATAATCTCAACCCTTTCTCCAACTTGTCTTCATAGCAAATCTCACATTTCGACTTGGGCATTAAAACATATTGCACTTTCATTTCTGCTTGTGCTTGCATTAGTCCACATCTAGTAACTTAGGCGCATATTGAATAAACCGTAGACACTTGATGTTACACTACCGAATCACATGCACTAAAACACACATAAAACTTACCTGAGACAAGGCCCGACTAGGATTTCATCACCCAGCAGATACCTTACCCGTCCCAGTGACCCCACTTGGATTTCATCACCAAGGGGGAAGCCCACTCCGTTCTCTGGCAGAGTCTAAACTCTAGGCGAGGTATATCTTGGCTAAGCGAGACCAGCTAACCACTGGAATCGTGAAGTGAGGGGAGCTTGCTCCTTAGCACCAGGCCACGTACCAGACCCTAACACAGATCTTTGAGCGCCTAAACAACACCCGAAACCATCTTTAGACTGCCTTCTTCTAGGACCCATTTTTCAGCCAATCTCCCCAAACATTCATCTAAGGCATAAGCCACAAGTTTCTAAGGTTAATTCCTAGGATTTATCGCTTAGGCTTGTCTGTCTCTCTCTGTTTTCCTCTTCTCATCTGTTTGTTTGAGTGTGTGAGGACGCTTTCTTCTTTGTTTTCCAAGAATCTTTTGGTTCTCTGGAAAACACAGTCACCGGCATCGGTTCTGCCACCGACATCGGCTTTTCCCTATCACCGGCATCAGTTTTTCTACCGACGTCGGCTTCATCTGTTACCGGCATCGGTTATCTGACCGACGTCGGCCTTATTTCCTACCGACATCGGTTTTTAAACCGACGTCGGTCTCTGTCACTGTCCTTTTTCTTCAAAACCAGCAGCCTAAAATCTGTCCATTCTCTGTCAAAGACCACATTCTGGTTTTCTGAGACTGCAAGAACACAGTTTTTGGAACCAGGACTCTCTTCTTAACCACTTTAGCCAACAAACCGCTTCCGTCTACCTCATCCCTAGCCAAGTCCTATCATGGAGTTTCACTCGGAGACCGAAAGAACTCCTACAGGACCGACCCCGACCCTGACTCAAATTCCCATCATCCTTGAAGGGGACCAGGATTTTGCGAGATTATTAGACCTCAATGCCGCAGCCCTTCAAAACTATCTCGCGAGAAACCCAACGCGAGACCTTTTGGGTGACGTGGCGACGACATCCACACTATTCGCCACCCAACCCTTTTCGACTCAGCCTTTCGTCTCAACTATTAATCCAACCATGGCCAATACACAAAGTTTGGCCTCCCCGTCTATTTTTAGACCGACCTCCATCGGGGTTCCATTACCCCCTCAACCGCCTGCAATTCAACCAAGTTCTACATCATATCAGAACTTGATTGTCTCGACCCCTCACACTCTTGCGCCCACCAATGTAGGCGTGCCAACCTGTCTTTCTACTAGTGCCGCCATTCAACCACCTTTGGCAGTGCCCAGTCAACTTATGCCTTCGACCTTCATAACACAACCACCTTTAGCCTCCACCTCTGCCCCTGCGATTAGTCATCCGTACATTGTACAACTGACTATGTCGCACGCCTCTCCTAGCCTCTTCCAAGCGCCTTATAACTTAGGGGGCACTCAACCTGCCAATCCGTCAGCAGATCTTATCAAGATGCTGATGGATAAAATGTCCAGTCTCGAAGCCTCCATTTCCGGTTCAAGCAATACTTTGTCATATGAGCAAATTTGCAACAAACCCATTCATCCTTCTGTCCCAATCAGACCATATCCTAGCCAGTGGGAGCTTCCTAAATTCACTCGCTTTCAGAGTAAGGAAGACCCACAACAACATCTACGGGAATTTAGACATGCCTGTTATCTTATTTCCCATGACGATGCGTTGCTTTTACGCACGTTCCCTATGTCCCTTTCTAGCCCAGCCCTTGACTGGTATAGTTCTCTTGCCAGGCACTCTATCTTTTCATTCATTCAACTCGCCCAACTATTTCTTGACCATTTCTCAATCAACATCACCAAACAAGTCTCAATCACAGACCTTTACTCCATCAGGCAATTTGACGATGAATCAATTATTGATTTTGTCGCTCGTTGGAGAGGTCTGATCAACCAGCTCTCCTTCTCTTTACCTCAACCCGAGCTCATCGATCTCTTTTCTCAAGCATGTGCCAGACACATCTCTTCTACCTTGTAGATTCAGACATTCCGCACTTTTGACGAAGCTTTCATCATGGCTCGAAAGCTCGAACTCCGTGCCCTTGAAGAAGATAAGGTCAAATTGTGTCATACAAACACAAGATCTGATGGCCATTCTTCTTCCAGACCTTCTTCTTCTGCCAATTCCGAATCTAAAGGAGTGGCCAATATTGTGGTCATTAGATCACCATCATCGACGTCAACTAATTACTCTCAACCTTCAACATCTCCGAGCATTACCAAACAATTCCAACAACGGTACATTCAGCGTTCTTACACTCCACTTGGAGAACCATACGCTTCCATTTTGGAAAAACTTCTCAAGCAGGGGGTCCTCAATCTCCCTCCAATCCGACCACCTCAATTCGACCCTTCAAAAGCCATCCCTACATGGTATAGGGAGGCCGACTTCTGTCCCTTTCATCGCATCCAAGGCCATGACATCGACAACTGCCGAACCTTCAAAAACATCGTCCAAGACATGATCGACAAAGGGGATCTTATTTTAGATAACCCGAACGCCCCTCGTAACCAACATATCGACATCTTCAAACAACCATTTCCGAATCATCCACCTACTCAAAACAACGTCTAGACTTCGACCAATGACCCTCACGACCATGACATTCACACGATTAGCACTATCTTGCCTCTTGTCATTGACCAACCTCTCCCATTAAAGGATGAGGAACCTTCTTCTCCTACTAGTCCTCCATCTACCTCTTTTGTATTGGAGGGCACTTTGACCACATCAACATCATTAAGCCCATCTCCATCCGAAGACCCTACCTTGCCTACTCCTCAACTACAAGTAGAAGGCACGATCATCCATGCCCTCTACCCACTTGAGGAGTCGCCCTCTCTTATTTCTTCTCCACCAAGAGAAGAACCAGTCTCTCCACCCATTTCAACCGAGGAAGACCCAGTCACGATTTCCTCCTGCCCTTTGCCTGAGATTGCTATATCTCACTCACCTCCATCCACATCTAAACCCAAAACCATATCTAACCTTGCCTCACACAACGGTGGCCCTCGACCCAAACACACGAAGACTACTAGACCACATCAGAGAACTCCTCCCCCACCTTCGTCATTACCTTCAATCTTGGGCCCGCATCCGTCCACTTTAATAGGAGTGCTTCCCACTCCCATCCTTTACAGAGGCACATCACCTCCATTACTCCCTCATCCTATCAGACATACATCTCATCCAAACCCTCGACCTATGCCTCTTTCACCTCTCAAACCAATGTCATCAACCCTCACTACAATAAGACATCCAGACCCGTTAGCAGGTTCATATGCCTTGCTCTTACGGCACTTGTTGCAGTCTTCTCGCCTCTATCTCCCGCCTCTTAGACAATATCAATCTCTCGGACCTAAACCACCATGGTTCGACCACACTTGCATTTGTGCGTATCATCGCACGCCTGGGCACGACACGGAGCATTGTCATGCCCTCAAGGTCGCCATTCGCTAATGTTTGGAGAATGACACCTCCCTTTTCAACCACATCATCAATAAACCTTCAACACTGCCTCCCCCATCACCTCTCGAATCAAAACCCTCTTGGTTCGACAACTCTAAATTCTGCCACTATCATCACACTCCGGGACATGACACTGAGCGTTGTTGCACTCTCAAAGCTGTCATTCGTCAACACTGGAAAAAGGACTCCCTTCTCACCAAGGCTCCTCTTGACCACCTCTTCAACAAAACATCAACCCTGACTCACGCCTCTCCAACCTCATCACCTAAATCGGGATCTCCACACCAGCCTGTGGTCCCTTTGCCGCCTTTGACCCCCTTATTTGACATTAACACCGTCCATCTGACCACTAAACCTAAACCGACTTTAATCGATCTTTCAAACATTCTCCCTACCCGCTGGGGGAACTCATCCTTCATCCAAACCTCGACCAACTTTTCAACCCAGTCTCTACCACATATCAATCACTCATCTCGACCAAGTGTCCATCGACCCAACCCCCAACCAATTATTCGACTAGTCTCAACCAAACTTCAACCCAATATCAATCAACCAGACCTCTCGACCAAACATTCAACCTTTTTCAACCAACCAACGACAATGTCAACCAACTTTACATCCATCAATCAACACCTGACCAATCTGGAAAGAGGCAATTGGGGCAAGTTCGCTCCTAATTGACTCGGACCTCAACACACTAGCATGGCCTAGAGTCTTATTAGACCTTAAACCCCTTCTTATGTCTTGCGTCTTCGACCATTCTTCTGCTAATCGAGTACTCGTCTACTTGACACGTAACTTGAGCTCGTCCCTTGAGCACTCCTCGTCCTCTTAATCCTCATCCCTTTCAACCCTATTCCTCTTAACAAGTCCTCTATAACCCTTTTAGGATGCATGGATGCTTTGTCCTAATAAAAGGGGCGTCCTTGAGCTTCTACAGTCTTGTCCGTGACTCTCATTTCTATCAATATATACAAATCAAGATGTCAAAACATATCCATGGTCACTAAATCAAGTCAAATTAAAAAGACAGACTGATCCCTCGAAGGACAGCTGTACTATCATTGCTGTATTACTAGACTGATCCCTTGAAGGACAGCTAGGCCAACTTTTCAAACATTATTAAGCAAAAATATAGACCACTCCCTCGAAGGATGGCTATGACTAATCTGGCAATAAACAGCGCTTTTCTTAGAAGCTTCCCACATCGATCAGCTTCACAACATGACCATTACATCAAATGACATCTCTATGCAGGCTTCCCGCATTGATCAGTCTGCGCCAAAAAAAAAAAAAAAAAAATGAGTCACGGACTTGGCTTGTAGTTGTCTCAGGGTCTCCTATAAAAGGGGCAAGGTTATTATTGCTCTTAAACTGGGTTACCCTATCCTCCTCCTATCACCTGCTCAAGGGACTTCGAGCTCACTTTAATGTCAAAGTGATTCGATTACCGTTCTAACACCATACTGGTCAACGACGTAATGCATGAATGGGGCTTTTGTTCTTATAACCCCTATCTATGCTTCCTTTCTGGTCCTTGTCAATGAAAGAACAATTTGCCTTTCACCTTTTCTCTACACTTTGGTCACACTTTGATCACATCAATTGTCGACTCATCCTTAAACCAAACCAACTTCAACATTTTCCAACCCAACCTCGACACTTTCGCCATGACATCAGGCATCATCCTTGTCCTTTTCGCATAGTTCCCATGGACACCAATACACATGGAAACTATCGACCAGACCCAATTTATGTTAAGCATAAACCAATACTTGCTGAAGCATAAATAGACCCTTCATTCATTTTTAGCATACATCCATTGTGACTATGGAAACTTGCTAGGGATGAAAGACTCTCGACCAATTCTATAGAATACACCATCTGTAGCACCTTTTTATCCTCATCATTTCGACGCTTGACCACATCCAATCATCGACCAATCTTCTCAATTCGTCTAAACTACATTGGTCTGAGGCCCTATGACCAGGGCTATGTAGGCAGCACTCAGATACCACATCTTCTGAGGTTAGCTCGACCACCCCCGTTTGTTCGTCTCTTTGATGGACAAACCTTCTCTTCTTTGACTCTTATCACGCCCAACTTCGTCAACTTTGACCAAGACCTTTGACCACGACCAATAATTTCTTTTAACCAAGACCAATCAATCCCTCTGACCCTCCCTCCCTTTTAGGGAGAACTACATCGGCCTGAGGCCCTGTCACCAGGGCTATGTAGGCAGCACTCAGTTGACATGGGGTCTTCTGGGGTTAGCTCGGCTGCATCCTTTCGTCCATCCATCCTCTTGACCAATGACCATTGGAGATCATGCGTATCTTCTTTGACCTTCTTCCAAGCCAATGTTGCCTTGGTTGTTTTTGCGTGTATGTTATTCCACGGCTGGTTAACAGAATTGTTCGCAGACTATTTTTGACCCTTCACAAGTATAGGATCGCGAGCCAGTTGATCCCTACTACTTGTGGCTTTTTCATGTTTCTGGGAGCACTTCCTGAGCCCTAGATACCTGGGACACGACGACCATTTGGAGCTTCAGCTTAGATTGAGTGACCCGATCAGCAGACGACTAAATGCTGGGGCCCGGTTACTTCAATTTTGGCACTCCTTGACCCTTGACCTGTGACAATTTGACCTGACCATCTTGTGCAGTGGTATGCGCGCAATCACAACTTTTACAGCGTTTTCACTCACTTCTTCTCTTTCTCATCCACCTTTTGTCAAATCAGCACCCGATATCAGGTTTCCTTCCCTCGACTCCCGCTTTGAGGGGGAATACCTCATCCATACTTCGGGGCAATCCACATCATCCCTCACCTGGGGCAACCACTCCCTATTTTTGTCTTGTAGTTCGTCTAGAACAACCAACAAGACAAAAAGGGGCAAATGTAGACACCTAAAAAGAGTCTAACCCCTTGGTCCTTTCTCCCTCCTAGTCCTCCTTGGTCCCTAACCCACCTAAGTCTTATTAATTGGAAATAAACATCTATTTTTAATTAAATAAGGCCCCCTTTCCACCCTACCCTTGCCACCTTGGATCCTCCCTTGAATCCCTCCACCTTCCCCCTAGCATTTATTAGGCCAAATCTCTCCATTATATCCCCCCACGCCCATTTTAGCATCCTCGTGACCGTTCTTCCCATGACCCCTCGCCCGGCGGCGTGCAAGAATGGGCAGAGGCTATTTTTAGCATCTGTACCCATCCTATGACCGCCGACGTCGGCAACCCTTCGGCCGACGTCGGCAAAACTGCTGGCATCGGTAGCCTTCATTATCCCTTTCTGCATCCGTTGCAGCCCCTGGACTCTTGAGCTCGAAAACAGACTTCTCTTGGCGCTTTAGCTTTCGTCTCTCCTCTGTCTTGACCTCGTGCAACAGCAGCAACAGGTGAAAAGGCTCTGCATCAGGTATTCTCTCCTTGCAACAAGTCTTCTGTGGCTCCGACAACAGCACCTCCTCTCTTCATTCTGCAAGCTAAAAGGTAAGCAAACTCTGGTGTTTTATTTCATTTATTTAGTTTTCAGTAATCTATCCTATCTATTGTCTCCTACTCCCTCTGTTTTTTCCCTTGAGAGGCTGCAAAGCCTTCTCAGGCCCTGTCCTCTGTGTCTCCTCCTCTTCCCTGTCCCTCTTTTAATCCAATCACAGACAACTTCCTCATCCCTTTGCCAAGAAGACCTTGCATCAGGCACCCAACCAGAACCAGACCACTCCCCAGTCCATCCAAACTTGTCCCCGTTTAGTCTCAGACCCGTCCACAGCCCAGAAAGCAACTCAGACCCGACTACAGGCCACAACCCCGACCGACGCCGGTCACTTCCCCAACCGACGTCGGTAGGATAGCCGACACCGGCAGATAAGCTAACCGACGCCGGCGACATTTTCGACCTCGGCGACTGTCATCAGTCCTACAGCTCCTTCAGGTAATCATTTTGGTCTTTTCTTCCCTTTCTAATTTCTTTGTCACTTCTGTATTCTAGCATTCTATCTTTTTATCAGTCATTTATCTTTATCAAATAGTGGGTTGACCTCCCTTAAGGAAGTTTTTACACTTCCGGGAACAAGCTTTTGCTTGGCAACCCACTGCCCATCCATCTAACGCCTCTTTGTCCAAGTTTTCTTCTTTGCAGGTGTCATTCCTCCATAGCCAAAGAGGAGTGCTCACAAGCATCTGGATTTACGGTGCGCAATCTTTAGTCCAGGTACTTCCCAAGCCTTGTCCATTCTTTTTAGTTTCTTCTTTCTCTTTATGATCTGAAAAGCAAATTTGAGGTAGAAACATTCCCATTGGGTGACTTTGATTCATCATGCCTTGAAGAGATCAAATAAAAAGTCATAACAGAGGACTCTAACATTGCCAATTAGTTGAAATCATTACCTACTATTCTTGAAGAGGGTTCAACCCTTCTATTAGAGGACACAAATTAGGTTAACATCGAGTCCCCAAATGACCCAAATTGATTCAAACTAGTTTCATCCCTTATTGATAAGGAACATGAAGTCCTTACATCCCTTTTGAGGGAATTTATTGACATATTTGCATGGGCTTATTCTAACATGATAGGTTTGGACCCAACCTTGGTTATGTACCACCTTATGGTACATCTCAATGTCAAATTGGTGAAACAAAAATTATGTAAGATGCATCCTCACATTATTGTATTAGTAAAGAAAGAGTTATAAAAACTCTTGAAAGCAGGATGTATTTGATCGATCAACTATTCAGAGTGGATCTCCAGTGTTGTGTTAGTTAACAAAAATCTAGAAGGAATCATATTATATACTAATTTCTATGACATAAACAAAATTTTCCCCAATGATGACTTTCCTTTGCCAAACATTAACATGATAGTCAACTCCATAATAGGTTATGAGATGTTTTTATTAATGGATGTATTTTCAAGGTATAAGTAGATTAGAATAGCCATAGAAGACCAATATGAAACAATACTCACCACTCCATGGGGAACATTATGTTACCAATTTATGCCATTTAGTATTAAGAATGTATGGGCCACATACAAAAGAGCCATGACCATCATATTTCATGATATGTTGTATGACATTATTAAATACTATGTTGATGACATTCTTGGCAAATCAAAGACTAGGGCTGATCATCCAACAGTGCTACATAGAATATTTGAAGGACTACATGAGTAAAATTTAGGATTAATCCTAAGAAGTGTGTTTTTGGAGTTACTTTTAGAAAATTTATTGGCTTCATTGTCTCTCATTAAGGCATTAAAGTTGATCAAGTTAAATTACAAGCCATAACTCAAATGTCATCACCAACTAATTTAAAGTAATTCCATATTTTATCGGGTAAGATCCAATTTATCTGACACTACATATCATAGTCAGATGATAAATACCACCATTTTATGCATCTTTAGAAAAAAGGAGTTACATTTCACTAATATGATCACTATCAGATAGGTTTCCAATAATTAAAGGAATATCTAGTGAATCCACCTATTTTATTGTCTCTTATGCTAAGAAATCCATTTTTGTTATATCGATCAACTATAGACAATGCCATAGGGGCACTCCTAACTCAGTACATTGATAATGAAAAGGAGCATGTAGTTTACTATCTAAGTCATACATTGGTCATGTATGAACACAATTATATGCCCATTAGAAAATCCTATTTAGCCATGGTCTTCGCAGTTTAGAAACTATGACATTACATGTTGAACAATAAGACCATGATCATTCTAAAATTAGATCTTCTCAAATATATACTATCAAAAATAGTGCTGCAAGTTTGCATGGCCAAATCGATCATACTTATCGGTGATTTGGACATTGAGTACATCAACAAAAAATCTATTAAAGGGAAAGTTATTTTAGATCAGCTTACTAAAGCACTCCTTGCCAATATAGAACCACTCACATTCCACCTTCCTACTAAATCCATTATGACCATCATCGACACACATCTTGAGGAGTATTCCTAGAATCTATATTTTGATGGATCATTCACAGTGCATGGATTTGGGGTAGGCCTTTTATTTATTATATCATAAGGGGATCTAATCCTTAAATCATTTAGGATTATCTTTTCTTGTACCAACAAAATGGCCAAATATGAATCACTTGTTGTAGGGATTTGATAGGTGATACACTGGAACATATTCATCTTAAGGTTTATGGTGATTCTTAGTTAATCATCAATTAGGTTATAGACCACTTTCAAACTAAGGATGGCAAGAAAGTGCCATATAAGGCCATGGTCGACACTTTTAAATGGAAAGTTGTTGATGTCTAATTTGAACATATAACAAGGGCAAGTAATATAACTCCAAATTCTATGACTATTATTGGATCTCTAATTTGAAAAAAAAACATAGATGAAGAGTATCAGTTTCACATTGATAATTTTCTAGTACTAACTCATAAAACTTTAACCATTGTGATAATTTGTGATATTATTGGTCATATCTATATCTAGTATTAAGACCTTTTCAACTACCTCTATGACAAAATTATGCCACCCAATCTATCTTGTAATAAATCCAAAGCCTTCATCCACCAAACCACTCATTATACATTATTTAGATCAACCCTTTATCATCATAGTTTTGATGGAACTCTACTTCATTATTTAACTTTGATATAATCTATACTATAATTATGGGAAGTTTATGGAGTATGTGGATCCCACACTAGTGGTGTCATCCTCTCCAAAAATATCCTATGTACTAGTTATTATTGGCCAATGATGGATGCAAATGTAGATACAAATGTCAAGATATGCAATAAATGTCAAGAGCATGTAAATCTAATTCATGCCTTGACTAAGACTTTAAAACCAATGATTATACCATGGCCATTTGCTACATGGGTCCTTGACCTCATTGGGAAGATAAACCCCACCTCATCTAATAGCCATAACCATATATTTACCACCATAGAGTATTTCACTAAGTGGGTTTAATCTATACCCCTCACTTATGTGACTAGAAAGAAAATTTTCAAATTCATTTTTAACCATCTCATATGTGATTATGGTATCCCCTCTAAAATTATATCTAATAAAGGTGGATCATTCAAAAATAAACAAATCACATTGTGATGTGCCAAGTACAAGATTAAACAACATTTTTTCCATATCATATTACCCATAAGGTAATGGTCGGGTAGAATCATCAAACAAAACCATTATAAAAATTCTCAAAAAGATTGTCAGTGATGTCAATCATGATTGGCACCTTCAGATATTCTAATTCCTCTAGGCATACCATACCAATCGCCACACTCCCACAGGATCCACTCCATACTTATATTTTTATGGCACTGAGGCCATTCTTCCCATTGAGGTTGAGTTACCTTCTCTATGTATCTCCTTAAGTCATGTCCTAGATGATGAATACTACCTATTAGCTCACCTACAAGAGCTATTACTACTTAATGAGAAGTGCATGGCTACACTCAATAATATGAAAGCATACCAGAACTTCCTCTATGGGTATTATAATCAATATTTTAGGCATAGAGAATTTGAACTTTTTGATCTTGTCCTTAAAGAGAACCCAAATAATACCACAACCAAGAATAAAAATAAAGGCAAGTTCAAGTCAAAATGGATAGGCCCTTTCATCATTGTTTAAAATTTTGGCATTGAATCATATAAGATCATTACACCAGATGGTGATCAACTTGATGAGCTGATGAACATTATACACCTCAAGAGTTACTTCACTTGAAAGACTTGGGGTATTATATATAAGGATCATTTCAATTGTACTATAATATTTACATTCCTCCCTGTACCATCTATCAGTCTACCATACCTTTCCCATTAGCTACATTTTTTCTCCCTCCCTACCAAACCCTTTACCTTGGTTCCATTCCATTTGGTTTCATAGCCACTTTTAGTAAGAGGTTTCAGATTTAGTTTCAATAGAAAATTTAGTATTCTAGACAAAGGTATTATTTTAGAACAATAAGATACAAATTTGGTAGTTATATCATTCATTTCTTGTTTTGTTCTCTCTCATTTTCATTTCTTCTCATATAAAATTAGGGACAACCATTGTTTATCATGCCTTAAAAGTTCCACCTTACCATTCCTATGTCATACTATGACATTTACCATCTTTGCCTATTTTATTTGAATTGGCTGATATACTAGTCAAATTCTTCTATTGTAAGGTGGAACTACAATAACTTGAGGTCCTATCCTGGGACTATGTAGGAAGTGCTTGATACTTTTTGAGGTTAGCTCATTCACATTTTTATCTACACTCTCACTATTTTATGATCAACCTAAGCCATTATTTCACCATTTTATGAGAAAACTAAGCCACACTCTCACCATTTTATGAGTAAACTAAGCCATGATCTCACTATTTTGTAAGCAATTAGTTCAAATTTTCAATTCTCTCACCACTTTGTAACCTTGGACCATTTAGTTTCTCATCATTCTCATTCAAGTTGAGATACTTTGAAAATTCTAAAAACATTATAAAATCATTTAGAAAAACCAAAATATTGACCACTTCTTTGCCTTAAGGATTTTGGGAACCCTCACTAAGTCACAAGAAAATCACTTGTCACTTAGTTTACCCATCCTTTTTGGCCTTTTATCCCATGCACTTGCCATTTTACAAGACCATTCATATTATTATATAACATCCATCATGTTTTTTTTCATTAGTTATTATTTCCTTCTTATTTCTTGGGAGAACTACATTCAGCTTGAATTTCTTGTTAGATATCACATCCATGGAACTATGTAGGTAGTGTACACTTTCCTAGCATATATGGAGATAACTCAGCTACCCCTTCCTTTTCTTCTCATCTCCCATCTTATTTTTTTTTTAATTTTTCACTTATTTTATAGGGGTAATGTTCATTTCATTGTTTATACTAACATTAGGACTAACTATTATTTCTTTGTTTATTTCTTTGCTTGTTTGTTTGTTTATTGTTTATGTGCCTTTTTTTTCTTTCAACACTATTGCCTCAATTCAGTTTATGTGCATTCATTGGGTGATTCCTTGAGAATTTATACTTGAATCCATCCATATTCATATTTATACATTTTCAACATGGTTTTTTTATCATTGGTGTATTTTTTCCCTTGAATATCAAATCTTAAGAGTCAGTCCTTATGCATCTTTTAGCCCAATCCTCATGGTATTCTATCATGATGTCTACCATCAAATTATACATCAAAAATTATCTTCAAAATATCTACTCAATAATGGTATCATCATAGTCTTCTCATCATCAACCACATCCTTATCCAATCCCAATCATGTCTCAAACATAGTAATTAAACAAATAATTTCAACCTTTGTTAGTTCATACAAGTATCTCCCTACTAGTAGGTTTTCTGAATTCATATTTATCCTCTATATCAAGTTATCATTATATCTTCAATCATCAACCAATCAATCATGTTTTCCATAATCAAGGTTCAAATCTTATAACCACCTATGGTAAAATCATTGTACACCATCCCACCTATATTTATCAATGATTATAATTACCTTTGGGCAAATCATTATGTTATAACTAAATTTACTTTATTTCTACCCAATAAGTGCATGTTGTTATCCTATTTTTCTGTCCTCAATGGGGTAGCTCCATATTCTTAATGATTATAACCTCCTTTGGGAAAATCATTTTGTTATCATACCACATTACCACTATCAGGGTCTAATGATTATAACCACATTTGGTAAAACCATTGTACATCATCCCACTTACATTTTCAATGATTTTGCCTAAATTTGGGCAATTCATTATGCTTTTCACCCCATCATTTTCATATTTTAGTTTCAATCTTTTCTTATTTTTGAGGGACTGATTATTGACCCTTTTGACAATCGCTCCTATGAGGGGGCACCATAAATATCATCCATTTTCATTAAAATTGTAAGCATACAAGACCTTTTCATTTTATTAAAAGACATTACTATGCTTATAGCTTCAATTCCTTCCCACACAGGGACAAATTATGGACACCTAAAAGTTTCCACCTTTGACCAAGCTTCAAACCAATTTCTAATCAAAACATCACAATTTGGCCTAAAAACACTAAAATGCATTAAATGGTTCAAATTTGTAATATACAAGTGTTGATTTTGGCTAGAGTATCACTAAATGGGGCAATGCATTTTATGAGATGCCTAACTTTGATCAATTCCTTCAGAGTCAAAATGACGATTATGTACCTGGGTGCTTTAGATTATGCTCTTTTCCATCAAATTTATTACACAAGGCACATGCATTTGTTATTTTGTGTCATAAACATCCTAAATAGAATAATAGTGCCAACACATCTAACATCACATCTTAACTCCAATGCAATCAAATTTTGATCCAATAAAATGACAATTTAACCAATTTGATTAATTTGTACACCAATTTCCAAAGATTTACACCAAAATTTATTAACCATGTTTAAAGCTAATTACTATGAATTGTTATCCTAATTAAGAATTCCATGGAGATTTTTGAATATTTATTTTTGGAAAATGATTATGAGTTTTTACATCATCAAGTGACATCATTCTATGGGGTAGCATCCACAAGCCATAACTACCACAAATATCTAATTAAGCCCTCTCATGCCTCTTTAATGCCTCTCTATCCCAAATATTTATGCAGGAATTTATTGATTTTAGCCTATAAAATTGAATTGATTCTTAGCCACACATCTTCATCTTGAGATGGATGGTTTAGGTTCATTTTGATCAAATCAAATGAGAAAATCTATATATAGAAGGCCTCACCCTCATAATTTTAAGTTATCTTGGTGCAAAGTTACCATGATCAAATGATTTCAAAATCCATTTTGATATATTTTTATTATGCCAAATTATTGAGTGAAGCTTCCCAAGCCAAAGCCACAAATCCAATGATGCCAAGAGGAGGTGGAGAATAACCAAATATCCATTGATGAAATCATTTGAAGCACAAGCTGAGTAAGACAATGAGGAGAGTCTTTGGAGCATTCAATTAAGGTGAGAAAGTTTTTTTTATTTCCTTTTAGTTGTGATTTGTTAATGGTTTTTCCTTATTAAACTCCCCCTAAGATCTGGGCATAAGTTTTTAGTTCATTAGTGTGTTGTTTTTGGATTTGATTTCTTACACTAACACAATACTAATATCCCTTACTAGATTCCTATGTTCAAATTATCCAATTTGGTTAAGTACATCATGGAATCTCTTTTCACCCAAAGTTATGATGGATTGACCCTCTTAAATGGTGAGTTTACACACTAAATTTTGCATCTCTTGATGCCATTTAATCAAGTTATCTCTTCTACAAGACACATAGTTTTGGGTCATGCAACATCCAGAGTAGTTATCAAATTTAGGTGGATGTAGGCTGTGTCTCTAGTTTTTAAGCCCATAAAATAAATCTTGTCCTCCATATGTCCTTTTTAATGGATAAGACATCCCCCCCCCCCATTTTATCTATTATTCCTTCTTTACATCTCTTATTAATTTTAGGACATTGTATAGTTTCTAGCTGCTCCTTACACATTGCATATGAGGTCCTTTGGAGGCTAAATGGTGATATTTTACTATACAATTCCTTTATTAATCCTTCTATAAATTATACAAAAGTTTATGGGTCTTAAATATTCCCAACCAAGTTAGAGGGGAGAGCTATACACTTTCTAGTTAATTAGAACACATATTCTCTTTATTCTAACTCCACTTACTACCCTTCAGCCATTATAGTTTTTATGTTTATCTTTATCATAGTCTTAGTTTCCTTTTTGAAATGAAACTTGACTATGGTATGATCAATAATAACCAAGTCTTACCTTCCTACCTTTACATGTTACATCTTATAGATACACTCAAGAATATTCAAGGCAACTACTTATTATGAAGTTTATGCCTAGACTATGGGAGTGGAAGAGGGAGACTACTTAGGTAGAAGCATGGGATTAGGAGAAGGTATTCATAGCTAAGGGAAATTAGGAATGTATCCTCTCCATCTAGTGACTTTATTTGGGACCATTATATCAATTGTTAGTTTCTTTTATTTGACCACTTAATTGATGTAATAGTGGTAGACTCTGTCTAGGATGCCTAGCCAATTAGAAGGTCTAATTAGGTGGATGGCTGGGGATGAGTGATTGGGGAAGAAAATATGGTGGAGGAGACTAAATTTTTTAAGTTCACCTATTTATTAAGTCTAGAGGACTGAGGGATGAAGGTAGAAAATAATGAATAAGTAGGAGGGGTATTGAGCAAGTTTTATAAATAATCAGTTGTGGATGTATGAGTAGCTCTAATAGATCCTTTTGAAGTTTGTATGGGGGATTTCACATCATAAATTATGGGGGTTAGGGTTGTTATTTTCAAAATTAGCCATGTAATTCATAGGCCTTATTGCTTTGGGCCAAATCATCCAAATCATGAGAAATAACTCATATAGAACTAACTATGACAAAAGTAATTATTGAAATAAACAAGGAATGAGAATCTTGTATACTCACCCTTTGTGTAGTAGTAATCTTTGACATTATTAATGTATAAACCATTAGTTAAATAGGAGAGACTAGGATACAAATATACTCATTGACTTCCCTTGTGATAAAACTTGAGGTTTTGAATTTGATTTGTCTACATTCTCCCCACCTTGGTCATGAATTAATTCAGTTGAGCATAAATTGGTATTCAAATTTGAAGGGTCCCTAGATTGAGTTTCCTTTCTCAACCATTCATCCTCTAAGTCACTCTATATGGTTTCACTAATGCTATTAGATAAGAAGGTTTCTATCTTATATTCCCATTCTTTCTATGTGAACCATTCTCCCTCTACAAGCTTATCTTTGTCATCCTTTCCATTATTCGATACCTCCAAGGGTTCTATTTCCTTAGAGATATTTCTATTATTAATTTCTCCTCTTGAATTCTCCTCAAAGGATACCTTTGTTGGATTACCTTGAGGGGAATCATTAGGTTCCTTCACCTTTATTTGGTATACCAGAGGTGGTTTAGTGGGATTAGTAGTTGTTTTTTATGGAGGGAAATTATCAACAAGTGAATTCAAAGGGATAGTGGGTGGAAATGAGGTGGTGTAAATAATGGTTGATGGAGGTTATGATGTAATGGTTTGGGCTAGGTATGGAAATGGAACTAGAGCATAAAATAGGAGAAGGAAAGAAGGAAGACTCACTTATTATGTTATCATGAGTGGAAGAAAAGAAAACAAAGAAAATGGTCCACCAAGCTGAGTTATGTTTGCATTGCTTAACATAGTGGCAACTGGGTGAGGGGGAGTGGACACTATGGTGGTTTCTATAATGGTGACCACCAGGATGGGATGTTGAGGAGGCCCATGGGTGATTCTTTATTAACTCCCCATAGAATCTTATCCAAATAGACTAGTCTACTCTTGTCCTTGAATTCTAACTTATGAGAGAGGCCTATGAGGAGATTTGAATCCCAACACTCCTTAATTATTTGATCATCCTCTTTGGTGGTATTTAAATTATACTAAATATGCTTGACCACCACCATCAACATGTTTACCTTGTTCATTCTATCATGAACTTTATGTCATTTAGAGCATCTAAGAAAACTTCATCATGTGGATATGATACATGGACATAATCAATTTTCACCCTAGATTTGAGTTTGTCTAGATGGTTCTTAACCCTTTTACTTGGATCTAATTACTTATAGGGTGCCCATTTAAAATCATTGGACATTCTAATACTATCCACTAGGTGGAAATTCTCCCATCTAGTATATTGAATCCAACCAATGTTAACAGGTGTTGGGTGGATTTCTCGCTATTTGGAAATCCTTAAATTAACATATATGGAATCTACCAATTGAATTAAAATTTATTGTTCTACCACCTTATCTGGTACCAATTGAGGAAGATATATGGTAAGGTCCTTGATTCCCTTTATAATAATGATTATGTAATCTAGGTATAGCCAATAACTACTAATCCTTCCAAGAGTCCTAATATGATCAGATAACATGGGCATATCTTTTCCATGAATGGCTTGGTACACCATTGGATAGAAGTTTTGTGTTAACATGGTCATGTTCTTCCTTAATCTATGGATGTGAATGAGATTGAACTCATCACAAATTTTATTCTTAGGATATTTAGGGAAGGGTTCTCAGTGGATTATTCTAGTTATAACATCCACTAGATAATACATCATATAAAAATTACCATCTAATTCGTTATATGCATTACTTAATTGATGGATCAAATTAGCACTGATGACTTCCCCAGTGGAAATGACCTTAGTGGAGATGACGATGGTGTTTATTAGTGGAATTCACACCTTATTGACATAGGTTAAATTTGGTAAACAATATATTTTATTCAATAGGGCCATGGAAATCCTAATTTTTGGCTTAAAAGTGGTAATTGGTATGGAAACGATGAGTCCCTTGACCTTTAAAGTGGTTGGTTCATGTGTCCACTCCTAAGACTTACTAGTAACATTATTGGATGACATCCATTAGGGAATTAAGGCTTGGTTAAAGGTCACCTCTAGGTTTGGGAGTTGGTAAGACTTATTAAAGGCATGCCCACTAACATAGGCAATATGGGTGTTGTTCTCATGTACATGTAAATTTTTTTAATAAAATTATCCATTTTTAAACAAATCATATATTAAGTCAATGTAGGGCATTACCTCTAGTTTTATTGATACATCATGTATGCCCACTAATTTTATCACCATCACTTCCTACCTATACCTTCATGTAAAGGTTGATAGTTTCTCTTTAGGTATACAAGGCTCTAGTACCTAAATTTAATCATAGATAGCTAAGTAGTGCTTGAATTCATTATTGAGAGCTAATTAATCAAACATTTTATCTATATATTGATCACACCTTGTGATATAATATGCAGATGGGGGAAGTGTCAACTTTGAAGTAGAATCTATTACTTTACACTTAAGTTCTATCTCTCTATAACTATGTGGATTCTTGGTTGAAAAAATGGACTTTGAATTAACATTTTCATTCACTAATTTGATGATAATGTGATTACAATTGACTTGGCTAATTGGCATGAATTTGATAGAAATTTAAATTAGAAGATTTTTTGCTCCTTTGTAATTTGAATTTTCAAACATGTAATGAGAGTTTGAGGGTGTTCTAGTGGGTCTGAGTGAGTCTTGAAGATCTGTATTTTATAAATAAAGTTTTAAATTACATTGATGGTCTTAAAGGTCATAAAGATGAGTTAGAGTTAATAACTAGTTTTAAGAATAAGGTGTAAATCATGTTACTTCACCACCTTACATGGGTTTAGAGTTGATAGAGAGTTTATTTGATCAAGAAATAGTTATGGAATAATTTTTAGAGTCTATTTTCATAATATTAATGATATATAGAAGTGGTGTGGTCCATAGAAGAGAAATGGATAGAATAAACAAGGTAGACAGGATTGTCAAAGAAGGAGGTCTGCCATGTGTGGTATAGGGCTATGTAAGTCCTTTTGTAAATGATCAAAACTCGAATGAATGACAATGGTGTGTTTCAATTTTTTTTTTCATATATATGATTATTTCATAGATACCAAACTAAGTAATTTGGTGGTTAAAGGAAATGAATCTGCATAATAGACCCATGTTCATGAATTGATTAACTTTGTTGTAAATTAAGTTTTCTAAGGTTGACAATAAATAAATTATGATGACTGAGTTTTGATTGTTTTTGAAGTTATTTTTTGATATTTTTAATATTATAATTCACCAAGTAATTAAATAAATCTATTTGGTGTTGAGTCATATATATACTTATAGATAATGCCCTATCTTCTAGAAGTATAGTCATGGAATGAACTGTGTACTTCATCTTATAAATAAAAGGTCATTAATTCCAATTACATGGTGTCCTCAAAATTTTAATAGGTATCTTGATATTTTTTAAGAGTGTATCCTTGCAGGAAGGACAAAGGAAACCATTTGATACTGGTAACTAGATTTTAAACCTTGTAATTTGTCATAGGCTTAGTACATTTGCATGGTGACTGTAAGTACTGAAGGAATTGATCCAAGAATTGAGAAACTAGTGTTTTGAGGACATAAATATAAGTGATTATAAGTTGTAGAGGATTTTCTCAAAATTTTGTTATATTTTTATGTGTTTTACTCATCTAAACAAGGTTTCTAGACCTCTAACATGTCATTCTTTTGACTCGATCAATTGTAAATTATGTTGACCAAATGAAGGTGATTTTACTTTTAAAACCTTATATGGTGTAATACATGATAATTTATGTCCTCTTAGCTTGAGATAGGGTTTAAAAACCCTAAAACTAGGGTTTTTTATTTCATAGAGAATCCACCAGTAGAAAGTCATAAAATTTGGTCAGTAGCTATGTTAAGGAGTGAGTTAAAAGATTTTGAAAGTTTCAATTTTATAAGGTATGTGATCATACATATAGAAGGTTATGTATGTGTATCAGGTTTTCAAAGGCCTAATAGGCATAAATAGTAAGTTAAAGGGAATAAGAAAAGTAAATAAAACAAAGAGTTGGATCTTAATAATGCATGGATAGATAGCAAATGAAAAAAGGTATCTAAATTTGGGTAAAGTTTATTTATTGGTGTCCATATGTATCTATACAAGGAGAAAAAGAATAGGGAAAGGGCTATAAGGTTTAAAGGAAAGACTGGTCAGAATAATCTATAGTTGTTTAAATGCATAGTGGATGATTGATGATGATCTAAGAGATATAATCGACTGGATAGAGTATATATAAGGTTTATAAAATCTTAAATTATTGTAACATAAAAATTTATTGCATATTGTCTAAAAGAGACCATTTTGAATGAATGAATGAATGAATGAAGAAAGAGATTCATGAATGGAAGGAAAAGGTAGAGTTTGACAAAGAAGTGTTTTTAGCTCTGCATCAGATTTGTTTGCTTTACTGAATTGAATGTAGTTGACTAATTCATGTGTACTAATGGCTCCAATGGCTTTGTCTCCTTTTTTATTTTGTTTATTTTCATATTTTGAGTTTTCTTTGTGATGCATCATCCTTTTAGGAATCCCACTAACAGGTGGCTTTTCCTTCTTGGCTCTGATTTATTTTCATCCTTTCTTTGAAACTTATCAACTTCCTACTTCTGTAAGAAGCATTGCATTACCATTTCCATACATTTACATAGTTTTGAGGACACATGCTAAAATTTTTCCTCCCTTTTACCTCATGGTTCTTTCTCTACCTTGTTTTATGTTTATTAATACCTCAGACCCTCAGGATGGTGACACTTGTAAAAATATTTTGATATCACTTTCCTTGGGGGTATCATATTATTTTTCATATTTTCATAGGATCTAGTGTGAGGGATGATGACACTTAGAAACATCTCAGTGCTTTGCTTATTTAGAAGAGTTTGACTCCTTTTACTATGAAAATTTTGGGTACATGAGATGATGACATGTGTCATCATCTTGGCACTTTACTTACTCATAAGACTTATAAATGTTTGGAATGATTTGATATCATCAGGATTTTGATATTACAACATGTGGATGGTTGTCACTGATCCACTTAAGTGAAATTTTTGTACTTTAAAAGTTTGATCCTATCAATCATTAGGTGAGTGGGTTTGTGACACTTGTCAACATATCGATGCTCCACTTCCTAAAAGATTTTTTATTAGATAATTACTAGTTTTGATAAGACCTTTAACCTATATTAATAAAGATATTACATAACAATCCAATATAAAATGCCACGGCCAAGAAGAACCAATTACACCAAATACCCACAAGGCTAAAAGTAACCATTCATCATACCTATCTACCACCCTACAACTAGTAACAAGAATAATGCAATCAATTTATGGTAAAGTAATCTAAGAGATTATTTGTATTGCATTTTTTACCTTTTTTTTCTTTTTTACCTCCTGACACATTCCTTGCTCAGGATTCACCACAACTAATTGTTTTTCTAGATTTTATGATTCTAAATTCCCATTTTTAGATAATTCCTTGTCTACGTCTAAATTTTTAGACTGACATCCTCTCTTCACCCCCTACTAACTCCTTTAATGGAAAATTTTGAATAATTTATGTTACCCCTTTATTGGGCACTGCTTCTTTATTAGAAGTGGATTTTTCTCCTCTATTACTATCTCCCAAATGTGTATTATCTTGATTTGTTAGATCTTTCAAATAGTCTTTAGCCACTATCGATGGATCTGGCACACTCCATTTATTTTATTTAGACATTTCCCCCTTTTAATTCACCACTTTTGAATTCCCCTGGGGACAAGATCCATAAATATGACCTAGTACTTTGTAGTTGTGACATATAAAAGTGGTATTCTCATAATCTATAATTTGAACATGGTAAACTTTGGCATATTTTAAAATGATTTTTTTTGGAACCCCTTTTCCTAAATAAATCTATACACAAGTTATGGCATAAGTGTAAAATATTTTAGTATCTCTCTCATAATAATTCTTTAAAAATGACCCCAAAACATTACCTATTTCCTTATAAACATGCCAAAAATGTCGAGGTAAGTTATGGAGATGAACCCACACTAGCATCATAGCTAGTGAGAAAGTGAGAGGGTCAAAATATAGACATGAGGGAGTGATAAACAATATTTAACTTCCCTAAAACTAAGGGCCTTATAAAATACATTTCTGATAATCTTCCTGATTGTGAAAGTGACTAACAAAAAAACCTTTATAACACAAAGAAATTTTGCATTGATTTGACCATGTCTCATAAACCCATTGATATAAAGTAGTTGAATAAAACCATAAACCATTAAATCTAAAAATAAATGTATCCTTAAAAAAATAATTAAAATAATCATCCACTTACCCATTTGATATCTCCATATAAGTAACCTCCTTCAATTGATCAACAATATAGGCTTGAGGAGGAAAACATTTCCCTAAATTTGGATTGGAAACAACACTTATGATTTCATCTTAAAAGGATATAGGTTTGTGGTTAGAGTTTTGTTTTAACCCATCCATATGTCCCCATAATATGGAATTTATGGAGATGATTGCATCTTTTCCTAAATTATATCAAGACAATGGTAAAAAAAATTGCAATTCCTTGCCCTAATGTACCAAAAACTGAAACTAAACTAGAATAGCTAAAGAGACCTCCAAAATATATTTTAAATCCATCATAGAATCTATCCCTTTCAGCAAAAAACATTTTTTATACCTGAAAGAGAGTGTACCATTAATTTATACCCTAATTGATCAATTTTTGGATTCTTTTATTCAATCATTTTGTCAAACACTTTACAATCAACCTCAAGAAATATAGGTTTGGACAAATCATTTAAAAAAATGGTTTCTAAGTAATTTAGATGAATATTGGCCAAACATTTCTTGAATCTTCCTCTACCTCCACTAGTTTTTGTTTGACTCATTCATAGGATTCCTACAATTTATGACTTGCATAGTATTCATTATTCCCTTGATCCTGAGTCATTCACTGAACATTGGATCCTAGAGTCTCCTATTAATCTACATATATTAGTAATAAAAAAGATCCATATTACATGTTTTGATAACATCTCTGACCCCTAACCAAATTCTTGACAATCCTTTCAATAGGTAGGACAACCAACAAATATATATGCTTACTCATAAGAGGATTGGACTCTCTCAGTTAAAAATCCATGGCCACCTTCTATTAAATCTTATTTATGGTTAGTTCCATAAGATATCTCTACTTAGTAGGGAGTTGTTTAACTACCACATGAGATGATGGTTTTTTTAGATCTACTATCACCACCATGACCTATGACTAATCCTCCATTTGCATTAGATATCCCATCCCCTACTAGTCCTGAAAATCCCCTTTATTGGTCTTTGACTTCCATTCTCCTTTTTTATCCTCCTCGCCTACTATTTAGGACTGATCTAACCCAAAAAAATATTTTATCATGATCTATTACCCCATATAAAGTCACCATCGCCTTTAAGGCAAAAGTTATCCCTACATCTCTTGCCACTTTTGTGGTGCCTCATGCTCTAAAACCCTAGTAGAGATCATATTTTCCATCTCCAACCTAGAAAATTATCTTAATGTGATATTAAATTACATATACCTTTTCACCCATAATTTTAAAAAAAAAATATTAAGTGATCAAATGGCCATGGGTTAACAGGTTATCTCCACATTGCACTGATTTCTATGAAGATCAAAGTAAAACTTTGCTCGATTAAAAAAAATACTATAAAGCTCCATGCTATTTGATTTTACATATAATACCTAATGGACAAAATTTCAAAGGAACTTGTGTGTCAAACAAAAATGTTGAATAATAGTGTTTAACATAGGAATGTTCATCACAACCTTAGAGAACCTATATACTTAGGAAACTTTTGAAAACTATTAATAGGTTAGCCTGAGTAGAATAAACAATGAAAACTTGGATAGGTGGGTAGTGGAAAATCTTATTATCATTAAGGTGATTGTTATTAATCATAAACCTAGGTATATGAACACTTGGGAAATCCTATCACTGTTAGGCACATGATACACATCAATAAAATATTCACCCACCATAGCTAGTTCCTTCCAAACTGAAATGGGTCACTACTAAAAAAAACTTAAAGAGTGGGGTATGTTAGGCACAAAAAATAGAAACTTACAATGGGAATACTCTAGAGTATTCAATAACCTAGAATATTTAGTTATTAATTACAAAGTGAGAATATATCATATCCTAGAATGACAATAAAATTAGATATATGAAATAAACTCTCAAAACTTCATGTAACATACTAGCCTTGCCTATACCTTCGATCTGTGTGTGAAGGTGTAATTTTATTTTATCCTTGTTTTGATATTTTTATCAAAGACTCAGAATAAATTGTAGGTTTTACAATGGTTTTATTGAAGTATAAACAAAAACTCAAGGAGCTTTGACATTGCTCTTCTACTAGCCAAACATTTATTTTCCTAATAGAGATACCTTTGGTTCTCCCCTTTTCTCCCTTTTTAAACTTTCAATAAGCATGATGCATTGATATTTATCACATTTATAATTTATTTTAGACTTATTTGATCACTCTTTGGGATGTATTGATCCCTTTCCTTTTTTTAAGGAATGTAAAAGGAAGAGAGGGTAGGGAACCTAGTGATCTGGTATAGGTATAAAAGATAAAAATTTAATCTAATATAATTTCCCTATCAGTAACATCTATATCAATTATTATTATCTCAAAAAAAGTATTAGAGTGGGAGGTGTTTTAGACCCAAGGTATGGGAAACCTTTCTAAATTTTCATGAAGTTTTGATAGAAACTCTTACACACTTTATGAAAGTATCTAACTATGATATGACCATAGTTCATTTCTTGTTATATACCTAAATTTTGGAGATCTCAACAATAGGAGTGCAAAATTTACAAATCAACCAATCTATGCATTCTATTCTATGTCTCTAGGCTTCACTTACCCTTAATTTTAGGATATGATATCTTGATTTTAGTAGTTAGGTTCAAGCTGCTACAAGAAGTATAGATCATTTAAAAGGGATATAATCACATTTTATTGAAACAAAGGATAACCATTCTAAAAAATAGGAAACTAAACTAAGGAAACAAAATATAGAATATGGGAAAGGCTATCTATGAAACTATTAAAACCTAATCTAAATTTTACCTCTACCATAGCCCCTTTATTCAAAAATGTCCTTAGTGGGGTTAGCCTTGAAGTAGTGCTTCAAATATTGTCCATTGAATTGGAAGGCTACATCCTTACCTTTGAGTTCTCTTAACTGGAAATCATTATTGCCTAATATTTAAAAAAATTGATATGGTCCAATCCACAAGGGATTAAACTTGTCACGATGTCCCTTATTCTAATGGGATTTATCGCATAGAAGAATGAGGTCTAAAATTATAAAGGCTTTGACCTTGAATATTTTATCAAACTACCTTTTAGCAATGTCTTGGTATTTTTTAAAGCTTTATAGTGCTTTAGTTCTTGCATCTTCTAGGTTGACTACTTATAATAATATGGATTTAACCCTTGTATCCTCTCCCATATAGTATTCCATAAACTAATATGTCAAGAACTTGAGAGTAATAGGGAAGACATGATGCCATCCATATACTAATAATAAGGGCAAGGTCTTAAGGGCCCATGTTTGTCTTGTCATATCCACCTATAATGCATACTTCAAAATCATGTGTCATTCTCTTGGTTTGTCCTTGGATGACTTATTTATGGAATCTACCAAGTTATTATTTATAGATTCAGCCATCTTGTTCCCTTGGGGATAATAGTGTGAAGAGGACTTAATTTTTATCTGATTATTAAAATCTTAATGAATTTAGCTGATTAAAAATTTGGTCCATTATTGTTGACCATGTACATAGGGATATTAAACCTAGTCAATATGTTTTCTTCAAATAATTTGATGACGTATTGAGCTCTAGAGTTCTTGGTGGCCATAGCTTTATTCCACCTAGTGAAATATTATGTGGTACTGAGGATGAACTTGTACTCTATTGATGAGTTGGGATTGATTACCCCAATGAAATCAAGGCCCCATATTTAAAAGGGAGACCTTTAATGATTGGGTGTAAGGGTATAACAACATTTATCTCCCTTTTTAAAAACACTTGGCATTCATGTTAGGACCTAATATGGACATGGGTATCATTAAAAATAGTGGGCTAATAGTACCCCATTATTAAGATTTTGTGGGTTGTCTATCTCAGAAGGGTGTCCATTACCCAAATTTTGGTGTAAGTTATCCAATGTATCCACATTTTCTTCTCTTGAGACACATATTAAGTAGATGCTCTTGTATTTTTTATGATATAAGAATTTTCCTTTTATAACGTAGTAGATGGATTTGAGTCTTGTATCTTATTTTTGTTCTTTGTTCAACTCAAAGGGGTATGCCACAATGATTAAATAGTGAATTATCTAATCATACCACTCTCCTCTAGCCTTTTGGAACTCATTAACTTCCTTAACTTTAATGTGTGGGTATTCCTAAATCATTAACTAGATTACCCTTTGGCCTCTTACTATCTTGGTTGTTCCGATCTCTAGATAAAATTCTTTCAACTTGGCCTTCCATTTCCCTCTTCTTTTACCTAGCTCATTCTAGCTAAGAGTGATATTGATTGTAGGGTCTAGGACCATGGCATAAGTCTTATTTCTCAAGATATAATTCTTGAACTTATATATGACTTTGATTAATGCATAGATTTACTTATTTATCATTAAATATTTTAGATCTACCTCTTTTAAATTATTACTCATAAAGGCTATTGGGTGTTCATTTTCATCTACCTTTTGAATGATCACTGTATCAATGGTATGTTCTAAAGAAAAGGAGTACATGTATAAGTCCTTTGTGAATTTAGTACTAATCAATACTGGGGCCTAAGCAATGGTTGTCTTGATGTTCTAGGAGGAATCCTTAGCCTTTGATATCCATTCTATTTTTGTGTCCTTTTTCAGCATATAATTCAATGGTTTGACAATCTTATCAAACCTAGAGATGAATTTTCACACAAAGTTGATCTTAAAAAATTATGATTTTAATTTTTTTATATTGTTGGGAGGTGTCAACTTTGAAATGTCTTGGACCCATTCTAGGTCAAAATAAATTCCCTCCTTAGTGATGATCTGATCCATTAGCTTTCCCTTTATCACCCCAAAGATGTTTTTCTTTAGGTTGAGGGATAATTGATATATTTTTCATATATAAAACACTTTTTATAAGTGGTTGGCATGATCTTCCATATTCTTAGAAAACATAGTGAGTTTATCCATATAGATAATAATGCACTTATCAATAAGTCCCTAGAATACATAGTCCATGGCTCATTGGAATGTTTCTCCATCATTGATGAGGCTAAAAGGTATCCTCTTAAAAGCATATATTCCCCACTTCATTGTAAAATTAGTCTTCATACAGTATTGTGCTTCTATCAGCACCTAGTTATATCTAGAGAAACCATCCAAAATGGACATCATTTCAGACCCATTGACAACCGAGATTACCTCATCCAAGGAAGGTACAGGGTATTTATCCTTCTCTAAAGAGTGGTTCAAGTTCCTAAATTCAACACATAACCTTATTTTACCATTCTTCTTCTTGATGGGTACCATGTTTACCACCTAGGTGGAGTGCCTGATAGGAAATATGATTCTGCATCTAATAGCTTCTAAATTTTAGTCTGAATCAGAGGCTCCAATATGGGATTGAAAGGCATCTAACATTATCTAAATGGTCTATTATCTAGACTTAAGGGAGTAGTATGGGTGATTACCCTAGGATCAAAAGCGCTTAAGTCTTCATAGGTCCAAGTGATCACATCTCTATACTTCATTAGTATTTCCTTTAGCTTCTAATTTTTATTATGAGTAAAAGCCAAACCAATATTAACATATTAAGGGTACTCTTGAGTTCCCAAATTATCTATCTCAAATTTAGACTAATATGTCTTTGGTTTCCTTCACCTATCAAATTATGGATATATATCAAAGATCCTTTCTAAAGATACCATCCCTATGGGCATTATATTTTCCTTGAGTTGTATGATACCATTTTCCTTAAGGTCTTCTAATTTTAATATTCAAAGTCCTTTTCAATTATAATCTAGGCTTCAAATTCTCCATAATTATTTATCAATTAGATAATTTGTTGATCATTCTCAAAGAGCTATAAAGTTTATACAATATTGAGGACTGAAGGGCAAGGCACTATCTCTAAGGAAAATTTCTACATCTTAGACTCTAGGAGTGTCATTAATTTGGAAGCTAAGGATGCTAATTAATATCTCATTTGGTTTTATTCCCTTAGAATAGCTTGGATTTTAAAATCCTTAAAGGTCTCAATTAGGTCCTAGGCTTTGTGTTTGTATATCCTTAGGTATACTAGCTTACATTGATATTTCCTCCTAACTTAGTTAATCACCAACTTTAAATCATTGAATACTTTTAGTTGTTTAACATCATGTCCTAAGTCAAATTATAGGCTTATTATTAGGGATTCATACTCATCCTAGTTATTGGTGCAAGGGAACTATAATTTGTATGCTTCTAGGTACTACTTTCTATTAGTGTCTATCAAGGCTACACTAACACCTGATCCTTACTTCAATCAGGCACCATCAAAGTAAAGGGTCCATAGTTTTAAAGGTCCTTTGAAATCTTGGTTATCATACCTATATCTAGTAGTGAAGGTGTCGATACCAACATATGAGGATATGAACTTGACCTTATCATTCTTAGCATTGTATTATGTGATCAAGTAATTCATCTTCTGCTCTCTATTAATCCTAATTTGATTGGACACACCCTTCCAAGGTAGTCATATATGTGAAAAATATGTGGCTACATATCCATTTAATGTTTTCAACCAATCCTAACTAAGTAGCTGATCATAGGCCTCTAGCATGTTGAACACTAGAATGCTAATAACTTATTGTGTGCATGTGGCTCAAAGGCCAAATGTATGTGTATGTTTAAAAATTACCTAAAACAAGGTAATACAAATTTATCTAATTATAGGACTACCCTTTTTGACTTATTTGGGGTTAGTCCCAATATCTTTCATTCATCTAAAGGCATCACATTAGCTAAAGATCTCGAGTCAACTAGATAATCATGTACAGTCTTACAAAACATTATAACTATCATTAGGAAGGGTAAAACCTTAGGTTTGTCCTTATAGATCATTAGATTTTCCTGTCATCTTGGATTTATGTAGAATATCTATAGGTCAAGGCTTTTAGTACTAGTTCCCTTTTCTCAGTGACCTGAGCCTACTCATGTAGGGTGATATTGGCTTTAATAATCTTCATATCCTCCATAATATTGTATTCCCCTTTGTTTAGTGATTTTTTGTGTTGCATCTAATCTCTTTCCTTTATGGGAGGTGGATTATTGTTGTTATTTGTATCTAGAGGAGTGTTAGCACTATTATTCATAGGTGTAGACATAGTAAAAGGTTATTTGTTCCATAGATTATAATTATTTATTTATAACTAATAGAAAGCATGGACTTCATCTATGATATATTATAGCTCATTATATTCTTCCACTAAAATGGAAAATCATATGTATTGAAGACCATAGCAGTTTTGGAGTGACTTGAAACATTAGGAGGAGACATCTCAAGTGGATTTGCCACTATTTATTGTCCATCCATTTCCCTTTGAAAGATATCAAAGGCTAAATATAATTATTCACAATCCAATTCTTTGTGCTTGAAATTTATATGAACTCTATACCAATTAGGTAATGCATCATCCATGATGTTCATCTCTAGCATATTATTGGGAAACTGCTCAACATTATTTCCTATCATGTTAAAAGGTTGGTTGTATCTCTAATAACCATATCTCTAGTTTATGTTCTGTCTATTGACATTAACCATATGTTTATGCATAGTCAAGAACTCATTACTTAAATTTTTATCATCCTCTAGATATAATATCTCTCATCCTTATTATAATTAGAAATAACACCTTGAGTAGTGGATGTATTTAATAAAACTATTCCCTTTTCATGCTAGCAAAGAGTTAGTAGATAATATTAGGGCTAGTGACTTGGCCTAAATGTCCGAAGAAGGTGGTTTTGATATCGATATAGGATGTGATGGAACCCTCATCAATATTAATGAACCATTCATATTTGGCATTATATAGTTCAAATGGTAAAATTTGATAATCTACATCCTCATGGACTATATTTAGTATCCATAGAATAGTTCTATAAGTTTTCACATGTTCCTTAGTGGTTCTACCCCATAAAAGATAGAATGTGGGAAGGTATTTCTCAAAATTTCTAGGCATGTCATGGATAACACTTCTAATATTAAATTCATAACTCATCAACCAAGGTTGGCCATCTAGATGTGGGAGTGGTCATCCTTTTAGAGAATATGACTGAGCCTAGGACCTCCTCATAACACCTCTATCTAACTTAACATTTTTATGGGACTCTAGGGGTGGATTCAATAGGTTATTGACATAGGAAGATCTAGTTTAGCTTTAGAATATTTTTAATGCAACTTAATATCTATTCAAGTCTAGATAGATAAAGAGGCCCTCTTTCTAGCACTAGATATCTATTGTTCTAACTTTTATACACACCAAAAAACACATACAAGGTATCCTCTAACATTTTGGGATCTATGTAAAGATAAAATTCAATGTATGGCATGATTTTTAGGTATTGAATCTTATAGTGACCAGTCTTAGAATGGCTATTAACAATACAACTGCTAATATGGTTGGTTTAGATATGAATATGGATCCTATATCTACTTGAATGGAATGGGGTGATGATGTATTTACTCTAAAGTGGTTAAGACTAAAAAAAAACTACAAATAGAGGGTAAGGTAAGGTATAAAAGGGGATATGAAAATAAAGAGCATGAATTATTTCCAACCAACTCTAGGATAAGAACAAATGTTAAATAACTAATGCTTGTAGACTACTACTTCAACACATAGAATTGGAAAACATAGTGAAAATGTCTAAGGGATACAATGCAGCTAGTTCTAGTTATTAAATAAATGTTACTTGTTATCAAGATTATTGTAACATATATTAACTTCAAGATTATGGGTAATACTAAAGAGCATCTTTGACTAACTATGGCATAGTCTAGGAAATTTCACCAAATGGCATCTATACACAAATTCCAAAGAGTAACTTAGTTAGCTTGCTACCAAAAAATAAGATCTATTAATCTAAATTGATATTTTACATTCCAATTGACAAAACCTTATTAATCAATTACAAGATAATTGAAATTGAAATTACATATATCAATAAAGAATAAATTATTGGTTAGATCAAAATGCATAAACACTATAACATATAAATGAAAGAAATGGGCATACAACACAAACTTGTAGAACAACTTGATGGATTTCTTATTTATATTAAAATGTCAAAAGTTCTTCTCCCTTTGAAATGCATAGATATATGTATATATAGGATTAGGATTGGGATTGGGATGCCTCATCACTCAATCTATTCTCAAAGTTTACAATTTTTTCATAAAATATCTCTTAAAAGAGTAAACATGGAACACTTGGCAAAGGATGCTACCAACAGACAAAACTTGTTATAAATAAACTTTGATACCATTAAATAACATCATTATGGAAGAAGTTTACTATGATTAGTTGGTTTTAGTGGTAGACACATGTACTCTAGTGGTTGTCACTATTGAAGCTTTTGTAATGGTGGGCCCAACCATTAAAAATTGTTTACATAGTTGATAAGGCCAATGGGGATGATGCTACCTAAGAAACCTGCTTAGTTGCTTGAATTTATGAGTAGATAGCACGGCTCACATGATAATCTATCTTGATCATCCTGAAGTCAAATAGGGGTCTCTTAAAGAGTTGAGGGAGCTTGTCCATTAATTTTTTATGTTCTTTCAATGCAACCCCTATTTCCACATAAAGAGTCTATGTATTAAGGAGCCTACTTATATAAAAATTTATCAATTTTTTTAGGTCATCATGGTCTTATATATGTGACCTTCACCTCTAATCTAAAATTATTTGTTTCTATATTGAGGTCTTCAAATATAGTCTTAAGGATGAATTCTCCACATTGGTTAAGTATGCCATGTACTCTCATTTACCTAGAGTTATGATGGATTTTCCCTCATAACTAGTGAATTACCATTATAAAATTTGCATCTCCTAATTTCATTCAATAAAGATATCTCCTCTATCAACCACATAGTTTTGGGCCCATGAAACATACAAAGAAGTTATCAAATTTAGGTGACTATAGGCTAGGTCTCTAACTGCTCAGCCTAGGAAATAAATTTTGGCCTCCATATTGTTCATGACCTCTATAAGGTAAAAATAACCACCCCATTTAGGTTGGGATTATTTATATGCATATCTTATTAATTGGAAGACATAATACATCTTCTGGGATGTTCCTTACACACTGCTTATGAGGTCCCTTAGAGGCTGAATGGTGATCCTCTACTATAAGGCCTCCATAGATTGATTGTAACCCATCAAAACATACTTTATTACTTTCCCTATAGAGTATAGAAAAGTATAAGGCTCTTTTGTGTGACTACCCAATTCACAGGGGATATTTATACATTTTTTAGTTAATTGAAACACATCTTCTATTTGTTCCAAATCCACTTACTACCCTTTAGCCATTATATTTATTCTCTTTATCTTTATCATAGTCTCAGTTTATTTATCAAACTAAAACTTGACTATGGGATTCTCTATAATGACCAAGTCCTACTTTCCTACCTCTTATTGTACCATATTTTGGATCCACTCAAGAATATTCAAAGCAAATAGTTTTTATGAAGGTTCTACCTAGTTTGTAGGTGTGGAAGAGGGAGACTACCTAGGGTGAAGCATATTATTAGGAGAAGAAGTTACTAGATAATGGAAAGGAGGAGTGTATCTTATCCATATAGTGACCTTCTTTGAAGCCACTGTATCAATTATTAGTTTCTCTTTATCTGACCCCTTCACTGATGAAATAGTTGTAGATTGGCCCAAGGTCACCTGTCCCATATGAAGGTCCAATTGGTTAGATTATTAGGGAGGAGTAGCTAGGGAAGAAAATATGGTGGAGGAGACTAGATTTTAAAAGTTTACCTATTTATTTAGTCTAAAGGATTGAGGGCTAAAGGTAGTAAATAATGAATAAGTAGGATGTGTATTGAACAAGTTTTGAAAAAAATAAATTATGGATGTATGATTATCCCTAATAGGTCCTTATAAATTTTGGATGAGGGGGATACAACCCAAATTATTGGGTTTGGGGTTAGTGTTTAAAAACATGCCTTGTAGTTTATTGGGTATTATTGGTTTGGGCTGAAGAAACCAAAGCATGAGAAATAATCACTATAAAACTAAATGGGATAAAATTAATTACTATAATAGATGAGGATTGAGAAGTTTGTATACTCACCCTTTGTGTAGTATAAATTTGGTAAATTGTTGTTTTAGATAACACTATTATGTTAGGAGGGACTGAGGTTAGAGATATAGTCATCAACTACCCTTATGTTAAAGCTAGAGGTTTTGACACCATTTCATCTCCATTGTCCCTACATTAGTACTGAAGCAATTTAGTTGGGTATGAATTGGTATTCAAAATCATAGTGTCCCTAGACTACGTTTCCTCTATAAATCATTCATCCTTTGGGTCACTCAATATGGTTTCACTAATGGTCTAACATAAGGAGATTTCTATCTTGTCTTTCCATTCTTATTTTGTGAACCATTATCCCTCTAAAAGATTCTCTTTATCATCCTTACTATTATTTGAAATATTCAAGGGTTCTATTTCATTAAATCCTTTTCTATTATCCTTTTATCCCCTAAATTCTCCTCAAAGGCTCCCTTTATTTGAGTACCCTGAGGGGAAATAGAAAGGGCCTTCACCTTTTTTTAGTACTCTAGAGGTGGTCCAATATGAGTAGTAGTTGTTGTTGATGGAGGGTAAGTAACAACAAGTGAATCCAAATGGATATTGGGTGGTGATAAGGTGGTGGAAATAATGGTTTATGGAGGTAATGATGTAGTGGTTTGGGCTCAGGATGGAAATGGAGCTAGACCAGAAATTAGGATGAGGAAATATGGGAGACTCACTTTCTATGCTAGCATAATTAGAGGAAAAAGCAACACATAAAACTATCCACTAGGCTAAGCTAGGTTTGCAATGCTTAATGTAGTGTTAATCAGGTGAGTGGGAGTGGACACTATGGTGGTTTATGTAATGGTGACCTTTGGGATGGGATTATGAGGAGGTATCTAGGTGATTCCTTATTCATTCCCCATAGAAGTTTTTCCAAATGGACCAGCCTACTCTTATCCTTGGATTTCATCCTATGAGAGAGGGTTAGGAGGGGGATTTGAATCCCACTACTCCTCAATTATTTAAGCAGCATTCTTGGTGGTATTCAAACTGAATTTAATATTATTAACAACCACCATTATCATACTTACCTTGTTCATCTTGTCCTAAACTTATATGTCATTTAGAGATTCTATTAAAACCTCATCATGTGGATATGACACATGGGCATAATAAATTTTCACTATGGATCTGAATCTATCTAGATGGTTCCTAACCCTTTTCCTTAGATCAAATTATTTATAAGGTGCCCATTTAAAATCATAGGATGTTGTAGTCCTCCCCATCTGGTATAAATTCTCCCATTAGGTATATTGAATCCAACCAATGCTGACAGGTGTTGGGTGGATTATTCCCTATTTATTACTCTTTAGATTGACATATACATAATCTACCAATTGAGCTACAATTTCTTGTTCTTCTACCTTATCTAGTACCAACCAAGGAAGATATATGGGAAGAGACTTGGTTCCCTCTACTCTAATGATTATGTAATCTGGTTATAGCCATTATATACAAATATTTATAATAATCCTCTTGATATGATAATATAACTTGGTCATATCCTTTTCATCAATGGCCTAGTACACCATTGGATAAAATATATCTATCAACCTAGTCATGTTCTTCCTAAATCTATGGATATGGATGAGATTAAACTTATCAAAAAAATTATTGGGATATTTAGGGGAGGGTTCCTAGGTCTCTTCAAAATTTAAGTTAAATATTCTAATTATAGAATCCATTAGTTAAGATATCATATAAAAATTACCATCTGGCTAGTTGTCTATGCTACTAACTTGGTGAATCAAATTGGCACTAATTATTTCCCTAATAGAAATGACCTTAGTGGAGGTGAGTATGGTGTCTAATAATAGAATTCACACTTTATTAACATAGGTTATAAATGGTAAACCATAGATTATATTCAACAATTCCATGGGAATCTTAATTCCTATCTTGAAAGTGGTAATTGGGATGGTAGAGATGAGTCCCTTGACCTTAAATGTGGTTTGGTCATGTGCTCACTCTTGCAACTTACTAGTAACATTTTTGTATGACATACATTGGTCAATTAGGGCTTGGTTATAGGTGACCTCTAATTTAAGGAGTTGGTAATACTTCTAAAAGGCATTCCCACTAACATAGGCTATAGGGGTTATGTTCTAACAGACATGTAGAATTTTGCCAAAGAATTGGCAATTTATAAACAAATCATAAAGTAGGTCAATGTAGGGCATTACCTCTAGTTGTTATATTACATCATATAGGCCCAATTATTTTATCACCACCAATTCTTTCTTGTACCTTCATGTAAATGCCAAGAGTTTTTCTTTAGGGCCACATGAATCTACTATCTCAACTTCCTCCTAGATAACTGAGTAGTGCTTGAAGTCATGATTGAGATCCACTTCATCAAACATTGTATCTATATATAGATATTACCCTTTTATGGAATATTTATAGGGGGAGGTGTCAATTTTGAATCATAATCCATTATTATACACTTATGTTATATCTATTTGGAATTGTGTGGATGTTTGGTTGGAAAATAGACTTTGAATTGGCATTTATAGTCTCTAATTTGATGGAAATGAGATTGAAATTGACTTTTTTAATTTCATGAATTTACCTTTGGATTCACTTGATTTGTTGAATTAAATGAAATTGGCTAATTCATGTGGATTAATGGCTCAAATGACTTTCGCTCCTTTTTTATTTTGTCTATTTTCATATTTTTAATTTGTGATTCATCATATTTTTGCAAATCTTTTTGCCAAGTGGATTTTCCTTCTTGGCTCTAAGTGCTTTTTCATCATTTCTTTGATACTTTTTAACTTCTTACTTCTGCCAAAAGTGTTACCTTATTATTTTTATACCTTTACATAGTTTCAGGGACATATGTTAAAAAAAATCCTCGTCGCTACCTCATGGTTTTTCTCTACCTTGTTTTATGTTTATTACTACCTCAAGCCCTCATGATGGTGATAATTTTAAAAATCTCACAATATTACTTTCCCCAAGGGTATTATACTATTTTTCATATTTACATAGGCTCTAGGTGATCAAAATAATGACACCTCATAATATCTAAATGTTCTACTTCCCCTAAAGTGTCATACTCCTCATTGTGTTGTGTGGACTCTAGGTGTGAAAGATGATGACACATGTCATCATCCTAATAATCTACCTGCTTAAAAGACTTGGAAACTTTTGGAATGTTTTTATATTAGTGGACCCATGATATCATAACACATAGATGGATGTCACTACTCTACTTACCTATAACTTTCATACTTCAAAAATTTGACCCTATCAATCATTGGATGAGTAGATTATGACACTTAGCAACATCATGATGCTCATGTATCTAGAAGTCTTTTTAAAAATTTATAAATGTTTGAATAGCCATAGGTTAGTATTTTGTTGCTGAGTGAAACTAATTTATTTGAAGATTTAAGTGTAAAACTAGACCAAGTTAAAAAAATATTGAAGCTCTGGGATGTCTGACTTTGTGAATAATACGTGACAGACAAAAGTTTTGAGGAACTTATGTGTAAAAAAAAATTTTTGAACAATAGTGCTGAACATAAGAATTTTATGGTAATATTGGATAACCTATATATTTAGGAAAATTCTTAAAACCATTAATAGTTTAGCCTGAGTATAATAAAAAATGAAAACCTAGATATCTAGGGTAATGGTAAAGATTATTAGCATTAATTCAACTATTCATAATCAAAAACTTGGGCATAAGAATTCTTGTGAAATATTATCATCTTTACGCACGTGATAAACATCAACAAATGATTCCCCCACCATAACTAGTTCCTTTTGAGCTAAAATGGGTCCCTACTTGGAAAAAAGTTAGAGAGTGAGGTATGTTGGGAACAACATGTGTGAATAATACCTTATGCATGTTTCCCTAATTCTTGTCCTATATATCCCATTTATCATAAATATATGAATCTTAAATAGTGTTTGGTCATGTTTGTGTCCTTTATTCTACAACATATTTCATTAGTAAGTGTTTTAATATTCATAATTAAATATTCAATATAATTTTTAAGAGATTTTATATGTCCAAGTTATAAAATTATCTTAGATATAGTCTTTATCATGTCTTGGCTATCTGTGAGGTACACCCTAAATTTTGGGATAGTGATTACATGGACACTCATAGAGGGACAATAATTAACACCATCTTGAGGAGGGATTGGGATAATAGTATATCAATTGACAAGAGAATGCTTTATGTTTTTTGGATATACCCTCATTTAAATAAATCTTTGGTTGATGTCATTAAAACTAGGACTTGTGTCCAATGACTATTAGTAATAAGGTATATGGTATGTTGTTAATAGTTTGTGTTTAGGGGGGTTTTATATAGAACTTAAACCTAAGTTGCTAACCTACTCAACCATAATTAAATCTATCTATCTACTTGAAAACAACACATTTGTAGAATCAATATGCTGAAAGAAACACACTTGCTTTGAAGGAAACACACTTTGATTATGGAATGAAAATACACACTTGATGATCAAAATAAATCATATGTTAATCTTGTTGTAGAATTGAATTTAATTAATATTGTATAATTGAATTTAATTGTAATGATATTTTAGAATTGAATTTAATTATAATGGAATGAAATTAATATCAATGTTGTAATAGTAAGTAAATATTCACACTATGAAAAGACTTGTAGGTTAAAACACACCACACTTTACAATCTGAATATTATTAAATGAATTGAGTAGTAAATGATAGTAAAACAAATAAATTCCAATTGTAGTAATGATTTATTGGGTGATTAATCCTTTTCTCTCCATTAGATAGTATTTAAATCAACTTAGTCTTTAAGGAACTTGAAAAGGTTCACTAATTGATGAAAATATTACAAAATATAGATCTATTGATTACAATGTTTTCACTTCTGACATTCACTAAATTCTCCAAAATCTCTCCTCTTTTTAGAATAGTAAGAACATGATATTTTATTCACACATGATTCTAAATTCTATCCTAAAAATAAAATAATAAACATGATATCTTAAAAGGATCACAACTATGATGCAACTTATTCACACAATGGAAAAAGGTGTTACAACTTCCCAAATTCCAAGGAGAAACATTAGAAAGAAAAAAAATAACTGCATGTTTAGCTACTTGGTTGCTTAAATCAATTTGTCTTTTACAATATTTGGATCTGGTAACTAAATTTCCTTGTAAGATATATATTTGCATCTGATAGATATTACTATAAGTGGAAAATATATAAATAGTATGTTATAATAAGTGTGTCCATGTCCTCCAAAGAATGACCTTTAGATATCTTAAAATATTATAAAATGAACAAAAAATATATTTGATAGGCTTGGGGAATGATTCAATATCTATGTTGATGGATTATGGAGCATGTTGTAGCATTTCAGATCTTTGTGATGCATTATGGATCTTCTTACATCACTCCAGATCTTACTACCAAACTCTGAAGATTCACTATTGAACTTTATAGATTCACTACTAACTTTGGAGATTCACTAAATAGCTTTTCTACACTCTAGGGTTATCTTACAAGGTCTATCTTCATTTCCAAAAACTTTTTGCATTTGATTATAGAGTAATATCTTACCTATATATTCAAAACTTAAGGGATAACCATGCCAAAAGTTAGAAAATAGTGGTAAAAGTGAGAAACACAGACTCACATGTAATAAGTAAGATATAAGCACCTATTTGCTACTTTAGAATTCACATAATTCATCAAAATGTATGCAATACTCAACCTAAGAAGGTACATTAATAGGTGTAATAGGCCAATATGTGTATATAATGAGTAAGATAATGCACTCATCATTTCCCCCACACCTTACCCTTTATAATTCATCTTTAAAATTATCCTCAATCACTCATAATTAAATATCCTCTTCTCCAACATCAAGTTGAGATCATAAATATAACCGTAGTGATCCCAATCTACCATCTTTTCATGAACAAATCACATACCTCTAGAAATGAATGCAAACCATATGTCAAACTACTCATCACACTATGATCTTACATTCTACCAAGGTGATATTGGACTAAGAAGGAGTGATGACATGAATCTCATGCCAATCCATGGCTTGGTTCCTCCTTCATTAACAACATACATAATTATCTTTATTACTAGGTAGTGATGAAGACTCCATCTATGATTATTATGAGAGATCACTTCTCTTCTTTTCAAAGGAATGTTTAGTGAGTTCCATCTTGACATGCATTCTCTTTCTATTTCGTCAAAATTATTTTCAAAAAGCCTACCAAAATTTTTAATATTTTGATACATAATTTGTAGGTAACGATCACACATCATCAAGTAATATTTAGCTCTAAAATATTTGAGGATCTTAGGTGCATTAAGGAGTTTGGGTCTTATGTAGAGTCCCATATTTATGACTTCCTAAAATTATTCATAATTTATTTGGTCCTATATAATATAGTTCCTAAAGGTAGAAAGAAGATCTCTAACCTAAATTTCCCTTACAAACATGTTAATTATAAATCCAATCTCATCTCTTAGAATGAGATTGCATAGATAGAATTCACATAATAATTTTTTATCATCAAGAGTACTACTCAAAAAAATTTACATATACTCTCTCTCATCCTATATCTCATAACTTTGTTTATAATAAATTCTTGGGAGTTATCATTTATAATACTATTCATGCATAAAAAGACTATATATGTAAGAGGGTATTCTCTAGGCCAAAATGTTTTCACCTATATTACAATTTTCTTGGAGGGTGACCTGAGTGTTCTGAATTTGTTATTTTTCATCCTCACACACCTCTTTTAAATACCTTTTTTCTTCCTTAAGATTCCTACATTCTATCTTAATCTAATTGAATTTAATACAAGTACTTTTTTGGGTAGACATGACATCAAAATAAGACAACATGGTTTTGACTCCCATGTCCACCTATTGTTTGGGATGGATTTTAGCTTGGTGGTCTAGTATTGATTATAACTCAACTATATTTTACTTGAATCCCTATATCTCCTTAACCTTTTACGTAGATTGCTTGTTAACTTTTGTAAATTCATTTTATAAAGAAGAGATAGTATTTTCCTTACCTTGGATTTACAATCAAAGGAAAACAATATATTTATCATACTACTTCATTGTAGCTTCTATTTTGGAAAGAAGGGCTTATTCTAGCTCTAAATATTCATTTGATCTGGAATAATTCACTTTTTCTTCTTTTTATTTAGTCATTGGGGATTTACCTATGTCAAGGGATGGATTTTATGATGAAGGTGGATAAGAGGAAGGTAATGCCAATGATCTACAACCACTAGTATAATTTGATGATGTTTAGACCCTTTTCCCCACACTTATTATGATTTTGAGGGGGTCTTTTGTACCATTTACTACCTTTGACTTTTTTCTATGGCCAATCTTGATCCACTAAATCTTGATAGGTTTCTTCTTTTGATCTAATTCACAATATTTTACTATACTATAGGTCTGCAATCATTTTTGAGTAAATAGATCTATTCTCATTAAAATTTTCTTCAATAGATTTATTATTTTTAGATTGGTATTTTAGAACTAATAATATCATCAATATTTTATACCCTCATTCTTGACTAAATCAAGTTCAAATTAACCTTATTACCTTGTTTTAGGTTCTCTTTATTGCTCAATATCTTGAACACCTTATTAGATTCTTCTCTAAATATCAATCTCTTACAAATAAAAATCTAAATTCTTTCTAATTTGCCTCTCCTTTCCTCAACAAAAACTCAATCTTGCATTAGAATCATAAAAAATTTTACAAGGCTTTGATTATTGTAAAATATCCCCTATAGGTCTTATTTATTGTCGATCATTTTGACCACAAGTCAAAATGGGTCAATCCCCCATAGACAAAACTTACATATGGGTCTAATGTAATGTCTTAGGGTGTTTCATGTTTCATTTTATGTGGTTTAATGTTATATTAGCCTTGGTCATAGTCTAATTAGATCCTTATGTCATCTTGTGTCCTTTATGGGTCATAAATGGGCATTAGATGCAAGTGGTATGGTTTTCCATGCAATAAAAGTGTTCCCAAACTTATTCCAACATCAAATGTGTCAATCTCTATTAGATATGTTAGTTTCTAACTAAAAATTTGTAGGTGATAACTGAAAGTGTAAATCCTATGAGAGATAATGGCACATGGGAGGATATTTTTGGATGGATATTTAACTCACTGAGATTGAATTCCATGCTTGACATGCTCTGATAGTGCCAAAATGGTCAAAAACCATTCTACTTTCCTATCATTCCACCATATACATGGAACTAGTCAACAGGTTTTTGGTTGGTGTGGCTAGTTGGAGAACTTCTAGATCAAATACCTTTGGGGAGTGATGGTAAACTTGGTCAAATTCACTTTCATGCTTAGAGTGCATAGAATTATGTCCTATTCTTTATGAACCATCTCTAATAGGTTGACTATGTTTTTTTTCTCTCTATTTACCATAGCCTATAGGTTTTTATATTGTTTGAACTATTATGTATAGTTTAATTGGTGATTTTTCCTCCATATGATTTTTATTACCTCTTTTGATGTCCTCAATTCTTGGTCTCGTGTTTGGAAATAGTTTGATATCTTAGATAACTCACTTTGTAGGAAGGTGATGATAGTGAACTTGTACTCTAATTTCACCATTTGTAGAAAGTATCTTCATTTGAAATGGGTTAAATACAATGTAAAATTATGTCTCACTAATTTTTATGGTCAATTATATATCTTTATTTAAAAGTTCCAACCTCCATGGTTAGCATCATAGAGGCTACATTTTAATGGGATGCACAATCAGCTCACATCTCCTTCTCACTCTTAATCATTACTTGTAGAGGCTCTGAGAATGTTTATAAAAGTGTGATTAAGGTTTAAAATATGTGGGATATCTTCTAACAACATGAGGTAGTTATTTTATCCTTCAAATGGTAAATAAAGTACTATGGCAATCATATTTAACACTTATGCATAGTCTGCCATGAATGTGCACCTACATGTACCATGGAGGGAGAGTGTCAAATTATAATGAAGATGTTTAAACTTGTCTCAATACCAAAAATGTTTAATAAGATATAAATAATCATATGGAGAAGTTATAATACTTATTTTCATCTCATGTTTCATTTAATTGGTCACTCAACAACCATTGTTTGGTCTACACCATAGATATGCACCTAAAAGTGCTTGAAAGAGGGAAATCACATTGAAACAAAGGAAATATCTCATTTTAATCAATTAATGGTTTTAAACATTCATTATAAGGTATTAATATAGGTCTAAAACCCATTTAAGGTCAAATGCAATGCACACTATTCATACCTATACTCACTGCTTGCACATTGGAATGTCCACCTATAGGTGACACTAACATAGAGTTGTAAATGTTATTTAGAAGAGATTTGACATGATTGGAAGCTTTCTTGGGGTTTTTTTAATTTATTGATAACATGTAGATAATTATTATAACATAGTTTTGGAGGTGAGATTGAGGATTTCCTTCAAGGATAAAATGACTATGTTCAGGGATCATTTTTCTAAAAGACAAAAATAAAGGCTCGAGCCATTTTGTTGAGATCATATGACAAGGTTAATAAGAGACTTAATTATTAAAAATTTCCTCACATTTTATCCCCAAATAGGATAATATATTTTCAAAATTATGGATGTGTATTATTAGTTTAAATTAGTTTTTGAGAGGCTCCAACAATTACATTTATTCACTAAAGTTCATTAGTGTTATCTACAAGTTTTGGACCTCAATGAGACTCCACTTCCTAAGGTGATAATTAAAGGAATACATTAATTTTTTAATGGTATTATCAAGTATTATATGGAAAAATAATGATTTTTAATAAGCCTTAATTTTAGGGTAATGGTCATATCTTCATCTACAGCGGTATAGTACCTTACAAAAAGCTACCTACAGCCTGCTTGTAAGTGTTCATAAAGATATTAAAACAAGATTTGAGGATAATAAGCATTAAAAACTGATTAAATTACCATAAAATTATTATTTAATATTCCCAAGTGTTTTACAAGGGCATATGACATAGTTTTTAAGGGGAAATAATATCTACAAGACTACATGTTACTACAACATAGTCAATTGTAGTTGACTGTGACATATAAGTAAACTAATGAGTTGTATGATGGTGGTTAGCATATCTAGACATGATATATATGATTTAAAATATACATATAATTACCCTAATGAACTATAAATAAACTATAAGAATTTCATTCAAGCTTAAATCATGCAAGACCACTGGCATGAGCCCTCTCCAATAGGAAACATAGTCAGTAGTCTAGTCATTTCAAAGAGAAAGGCATGTGTAAGGAAGCATGTACAATATTGGAGTAATTAATTTAATTATAAAATTTTTGTGGTTATGTATTTTATATTCCCTCATAAAAAATAAATCATGTAGAGAAAGCATTATGCAAGGCAATACACAGACCACAATAAAGATCCTATAGACAGTCACTAAGTATATAAGTCCTTTCCATGTCTTATTAATTTCTAGGGGAATAATGATATTATAAAGGGCCAAATTTTTATTAATAAGGTACCCACCACTTAGATAATATTATCCAATAATTAGTTTGTTTGAGGAAATAGGGGAAGTACCCTTTGTTTTGTCTCAGACAGAGGGTACTTCCCTAGAATACAAACCCTAAAGTCTTGGAGAATGGGTATAATGGGATGATTTAGGGGCTAATTGGACACTTAAATTAAGTTTTTAATGTTTAATTACACCTATAAAAACATAATAAACATTTCATAAAATGAATAATCTTAACATGGTGGTCTTGACCTTTAAGGATGTAGACAAGCCTATTAGGTAAGGTTTTGGCCTAAAGCCCAAATGGGAAGTTAGTTCACTTCAAACTATAGGAGATAATTACAATGGATTAGAGAATGTTCATGGAGGAATATAGGATATGTTTGAATTTTAGGTATGCATATAATTTCACAATAAAGCTATTTTTGGCTCATAAATAACTTAGGCCTATGTAAAATGACACACAAAGCTTGAGAAGCCCATTTAGGAAGCTCATATCTTCTTGGAGGTTATGCATGAATATTCAAGGAGTTTGGTGAATTTTAAATATGTCCTAAACTTTATTTCATGAATTTTTTCTATTACTCCAATGTCACATCTTTATAAATGAATATTAAGAGTGAAAGGATCCCAAAACCCTACAAAACCCTAGATAAGGACCTGATAGGGAAACCAAGGATGGAGGGATATCCATATAAGATGATATGGACATGAAAATGAATGAACCTTGTAGGGGGATCTTTAGAGATCCTTCCCATCCACTTGAGGTGTTCCCTACTTGTATGAACAAGGGAGAAATGAGGTTTTCTTGACTGTTTGTAGTGTTTTTTAGGTTCAAGGGATGAAACCAAATTTGATGGAAAGATTAGTGATTAATTTAACTCTCATTTATAATTTCATGCTTCATCAAAAATCCTAAATGTGTTTACCATCACCTTCCTCTCAACTAACCAAAACTTACAAAGTGAGCAAGATAGTGAGAAGGGTGAGAACTCAAAGGAGATGGAATTTTAAGGTCTTCCTAAGAATTAAAAGCCCATAGATGTTTTTTATAAATGTCATTCACCCCATTTTATGTATTTTAATATAAAAATAAACCCAATTTTGAGGCCATGTGTGAGGGATGAGTGAAATAGGAGTTTATTTGACTACAAGCAGTGATGGATCATTTATAAGAGAATATAGATAATTAAGGATGCATCCAATACATGTTAGGGAATGTATACAACCCTTCCATTTTATTTTAATAATGATATCTATCCCTAGTTAGTTGTGATATTTTCTAAAGATCTAAATTATGAAGGCATTTCTTTTGTACATAATGAGAACTCCTATGCCACATTTCATGAGTTTCATGACTTGGAGGGACATTTGTCATACCAAAACTTGAATGGTATAGCTCCAAATACATTATATTTCATATTTAACTCCTCTCAGCATGAAAATTGTTATAGTGGCCTTTAGACTTCTCTTTTCCCACTTCTCTCTCACATTCTATAAGTAGCTACCATTTCAGCCTTTGTAATCAAAGACCACATTTTGTATGGTGAAGCCATGTTGGACTAACACTGTATTTTGCATTTTAACATTAATAAAAGTCTAGTTTTTGTTCATGAATAATTTTATAAGTGTGAAAGTGATGTATGGTGATGCAAAGTGATAATTCTCTATCCTTTCTTCCCTTATCCTTTCATGTTTGTGCAAGAGTTCCTATTCTAACATGTCATATAGAGTGTATTCAAGTGTGTTAGGATCCTTTAAAGCGTATTATTTTCATTTTAATGTGAAATATAACCTCCATTTCATTTTACTTATGTTTATTCACACATCTCACCTCTATATTTAAATACTCATGTTAGAATCTTTTAGGACTTATAGACTAGTTTGTATGCTTTGTTTATTTATGAATGGAGTATGATGGTCATGTGGAAAACATATTGGTGTATCACTGATTTAGGGTATATTATGAATGCTCAAGTATTGGTATAGGATGTGTCTTGGAGTCATGTCTGTGACTTAAATTTAAATTTGAGTCCAAAATTAGTTTTCTTACGAAAAGGGATTTTTAAAATTGCAAGATGTTTTAGGTGGGCTAAGCGAGTAATGATGATATTTAATTGATGAAATAATGTTTTAATAGACCTTTAATGTATTAATAAAGGTCTTAAAGTGTTTATGAGTTAATAATTTAGTTTAAGTAGTGAGGTGGTAGTTAGGGAGTCCACCACCCTATGTGCATCTAGAGATTGTTAGAAGTTTCTTGAATCAAGAAACAATTAGAAATCTTGTTTTAAAGTCTATTTTGTATATAGAAAGGATATAGAGTGGGTGTGGTTTGAGGTAGGAAATAGGAGGAGAAAATAGGGTGAACAATATTGAGAAGTAATGAAGGTCTGCCAAGATAATGTATAGGACCATGTGAGTCTTTTTTCTCATGAATAAAAGTTTCAGATGAATGCATTTCTATTTTGTACATGTTTTCCTTTCTTAAATAGAAAGAATAAATTTATTTTAAATGATCTATTAACTAAAGGTATTTAATTATTCATTGAGATATTGTTTCAATCTTAATAGAGTATTGTTTTATAATAGTCAAGAGTGATTTGGTCTTGTGATGTGTTGTTGTTGGAGTAAAGAGAAATGCTAAGTGTATAATATTAAAAGAAAGGGAATATGGGAATTGAGATGAGAATCACATAGGATTTTTTTCTCTCATATATTTAAGTCTTTGTGTCCAATTATGTGTTTTCAAATGTACTAATAAAGATCTCAAAAAAGTTTGTATAATGTCTAAAACACCTACATACATAAGAGACATAACAGAACAACTTGTCATAGAGTTCACAAGATTTTGGAAGAGGTTAAAAGTGTTTTATAAGGATAATAGATATGTTAAAAACCCTTCATATCCTCCATATTGGTTTAATAAACCTTTTTGTTAACCTAAAACATCCCCTATTCTATTTAGATGCACACAACCATATAGTGATAACTTAAAAGTCATTAGATTTATATAACAGAAGTGTTATAGAGGTTGAGAATTGATTTTATTAGGTAGTAGTGGATAGTATAGAGGTTATCTAGTCATTATTAAAATTTTAAACCCATTATGGAAAATTCAAAAGAATAGTAACCCTTTTCAGGTTACAAACCTATCTACAGACATTGTTCTAGGGTTTCTAAGGTAAATCTTAAGTTGTGGGTGTTTCCACTAGCACATAACTATGATTTTTGGTCAAAAGGTAAGGATGAAGACATGTTAAGATATTATAAAATTTTCAAATTATTTATATACATATACATACATACTCAAGAGACTGTGTGTAATACTGAGCTTGAGGAGGCCTAAAGACCTAATCTAAGAGATAAAATGGTCCAAATAGGTAATAAAATTTGTTGAACGAAAGTTTTAAACTTGGTTAATCACAAGAATTAAATAGAGGGTATCCTAAAATGGAATTGGTTTCTTGTTTGAGGAAATTACATGTTTTTACAAGCCATAAAAGCTAGAAAAAAGGCTACAAGGCCTATCAGGTGAATGATAAGACATTGTCAATGTCTACTTAAAGAGTATTGAGAAGTTGTATAACTTTGATAAGGGATATCAATAGACTATAATGCATATCTTAAGGATAAGTAGCACTATATATAAGCTTGGAGGTCTTGAAAAATAATAGGTTTTTGGTGTAAGCATGTATAAGTTTTTGTCTATACAAGTAAATGTTACTATTGTATAAGAGTAGATAAGGGTTAATGCGAGATGTTATTGCAAAGATGGATAGTAAATAGAAATAATCAAAGGATTCTAAAGGCAAAAAAGAGTAAACGAGTCAAACAACATATTGAGTAAGTTGACAAGAAAGAGATGTTTGATAAGGTTGAATGCATAAGTTGTCCATTGTAGGTGACATAATTAATGGAGTAGAGATATCTTATATCTCTACATCATTTGGTATCACATCCATATAGATGATCTGGGAGTAGGTATATACAATTTAATTACATTATTCATAGTGCATGTTCCATGTTGATCAAGAATTTGTAGGTAAGCAAGCAAGGCAACAATTTTTAAGGAGTCTTGTTGAAAGACAGAGTAAGAAGGTAGATTAATAAATGTATGAGTTACTTATGGTTTATTTATTGGTTTTATTGCATTGATGATGGTATGTGATAGTGAGTAAAGAAAAGAAATACATAGTGTGGTGTTAAGCCCTAAATCAAGAGAGTTATTAACAAGTTGAAAGGAGATAAGCTCATAAATAGAGCTTAGGAAAGAGAAAATAGTCTAAGTGTGATGGAAAAGAGGTGGAAAGGACCTAGTGAGGTCTGAGATAGAAGGGTTCCAAGTGTGAATAAAAATAAATTCATCTAAGTGAGGCCAAAAATAGGAAGAGTATGTACCCCAAGTGAGGTACTCAAAATGAAAATGAAAGGAGAGGTAGAAAAGAAAATGAGAAATAGGGTTAAATTTGATTGCAACATTGAGATAATGATGGAGATAGAGATAAAATAAATGAAGGGTGTATTAGAAAGGATGGAAAGTGAATTAATATATATGTGTAATGTGTATAGTCTAAAATGTGGAATCAAGATCAAGAAAAGAGTCAAGTGTATTTTTAGAGAAAGAATGAAAGAGAAATAGAATCAATAAGCAATGGAATGTGTGTAAAATCAATGGAAAGAGATGATTAAATAGTTGAAGTTGACTGAAAAGAGAGAGGTAATTGGGCCTCAAAATTTTTAGTCTAACATTGATTTATCATGGTTGAATGTAGGTCAATAAATGGAAAATGAAGAGCAAGATTAGACTGAGTAAATTGATTAGAAAATAGTCCATAGGGAAGAATAAGATGAAGAGTGGAAGATTGAAGGTACAACTAAATATGAGGTCTTTTCCTACCCTAAAGATGGTAAACTAATTGATGAACAAGAGTGAAGAGATGAGAAGCAAACAATAGATAATGAATTGAATGTAATTTTTGATGAATATTTTAAAGATGAAGATGAGATTTTGTATAAAGATACAATAGGTTTATTTGAGGAGTTCATCTAATCAGTGAAGAATCAAGAAGTAGATGAAGTGCTTAAGGATAGAGATGAATAGGTTAAGGAGGATGAGACTGATTTACCAGTCTATGAAGATGAGAGGAAAAATGATGAGTTGACTTATTTGACATTCAAGAAAGGAGTAGATGTAGTGGATGATAGCATCAAAGAGGATGTTTCCAAAAAGAATACGAGCAAGCATGATACCTTGAAACGGTCACCATAAAAATAATATTAAAATATGGGATAGGTATGTTGATGAAGAGGCAAAAATAACACTATTAGAGGAAGCAATAGATAAAGAATAGAAACTATTACTAAATGCCATGAAGATTGAAGAGGATTATGAAATAAGAAAAGGAATAAATATCAAACAAAAATAAAAATAGATTAATTACAAGAAAATGTAGGTACATCAAAATATGAAGTGGATGGAAAGGAGGACAAAGAAGTCAAGGTACAAGTGTGTAAATCAAGAACACACATGCTTATATGAATATTTTTTTGAAGAAGACTAAAATTTTTCTCCCCTTAGGATTATGATGTAGGGTAATATTAGGAATGATCAAGGATTTGTCCATGATATGTCTTGGAGTCATGTTTATGACTTAAATTTGAATTTGAGTCTAAAAATAATTTTCCCACCAAAAGGAATTTTTAAATTTACAAGATGTTTTAGGTGGTCTAAGTGAGTAATGATGATATGTAATTGATGAAATAATGTTGTAATATACCTTTAAGGTCTCAAGAAAGTTCCTAAATTGGTTATGATTTAATAAGTTAGTTTAAGGAGTGAGGTGTTAGTTAGGGATTCTACCACCCTACGTGAGTCTAAAGATTGTTAGAAGTTTCTTAAATCTAGAAACAATTGTAGATCTTGTTTTAGAGTCTAGTTTGTATATATAAAGGATATAGAGTTAATGTGGTTCAAGGTAGGAAACAAAAGGAGAAAACAAGGTATACAATATTGATACGTAATAAAGGTCTACCGAGATAATGTATAGGACTGTGTGAGTCCTTTTTATCATGAATAAAAGTTTTAGATAAATGCATTATTTTTTTGTACAAGTTTTTATTTCTTAAATATTAATAATAAATTTATTTTTAATGATATAGTAACTAAACCTATTGAATTATTCATTTAGATATTGTTACAATCTTAACAAAGTACTATTTTATAATAGTCAAGAGTGATTTAGTCTTGTGATGTGTTGTCATTGGAGTAAAGAGAAATTCTAAGAACATAATATTAGAAGAAGGGGAAGATAGTAATTGAGATGAGAATCACATATGATTATTTTATCTCATATATTGAATTTTATTTGTGTCCAATGATGTGGTTTCCAAATGTATTAATAAATCTCTCAATAAAGTCTGTAGACTGTTTGAAACCCTTGCATGCATAAGAGACACAGAAAAAAAGTTGTCATGGATTTCATAATCTTTTGTAAGAGGTTTAAAGTGTTTATAAGGAGACTATAGATTTTAAAAACCCTTCATATCCTCTATAGTTTTTTAATAAACTTTTATGTTAACCTAAAACATCCCCTATTATATTTAGATGCACATAGACATATAGTGGAAACTTAAAGGTCATTAGATTTATATAGAAGAAGTGTTATAGTGGTTTAGAATTGATTTTTTAAGGTGTTATGGGTTATTATAGAGGTTATCCAATCATTATTTATCTATGAAACCTATTTTTTAAAATTCAAAAGCATAAGAACCCTTCTCAGGTTACAAACTTATTTGCAGACCCTGTTTAATGGTTTCTAAGGTAAATCTTGATTGTGGGTGTTTTCATCGATAGATAAGTATGATTTTTGGTCAAAAGGTAGGGATGAATACATGTTAATATATAATAAACTTTTCAAATTATTTTTGTACATATACATATTTACTCAAGAGATTGTGTGTAAGACTAAGATTGAGAAGGCATAAAGACCTAATATGAGAGATAAAAGGGTTTAAAGAGGTAATAAAAAGGTTGAAAAAAAGTATAAAACTTGGTGAATCACACTAAATAAATATAAGGTATCCTAAAATGGAATTGGTTTCTTGTTTGATGATATTATATGTCCATATAAGCCATAAAAGCTAGATAAAATACTACAAGGCCTGTCATGGGAATGGTAAGACATTGTTAAAGATTGCTTAAAGACTATGGAGAAGTTGTATAAATTTAATAAGGGATATAAAAAATATATAATGAATATGTTAATGATAATTAAAACTATGTATAATCTTAGAGGTCTTGAATCTTACCTGAGGAGCTAATAGGTTTTTGGTGTAAGCATGTATAAGTTTTTGGCTATACAAGTAAAGGTTACTACATAAAAGAGTGGTTAAGGGTTAACAGTGAGATGTTATTATAGAGATGGCTAGTAAACATAGAGAGTCAAAGGATTCTAAAGTTAATAGATATTAAATGATTCAAATAGCATACTGAGTAAGTTGACAAGAAAGAGATGTTTGATAAGGTTGAATGCATAAGTTGTCCATTACAGGTGACAAAATTAATGAAAGAGTAGAGATAGCTTATATCTCTATATCAATCACCCACTTAGAGTAGTTTCATTTCATGTAAACTCTAACTCTTTTCCCTAAAATCAAGCATTAGTTTAATTAAAAAGCATTTCAAGACACATTCAGGGAGTTAGCCCTTAAATCTAGAGGCTCACTTCCACTAGAAGTACACCCACATACATGGAAGTGTTCCCATGTTTCCCAAATATGGAAGAGGATTAAACACCCTATTTTAGGGTGTAATATTTTGTGAAAATATTTATATCATTCTTGGTGTGACCAAGGTCCAAGAGAGTGGAAATATTATTGGTGTGTCTTTCCTTTAAACAACTTTTGGAAGTAAGCAAGTTAGGTCCAATGGCGACTCTGAATGATAAATTTTGGCTATAAGAAACCCATCTATATCTCATTAAATATTTTGATCCATATTTTTTGTATCCCATATAAAATATGAGGTTGATATTAATAACTATGGTGAATATTTCTATCATGAACCTCCCTATCAGCCTTATTATGAACCACATTTTATTCCTTAATAGTCCCATCAAAATGGCTATCAATCTTATGAGCCATGGAAACCCTATGGTCCTCCATTTCCCTCTCCTTATGGACACCATGTTATTTAAAAACCATATGAGGAAGGATACCAATAACCCTATCAAGAGATGAATTCTTATCAACCCCAATATGAGCCCTATCAATCATGCCATGATGCCTATCAACCCCAACAAGATGTTTCTATGGATTCTAGATCAAGATATCAAAATTCAATATTTGAATTCTTAAATATTTAAATATAATAATTTAGAGTTATTATTAATCCTTATCATTACCATCCTCATCCTCCTCCTCCATTAGCCCCACCTCATTTCCAATCCTTTTTGTCACTCTTACCAAAATTGTTAGATAGTGAAAACAATATGGGAACATGGGATAATGAGTTTGATGTTCTTCCTAACCATCTCATGTAATGGTTAAGAAGTTTTTTCCAAATATGTATGATGCATGGGAAGTGGTTTAAGATTAAATTCAATGGGGTATCAAATAAAAAATATACTTGGCAAAGAAGTTCCTTCAATTCTTAATAGATAAGGTAAAAATGTGGGAAGATGAAGGACCTTAAAATGAGCATTGTTGTTGAAGATCCTTAAGGAGAATATTGTCAAGATGTAACTCTTGCTTGTGTAGGTGTTTTCCCTTCTAACCAACTCAAGAAATCACTTCCATATGAGCTTACTAGTGCGTTCCTCTTTCCTAATTCCACTCAAAATCCCTCTAATACCCCTCACACTCCATCTCTAACTCAAAAACCTTCCAATACACCTCATATTCCATCTCCTTCACATGAGCCTATACATCAACCTTCCATCTCACCCTTTCTTGAAAAAGAGCCCATTTTGAGGGAAACAAATGAAGTGGAAAGATCTAAATTCATATTTGATAAAAAAAGATGTCATGAGTGACTATGAGGAATAAATCACCATAGGGACTCCCCTTGGTGAACAAAAGGGAAATACTACCTTCTTAAGTGAAGAGAAACATATTGAAGAATATTTTGCATATTTCCTCTAAGAATGTGGCCAAGAATTGAAGAAAGATATATTTGAAGAAGACTCCATGTTTGATCATGAAATTTTAGATGACCATCCCAAGCATGAAGTGGTGTGTACTATCAAATATGAAGGTCAAATCACTCCTCAAGAAGTTATAGTCCTAAAAGAGTCCCATGAAACCAAGGTAGAAGACATAGTTCTTGGAGATGACCCAATACCTCTATCTAATTTTGAATCATCCTTAGATGAATTAGAACATGAAGAACAATTACTTGATGATCTCATACATAAATATGAGAAAATTTAAAAATTAGTGGTTCTAAATGATAAGGAGAGTAAGGATGATTTGCAACTACAAATAAATCTCTTTCAAAATATTGAAGATTTTTTCCAAGCTAAAGGTCAAGTATTTAAGAATGTGGAGAAAGAGTGTTCCATGGAGGATAATGATGAGGATTGGGTAGACTACGCATAACTCCTTGATGAGCTTAAATAACTTGTAGTTGAAGAGAAACCCAATCTTATTGAGAACCCTATGGAAAATAAAAAGGAAAGCCTTATTGAACCACCATTAGAGGTCATAGTTCAAGATCCATAAAAGAAAGTTAAGGTTATTTGGATACAAGAAGAGTTCATTTTTATAGCTAGCCTATTTGGAGTTGCTTGGTTCTAATTGAATATCATGCCAATGAAGTTGGTAAACACCATGAATAAGATGGAGGCAAAAATGCTAAGGGTTAAAAGGATACATGTCTTATTCAATCCTTAATGTCATGAAACAAGAGAGGTTTAAAACTTCCCCTTTGATCCTGGAAGAAGTGTTCATTCTAGGTTAGTTAGTGTTTGAATTAGTTAGTTTGGTTAATGTGCATGTGTTACATAAGTTATCATAAAGCTCAAGTGTGATTTTTCATAGTTTATTATGTTTAGTGTGTTTTCAATGTAAATTTATGTGTCAATCCTATCTACAAGTGACTCCATAGCCCAATGAATAGGATTAAGATACTAGTCATGGCATTGCAAGCATGCCACCCTTAGAAAATTACCTAGAATCTTGACCATTTTGACCACAAGTTAAAATGGGTTAACCCCTTGTAGCTATAAATTAAATAAGGGTCTAATGTAATGTCTTAAGGTGTTTTATGTTTCATTTTATGTGGTTTAACATTATATTAGACTTCATCATGGTTTGATTAGATCATTATGTCATCTTGTGTCCTTTAGGGGTCATAAATGGGTAATACATGTTTGAGGTACAGTTCTCTAAGAAATATAAGTGTTCCAAAACTTATTAAAACATCTAATGTGTTATTATCTATCAGATATGTTAGTTTCTAACAAAAAACTTGTAGGTGATAACTAAAAATCATGAAAATAATTACAAAATAAGGAATTTCACAAGGTGTACGGCCTATGAGAGAGAATGGCACATGGGAAGATATTATGGGATGGATATTTAACTACATAAAACTCTATTCTATGATTTAAATGCTTTGAAATTGCCAAAAAGGTCAAAAACCATTCTTCTCTCCTATCACTCCACTATACACATGGAATTAGTTAATTGGTTTTTGGTTGGTGTGGCTAGTTATAGAACTTCTAAATTGAATGACTTTTGGGGGTAATGATACAATTTTTAAAATTCACTTTCATTCTTGGAGTTTAGATAATGGTGTACTATTATTTATGAACCATCTCTAATAAGTCGACTATGTTTTTATGCTCAATATTTCCCATACCCTATAGGTTTTGCTCTAGTATGGACTATTCCATATAGCGCAATTGGTGATTTTTGATATAGATGATGTTTAATACCTCATTTCATGTCCTCAATTATTTTTATAATGTTTGGAAATATTTTGATAGCTCAAAAAACTCACTTTATAGGAAGGTGTTGATAGTGAACTTGTACTCCAATTTCACCATTTATAGAAAGTATCTTCCTCTGTAATGGCTTAAATCAAATGTCACATGATCTAAAACTAATTATAATGGCTATGCAAATATAATTATTTCAATTTTTAAACCTTTAAGGTTAGCATCATAGATGTTGTAGTTCAATAGGATGCACATTCAGCTCCTAGCTCCTTATCACTCTTAGTCATCACTTGTAGAGGATATGAGAACCTCAATATAAGTGTGATTAAGGTTTAAAAACTTTTGTATATATTATATAAACATGAGGTAGTTATTTAATACTTCAAATGGTAAATAAAATATTATGGTAGTCATATACAACACTTCTACATAGTCTGCCATGAATATGCACCTACAAGAGCCATGGAGGGAGAGTGTCACATTATAATGAAGTTTCTTAACTTGTATCAATCACATAAAGGTTAAATAAGATCTATATAATCATCTATAGAATGTATAAGACTAATTTCCATCTCATGTACCATGGAACTAGTCACTCAACAACCATTTTTTGGTCTACACCATAGATATGCACCTATAAGTGCTTAAAAGAGGGAAATCACATTGAAACAAAGGACATAGCTCATTTTAATATATTCATGGTTTTAAACATCCATTTTTAGGTATTTATATAGGTCTAAAACCCATTTAAGATCAAATGTAATGCACACTATTCATACCTATACTCACTACCTGCACATTGGAATGTCCACCTATAGGTGACAATAACAAAGAGTTGGAAATGTTGATTAGAAGAAATTTGGCATGATTGAAAGATTTATTGTGGTTGTTTTAATTTAGTGATAATATGAAAAACATTATTAGAACATAGGGTTGGTAGGTGAGAGTGAGGATTTCCTTCAAGGATGAAATGACTATGTTCAGGGATCATTTCTCTAAAAGACAACAATAGAGGACTGAGTCATTTTTTTGAGATCATATGAGAAGGTTATAGAGAGCCTTGATTCTTCCAAATGTAATCACCTTGTACCCCGACATAGGATAATATATTTCAAACATTAGGGAGGTGTATGATTAGTGGAAAGTAGTTTTTAGGAGGCTCCAATAGTGACATTTATTCACTAAAGTTCATTAGTGTTATCTATAGGTTTTGGACCTCAATGAGACTCCACTCCCCAAGGTGAAAATTCAAATCATAAATTCATGTTTTAATGGTAATATCAAGTATGAAATTGAAAAATAATTACTAGTAAGAATCCTAAATTTTAGTTTAATGGTCATATCTTCATCTACATGGGTATAATACCTTATAAAAATCTACCTACAACTTGCTTGTAGGTGCTCATAAAAATCTTAAAACAAACTTTGAGTATACTAACCATAAAGACATGACCAACTTACCATTAAATTTTTATTAAATATTTTTAAGTGGTTTCCAATGGTATATGACATATTTTTTAAGGGGAACTGATATCTACAGGACTACATGTTACTATAACACAGTTGACTGTGACATAATAATGAACTAATTCACTATATTCTGGGGGTTATCATAGTAAAACATGATATATATATATATATATGAGTTAAAATAGACATATTATGACCCTATATATATAAACACACACACACACACACACACACACACACACACACACACACACACACACACACACACACACACACACACACACACAATCTTATAAGTATTTCCTTCAAGCTTAAATCATGCAGGACCACCTATAGGAGCCCTCTCAAACAGGAAACATAGTCAGTAGTCTAGTCATTTTAAAGAGCAAGAAATGTGTAATGAAGCATGTAGAGGATTGGAGTAATGAATTAAATTATAATACCTTATTTAAGTTCATTTTGGATTTGATATCCCTCATAAAAAATAAATAATGTATAAAAAGGGTTATGCAAGGTAATGCATAAACCATAATAAAGACCCTGCAGATAGTCACTGGGTATATATGTCCTTTCCAGGTTTTAGTGTTTTTGAGGGGGATAATGATATGATCAATGGAAAAAAAATTATTTAGAAGGTCTCCACCACTTTTATAATCTCCTAAAATAATCAATTTGTCTAAGGAAATAGGGGAATTACCTTCTATTTTGTATCAGATAGAAAGTACTTCCCTAGAATACAAGCCATGTAGTCTTGGAGAATGGAGATAAGGGGATGAGATATGGGATAATTGGACCTTTAAAATAGGTGTTTAAATGTTAATTACACCTAAAAATAATAATAATAATTACACAAAAGGAATAATCTCAACATGGTGGTCTAGACATTCAAGGATGTAGACAGGCCTATTAGGCAAGGTTTTGGCCTAAAGCCCAAATGGGAAGTTAGTTCACTTCCAACTTTATGAGAGAATTCCAATGGATTATAACATGTTCATATAGTAATATATGATATGTTTTAATTGTATCTATGTAGATAATTTCACAATAAAGACACTTTTAGCTCAAAAATAACTTAGGCCTATGTAGAATGACACACAAAGCTTGAGAAGCCCATTTAGGAAACTCATATCTTCTTGGAGGTCATGCATGGAGGTTTAAGGAGTTTTGGGAAGTTGAAATAGGTCATAAAATTTTCTTTCATAGATTTTTTTTACAAATCCAATGTCACATATTTATTAATGAATATTAAGATTGAAAGGATCCTAAACCCCCATAAAACCCTAGATAGGGACCCAATTAGGAAAACAAGGATGGATGGTTATCCAAATGATATGAAATAGACATTAAAAGTAATGAACCTTATAGGGTACTCTCCAAATATCCTTCTCATCCACTTGAAGTGTTCCCTACTTGTATAGACAAGGGTGAATTGAGGTTTTATTGATTATTTATGGTACTTTTCAGGTTCTAGGGAGTTTTAATGGATGAAAGTTACTTTGATGTAAATATATATCTTAATATAACTCTATATTATCATTTCATGCTTCACCAAAAATCTTAAGTGTGTCTACCATCACCTTCATCTCAGCTAGTCAAAATTGGTAAAGTGAGAAAGATAGTAATAATGGTGAGAACTCTAAGTAGATGGCCTTTTAAGGTCCACCTAAGTATTATAAGGTGATATAGGGTCTTTACAAGTGTGAGGGATGAGTGAAAGAGGAGTTTCTTAGACTGAAATCAATGATGGCTCACTTATAAGAGAATCTAGATGATTAGGGATGAAACCAATTCATGTTAGGGAATTTATAAAACCCATATCTCTTATTTAAATCATGAGATCCATCCCTAGTTAGTTTTGGGACATTCTAAAAGAGAAAGATGATGAAGGAAATTTTCTTGTGCAGAATGAGAACTCCTATACTACATTTCATGAGTTTCATGACTTGGATGGCCATTTTTCCTATCATACCTTACATTTTATAGATATTAATATATTATCCTACATATGTAACTCCTCTTCTAAGCATGACAAGTGTTCTAGTGACCTTTGGCCTTCTCTTTTCCCACTTTTGTCTCAATTTCTATAAGTAGTTACCATTTTGGCCTTTGTAATCAAAGACCACACCATGTATAGTGAAGCCCTACTAAAATGACATTATATTTTGGCTTTTAACATTAATGAAAGTCTTTTTTTATGTTCATTAATAATTTTCTAAGTTACAAGTGATTTATGGTGATGCAAAGTGATAATTCTCTATCCTTTCTTCCCTTATCCTTTCATGTTTTTGTAAGAGTTCCTATTCCAATAGGTCATATAGAGTGTAGTCAAGTGCATTAGGCTCCTTTAAAGTGTATGATTATCCTTAGAGTTTGAAATATACCCTCTATTTATTTTTCCTTATGTTGCTGCACACATCTCACCTCTATATTGAAATACTCATGTTAGAATCTTTTAAGTCTTTGAGACTAGTTTATATGCTTTGTTTCTTAGTGAATGGAGTATGATGGTCATGTGGAAAGCATATTAGTGTATAACCCCCTTAGATTAGGTTCATTTAATGAAAAATCTAAATCTTTTCCCCAATATAAAGTATTAGTTCAAGTGATAAGCATTTCAAGACACATTTAGGGAGCTAACCCTTAAATCTAGAAGCTCACTTCCACTAGAGGTACACCCACATACCTATAAGTGTTCCTATGTTTCCCAAATTTGGAAGAGGATTGAACACCCTCTTATAGGGTGTAAGATTTGGTGATAACATTGAAAATTATTATCTTCCTTGTGTTGTTAATTTTCATATACGATCTTAATATTTTTCCTGATCTTTTCTAGATTTCATTGTATTATATTAAGATCACAAGTTCTTATGTTTTACAATCTTGGGTTAACAATTTAGAAATATTCTTGTTCTAGACCTCTTCAATAAAATATAGTCATTTGTTAATTAAAATTGATGAGATATAATATATATTATCTTATTTTAATTCACTTGTGTCACTTATTTCCTGATCTAATCCTTTTATAATAATAATCATTAAATCTTTAGTCTTTTCTTACCTTCTAGTTTCACAAAATAAGATTGGCCCTAATTGACAAGACTAGAACTAATATTTGGATTTTTATTTTATTATAATGATTAAAATTTTATATAGCCACATTAATATCAATATAAATATAATTTTACTCTTTTATATGTAGTTTCAAAATATTCAAATTGTTTCTCTTCAAGATATTGAGTTTCTTATAAAACTCTAGTAGAGGGTTTGAGCCTCTACACAAGCCTGATTATTATTTGCCTTCATAAATGAAACATGTATGGATTTTTAGTGAAAATTTGATATTTTTAAATATTTATTATATCATATTACTACTATAAAATATATTTTACTTATCTTCCTTATACATTTTAAGATGAACCATACAATCTTGACAAGGGTTTTAGGTAAGTATGCATGTTTGTAGTATTTAGAATTCCCTTTTCTTCCTATATATACTAAATATTGGAATGAAAACATTTTTATCACCATTATAAACCCTTACTAGACCATCCTAATTTTTTTTGATTCATTCTGATGATCCAAGCTCAAGTTATCAATGTTTTTGTTCTCAAATTCTAGACAAAAGTTTACACAGTCCTTCTACAAACCGAGCGATGATAAAGTCAATAAATTTAATTTTAATGATTATTATAAAATTTTAAAACTTGTATCATAACCTAAAGATAATAAAATTTATTTACCAATTCATTATTTATCTTGACTAGTTCTAAAAGTCACAAATCAATCATTTTCAGGACTACAACACATAAAATTTTGTGTGTTTCTACACAATCTTAAATACTTAGACTTCCAATGAAAAAAACTAATCATACCACCATGAAAATAGGTAAATAACATACCAAAACATGTATTAACACAATAAACAAAATAAATCACTTATTTAAAATTAGTAATATTATCAAAACATCAAAACTTGGACCTAAAAAACCTTGTAACTACAGACCTTAAAACATGTGTTTTAGAAGGTTGCTATGTTTTCAACTATTGAAATACTATAAAATATATATTCAGATGAACTTAAAAATTTATACATTATTTCTAAGTATCATGATTTTTTTAAAAAAATATTATTTTATTAATATGTTTCAATAATATATATCATACCTCAAAAACTATGGCAGACACCTATAAACCTTATTTACAAACCTTGCTTTCAGACCTTCTTTCTTAATTTTTTTCTAAGACACACTTTCAATTACACATATGTATGGATTTATTAATACTATTATTGATATTTTTTAATTCTATATTATTTCATATTACCCTTAATTTTAGGTCTGTTGATAATATACATGACCTAAGTCATCTCAACAACTCCCCCAATATAGGATATGCTTAATTTTCCTTCTCCAATGTAGAATTATATTCTTCTTATAGATATATGTGAGGTTAAATTAAATTTAAATAATTAAAAATAACATTTAAAATATAATTATAAAATTATATGACCATTACAAAAGGTTCATTCCATTTATAACTAATCTCAATGGCTTACAAGCCTTACAACACAATTTGAATATTCAACCATAGGTTTTGGTAAGAAAGTGCTAAATATGAGCATCTAAATTTTTGAACATCCTTAATAGATCAAAATAAGACTCCCCATTCTTCCAAAGATCTATTAAAACCTTTAAAATGCATTTTTTAAGCATGGCATGGCTTATCGGCCTTCACATCAAGGCTTATTGAACTCATTAACACCTTGTTGTTGATGCTCTTGCATCAGACTTATGGTATTAAATGTTTCATGAGATCTTGATCATGAATTTATTGGTTTTTTTCCATTGATACAAAATTCCATTTTCTTGATTATATTCTTTTTTAAATTTACCATACAAATAGGAATGTTCTTTGATCCCCCACTTGTATCTTTTATTTATTGTTTCTTTCTCAATCCATGTTATTCCTTGTCTTATTGTCATATTCTCTTCAATATTCTTCTTTGTCTATTTACTCTCCAAAATTAGGATATATAATTGAGCATTATTATATTTACCTCTTTCAATATCTATCCTCTCTATGGCTTTCACCTCTTTATCTACTACACCTACACATATAAAATCCAATGAAATATTAGCTGAAAAAATTTAAGACCTTGAAGTCTCTTCAAGTTCTTGCATCCATACTCATTTATCAAGTATGAAATCTGATTTGAAAACCATGATTTTTTTTCTTTATCTTTCATTTTGTACCTTAAATGATTCTTTTCCATCTTATTTTTCTATCTTCTCCAAAACTCCTTCTAAGGATAATATCTCATCCACCAATTGTTCTAAATTCTCATACATAAACAAGTTAAAAGATTCTCCTCCTTTATACTGTAAATATGTTATCTCCTTCAAGATATTTCCTTTTTCATATCTTCAATACTTTTACAAATAACATATTTAATGTAATTTAGTTAAATTTTTGTAGTATTTATAAGAAATTCAATCATATCTTTATCATTATTAATTGCAATATAACAAATGAAATGTGTACCTTATTGGTTTTCATCTTTATTCTTCATAACTACTACATTTCTATTTTCCTCCTTTGCTTCTTTCTCATCCTCAAAAACTAAGATCAATTATTATCCAATAAAATCATTGGAATCCTTAAATAATTGATGTTATTTGTCCTCTTCATCTGTTAGTACCCCATATTGAGTCTTGTCTTCCTTATGCATTGAACTAAGTAGTGTTCCATGAAGTGTTTCATATCCTTTGTACATGATCCTAGTCATTGGCTTAAAATTTTCACTTTATTCAACAAATTATTTACCTATATACAAACCATAAAAATAAATATCATATGTAAAAACTTGAGGCCACATAATTTATTGAGTGGATTCTTGTTGTTTTTCATTTTGTATATCATATTCTATTAGTATATTTCCTTCTTCTGGGTATCAAATGTTGACATCCATTTCTTCCTCAAGGTGTCGATCACCTTCTTGTTGACTTCAAATCTTAAAATATTACCTAAGATATTAAAATTTGAGCTTATCCATCCTATTAATATGAATATATTGTATCATTACTTCTCTTATTAAGGTAAATTTCATTCTTTTCCTTCTCTCAACTTTCAAATTGATTGGCCATTTTAACTTTATATTTAACTCCCATTCATACCATGTGATTTTTGACTCTCTATCATGAGAGATATCAATGTTATCCTTTTATTCAATTCATTGATTTCCATTTATAAATCTTATTATTTTTTTATTCTTTCCCTTTCTTGGTTCTTACATCTTTCTAGTCCTATCACTTTCTTCACTATTTAAAACAAGTTTTATTCCATCTTCTATCTCACTCAATTTTATTTCACCTTGATATTTTGAAACTTTTATCCAATTTTTAATACCTTGGATCTCCATTTAGATTAATCATTATGCTCTTACTCTTGAGCTTTACAAACTCTTTAATATCTTTTAAACCTCCCTTGGCTCTTACCTTCTCTTAAGCCTCAATGGCTTGACTGCTTTAACCTTCTCTTTTTTCAACTTACTGTAACTTTGTCACTAAAATATTAGTATTTGAAAAAAAAAATTACTCTCAAGATCTTATATCAAAAAATTGATATAAAAAATTATGCTAATGATCTACAACCACTAGTATAATCTGATGATGTTTAGGCCCTTTTACTCACACTTACTCTAATTTTTTTAGGTCTCTTGGACCCATTTTTTACCTTTCACTTTTACCTATGGCCAATATTGATCCACTAAATATTTATAGTTTTCTAATTTAGGTATAATTCATAATCCTTTACTATATTATAGGTCTTTAATCACTTTTGAGTAAATAGATATTCTCTCATTAAGCATGTCTTTAATAGTTTTATTATGTTTATATTAGTCTTTTAAGACTAATAAGATCATCAATACTTTATACCCCAATGCTTGTATAGTTTAAGTTCATAACACCTCATTACCTTGATTGAGGTTATCTTTATTTCTTAGTATCTTGAAAAACTTATTATCTTCTTATTTGAATATCAATATCTTGCAAACAAAAATCAAACTTCTTTCTAATTTTCCTCTCTTTTCCTTCAACAACTCAATCTTGCATTAGAATCATACAAAAATTCATAAGGCTTTGATTATTATAAAATATATCTTATATGTATTATTGACACTTATTATATTCATTGTGTTATTACTCTTCATATCTGATCTTAATAATATTTTTGATCTTTTATATATTTCATTGTATTAGATCAAGATCACAAGTTATTCTTTTGCTTTACAATCTTGGGTCAAGAATTCAAATTTCTATTTGTTTTAGACCTCTTCAATCAAATGGACTTATTGATTAATTAAAATGGATGAGATTTAATATATATTATCCTATTTTATTTCACTTGTGTCAATTAATTCCTACCCTAATCTTTTTATAAAAATAGTCATTAAATCTTTAGTCTTTTCTCACCTTCAAGTTTCAGAAAATAAGATTAGGCCTAATTGACAGGCCTACAACTAAGATTTAGATTTTCATATTAATTTATTGATTAAAAATACATATAACCACCTTAAAATATTTATAAATATAATTTTACTTCTTCATATAGAGTTTCAAATCATTCCAATTATTTGTCTTCAAGATTTTGAGTTTCTTCTAAAACCCTAGTAGAGAGTTTAAGCCTCTACACAAGCTTGATTATTGTTTTCCTTCATAAATGCAACCCTTATGGAATTGTAGTGAATCTTGGAGATTGTTAAAAAATTATTATATCTTGTACCTACTATAAAATATATTTTCCTTATCTTCCTTATACATTTTAATATGGACCATACAATCTTGACAAGGGTTTTAGGTAAGTATGCAGGTCTATAATATTTATAACTCAATTTAAATCATCTAACTCAATAATATAATTAATATAGTTTAATAACCATTATAAAACATACATAGACCATCCTAAATTTTTTCAAGTCATTCTGATTATCCAAGCTCAAGTTATTATGGTTTTTGTTCTCAAATCTTAGCAAAAACTGACACAGTCCTCCTATAAACCAAGGGCTAATAAAATTCATACCTTGACCTATAATTATTAAAATTTAATAAAAAACTTAATATAGTCAAATTTATTTATCAATTCATTAAAAGTCTTTATTGATTCTAAAATTCATAAAATTAATCATTTTTTGGACTGTAACACACATAATTATGTGTTATTACATAATCTTAAAGAGTTAGACTTCTAGTGAAAAATATTAAGTATACAACCATTAAATTTGGTATATAACATATAAAAACATGTATTAAAACACTCTAAAAAATAAATCCCTTATTTCCATTCAAAAATATTCTCAAAAATCAAAACTTAGATCTGTAAAAACCTATAACTATAGACTTGCAAACATGTGTTCTAGAAGGTTGATATGTTTTCAACTATTGAAAGACAATAAAATATAGATTAATATGAACTTACACATTTATAAATTCTTGAAAAGTATAATTATTTATAGAAACATTCTTATTTTATTTATATGTTTCAATAATATATATCATACCTTGGTAACTATGGTAGACACCTACAAACCTTATTGACACACCTTGCTTACAGACCTTCTTTGCTACTTTTTCTTGTAAGTCACTCTTTCCTTTACACATGAATATGTATTTAATAGTTATATTTATTATAGGTTTGAATCCTATCTTCTTTCATCTGACCCTTAATTTTAGGTCTCTTGATAATATAGAAGACCTAAGTCATATCAATAACTCCCTCAACATAGGATATGCTTAATTTGCCTTCTCAAACATAGAATTATATTTTTATTATAGATATATGTGAGGTTTAATTAATTTTAAATGAGTTAAATAACATTTAATTCATATTTATAACCTTATAGGATGATTAAAAAAGGTTCATGCCCTTTAGAACTAGTCTTGAGGGCTTACAAGCCTTACAACATAATTTGAATATTCAACCATAGTTTTTGGTAGGAAAGTGTCAAATATGAGAGTATATAATTTTAAAAATCCATAATGGATCTAGATAAGACTCCATATGATTTATAATAACTATTAAAATCTTTAAAATGCATTTTTGAAGCATGGCATGGCTTTTTGGCCTTCACATCAAGGCTTATTTGACTCATTAGACTATAATATACAAAATTTACACCTTATGGTTGATGCTTCTACATTAGAAGGTGAAGGTGATGAAGGTTGAGGAATGTTAATAATAGATTCTTCCAAATATTTTTACATCTTAGTCAATTATTTAATTCATACTCTATGTTCCTCCTTAAATTTGACATGCTTACTTTCTTTAGTTCTTCATATTTTATATTCTTCCCCCACAATTGGGTGTGTCATAGAGGTGTGTTGATTGAGGGTTACCTATGTCTCTAGAACATCCATTTCCAAATATTCATCCTCTTAAAAAATTAATTTTCTTCTTCTTTGTTTTGATGGAGAAATAGGGCTATGTTCTTCTAGTAGAGGCCATCTTTTTTGTCAAGAATACCTGCTCAAAATTTTAGGTGAAGGTAGTTCAGGACTATATCTTTCTTCATCAGAAATAACTATTTTAATGAGTATTATATGGCTCTGGAGAAACTATGGATCTAGATTTTGAAACCTTATATCTC